>JAODJU010000002.1:4638050-4651238 GCA_026776725.1 Gnathonemus echidnorhynchus | reverse complement strand
ACTCTATTAATGTACTCTATTAATGCACTGGGGGCACCTCTTGTACTATTGTCTGTAAGAATAAATAAACAATAAACAAAAGTAACACCGCATATGCGTCCTACGTGTTATTCATAAACATGCAAGTAATTCAAACAAGTATGGTACGAAAAAACTCACCCGCGATGACAATGGCGTCCCCCTCACCCGATAAAAGTGTGTCCCCAATCATCGCAGAAACTAGTTGCTCAAACGGTGAGACCGGGAATTCCGCGACCTCTGTCTGTGCTGTTAAGACTCTTACGGTCGTTTTTTCACATCGATTTTAATGTCCGACTACTTCTTTTTAATTTCGGCCACCGTGTGAATTTCGGAACCAACACTTTTAACTGACTCCGCCACGCTGTGCCACTCCATCAACTTTCGTTTATTGCAGATGCCACTTATACCACCAAATAATATCACTTTTCTTTTCTCGATTTCTATTAATATGACCTCCACTTCGCACTCGCTGAAATACTTCTTTTTCCCACATGGTTTATCCATTGTTGCTTAAGAAAAACATAGAACAAAGCGGGCATTTATACAGATTTACATATGCAAATATGCATAATTATGGGCGGGGCGGGGGGTGTCTGTGGGCTCGTTCACGTACGTAGAATTTCACGCTCATTGGGATATATAAAGGGAATGTGCGTAGATCTGTGCTTACGTACAGTTTTATGCATCTGGATTTTTTCTTGCTTACGTACATTCCTAGTTTTGTCCGTACGCCAGTTTTAGTGTGAATTCTACGCACGTCGTTATACATGAGGCCCCGGGTCTGTAGAGTGTAGAGGTGCCCTTCTCAAGCAAAGACTAATCTAGAACAGTGTTTCCCAACCCAGTCCTTGGGGACCTACAGCCGCTCCTTGTTTTTGCTCTCTCCCAGCTCCCTGAGAGACAGTCCACATCTTTGCTCCTTTCCATCTTCCAGTAGGGAGCAAAAGCATAGACTGTCTGTAGGTCCTCAAGGACTGGATTGGGAAACACTGATTTAGAAGATGATAAAACAAACAAGAAACACGCAGAGCAACAGTTACCACATGTGGAGGTTATCTGCTATGCCACTTTTTACAAGTTATGGAAATTTTGACACTTGATGAACAGTTGATGAATTCCCCTTACTGCTTAAGCTCCTGGATGCCAGTGGAGGAACATCTTTTTAACTTTTTATTTATTTATTGCCTTTTCATGGAGATGGATACTTCAGTGGCCCAAAATATCTGGTGTCTTCCAGGAAGTCCAAGTGCTTAACAAGTGTACCTGAGTCCTACAGCTACAGAGCAGATTAAGGACGGATCTGAAATCCGGGAAAGGCGAGTCCCGAACGCAGTCATGGTCCTTGGCTGCTTCATTAGTCTGTCAGGTGTATGCAAGTCAGCTGTGCTAGCGAGCGGGTTCCAAGCGGGGCCACACAACGCTCTGTGTAAGAAGAAGGCAAAGCATAGAATGGATGTGAATCACAGGAACGTGCGTTAATCCGACAGAAACCACTCTCAGTTGCAAATGGCCAGATGAATAGTCAGATGAATAATTAAATACAGTCACACCAGGGAATTGTAAATGACTGTATAGGGACTAAAATCAGAAAAAACAGATGAAAAAAGTCGGATGAATAATTAAAACCTGATGCACTGAGGGAATTATAAATGAATAAATTAAAGAACACAAACATCCCTCCCTCGGCATTGGGGTCAGTCCTTCTGGCCATTGACAGGCTAGACCATTTTGTAATTCCATGCAGGCTGAACAAAAACCAGTGCCTTCATTCACCCGAGCTACATATGAAAAGGTTGGAGAACAACTTGTCAAAAAAAATTGCACAGCATGAAAGGGAGACATTTTACCCTATTGTTCCGTGGTTGGATTTGATGGCTTCGTATTCAGTGCAGCGCCTCACACTGGCCTAAGCCTACTGATCCAGTCGCTAAGAGAGATACTGAGTAAAAGGTGTGTTTTTCCCCTCTGCACTCCGCAAACTCAGCCATAACAGTCTCTGAGCACATCAGGCCCCCGACGCATCTTAGGAAGAGGCATAATGTTTTATCTCCTGGCATCCCCGAAGACAACACGCTGTTTAGTAAACTGCGTGCTTTTGCCAGGAGCCAGGATCACAATGCACAAACTTAATGACTACATTTATCAGAAGCTGAAGCGAACAGTAGCATTCGGGAAATTACTCATAAGCATCTCACAGCGTGAACTTTATGACATGCAAAGATGAAAATGTGGCAGTTTATCATGCCAGGTCTTCTGAACTGAGGCGGCAACAAAGTATAGCAACACGCACACGCACAAACATATGCATGCCCGAACACACGCTCCCCTTTAACACGTGTGAGTCATAATAAGCTGAAACGGCAAACAACGCCCCATTCCGATCTCAGTGAATATGCCAGGACCCCCCCAGCCAATTTGAAGGAAGAATGTTATTGTCCCTATTTCATCGTGGGATGCTCAATCACTCATCTGTCCCCTCAAAATAAAAGACAGAAAACGAACAGACGACAACGACATTCTGCCTGCTTTCGTTTGCCGTCAGACAGCATTTGATAAGCATTAAACTCTCCTTCATCACAGTTTCTACTCTCATTTCTCTGATGCGTGATCTGCTGCCACAGGGATCAACAGTGAACTGAACCATCACAAAATCACCGCTCAAAAGAAAATGAAACGGCCCCATCTAGACTGTATGGAAGCCAACGCAGTCATGAGAAGAGCAACCTCTTGGTCTCAGGCATGTTCAATGTGTGTGTGTCTGTGTGTCCAAATGTCCATCACAATGTAATAAAAACCTGTAATTTTGATGTTGTGGGAACCATTTTTCAGGTCTGTGAATGCAATCAAAAAAAAAGAAAAATTCCAAAATCAGATTTTGTTTGGTTACTTACAGTTAAGGATTGGGCTGGGTAGGGGTTAAGGTCATCATGGTGGGAATAGAGTTTTCCCCATAGAAATTAATGGAGAGTCCCCACAACAATATAATTACAAACCTGTGTGTGTGTGTGTACCATTATAGATTTAAGCAAGTGAACAGTAAGTTGATGCATTGGCAGCAGCAAAAAATGGCAAGAATAATGATCTGTGTGACTTTGACAAAGGTCAAACTGTGATGGCTAGATGACTGTATCAGAAACAGTCAAAACGGCAGGTCTTGTGGGGTGTTCTCAGCATGCAGTGGTCAGCACCTACCAAAAGTGGTCCAAGGAAGGCCAACCAGTGAATCACTGGTGGGGTCACGGGCATCTAAGGCTCATTGATGTGCAGTTTGGAGCTAAGGCTAGCCCGTCTGGGTCTATACCACAGGAAAGCTACAGTACTGTAGCACAAATTACTGAAAAAGTTAATGCTGGCTATGATAGAAAGGTGTCAGAACACACATTGCAGTGCAGCTTGCTGCGTATGGGGCTGCATAGCCCCTGACTGGTCAGAGTGTCCATGGTGACGCCTGTCCACCACCAAAAGCACCTACAATGGGCATGTGAGCGTCAGAACTGGACCAGAGGGCAATGGAAGAAGGTGGTCAAATTTTCTGTTATATCCTGTGGGTGGCTGGGTTCATGTTCATCATTTACCTGGAGAAGTATTGGCACAAAGATGCATTATGGAAAGAAGACAAGCTGGTGGAGGCAGTATGATGCTCTGGGCAATGTTCTGCTGGGAAACCTTGGGTCCTGACATTCATGTGGATGTTACAGTACTTCGACACGTAGCACCAACCTAAACATTGTTGCAGACCAAGTACACCCCTTCATGGCAGCTGTATTCCCTGAAGACAGTGGCCCCTTTCAGCAGTATAATATACCATTCCACAATACAAAAATTGTTCAGGAATGGTTTGAGGGACATAAAAAAGATGTTCCCCAGATCTCAATCCAGTCGAGCATCTGTGGGATGTGCTGGACAAAGTCTGATCCGGGGAGGCCTCACATCACAACTTACAGGACTTAAAGGATCTGCTGCTAATGTCTTGGTGCCAGATACCACAGGACACCTTTGGAGGTATTGTGGAGTCCATGCTTCTATGCGTCAGAGCTGTTTTGGCAGCACAAGGGGGACCTACAAAATTTTAGGTGGGTGGTTTTAATGTTATGGCTGATCGGTATATAAATATACCTACACACACACATGCACTAGGGCAGCGGTAATCCTCTGGTCTTTATCTCTATGAAATCTTGGCTTCCAATCTGTGCAAAGGATGATATCAACACCCCAGGTACCTCTGGGAAGCAATGCAGCCTTGCACCAGCTTACATGCTCTGTGTATTTTACGACATTGTCTAGAAAGAGGATAAGCAGGAGTGACCCTCCTGCTTCCATTGTCGGCTGAGAGGTGCTTTATCTTCATCGCTGCCCAAATACAGACTGCTGGAAACATCTTGTTGTTGACGTGTCAGTCATCATGGTAAATGGATCACCGGAGCTTGCCTGGGTTTTCGCTTCCAGCCATGGCGTCTTCTAATTTTCTGTTAACCAGGCTGAAGGTGTGGTTCTGTGTCCTGTCTTAAACAGTCATACGAATGGTCCGAACAGATCTCAGATCTAGAACCGTCAGTTACATGCAAGCAGAGGCAAATAGTCATAGTCAGAGGTCCCTGGGCTATTTCAGTTGTTTCAATTTCGCTGAAAGTTATTGTACAGGGTGTGAGAGACTGGCAACATTAAAACTTGTGAAAACATGGGGTGGCACTAGGGTGACCATCTAATCCACGTCAGGGAGGTCACTATGAACTATTTCAAACTTTAAAACTTAAAGACTAAAAGACTAAACTAATTAGTTAAATTGTTCTTGTGCTTCTATTGGTTTGTTTCCTTGATTGAAAGACTCATCCAGCTGTTTCACATTAACATTAGTCACACATGCATGATTATGGGAGACTGGCCAATCAGCACACAGCAAGAACTCCATGCTAAAGTGAAATTCAGGTCTTTTTAATTCAAATGGTAGTTTTCAAACCCTGTCCTAGCTCATACTCTCCTCCCTCACATAGAGTAGGTAGTCACTGGTCACCTTAGGTGGCAATGATAACAGTTGTTGACCGGGGAGAATTGGAGGTATGAAATTTTATTAAAAAGAGTTAGTTGAGACCTGTAAGCCCATGTGTTACAGCCCCCCTGCATGCAGCCTGTTCCACTATCCCAAAAAAGTGAAATATATTTTGACAGCAGAGCTTTATTGGGCCTATCTTTAAGTTTAAAGGAAATTCTTGATCCCCACGTGTCACTGCAGCACCCAGGACCAAGTTGCAACTGGATGACAGCCCAACATCCCTCCATTCCATTGTAAATCATTCAGCAGGACTTGCTCGGCTAATGTTGCTGGCGATCCAGCAACATTAAAGATTTAAGCGTCCATCATTTACATTCCAGTAGCAGTTTTGGCTAATGCAGCCACGTGACCGTTTCTTCACCGGTTTGTCGGTGCTAGCTAATATTTGAGGAATAGATGGATGGCCGTGGGCCAGGAAGAGGGGATTTCACAGTTTATCAAGTTTGACTGCTTGTTCTCATTTACCAGCTGAGCAAATCTGTGGCAGGGAGATTTGCCTTGGGGTCATGCAATCAGTCAGCGATGAATGGAGAGAGCAAATGCCATTTTTTAAACGACAGGCACCCCGCGGATGGTGGTCGTCCAATCTCTTAGATCTGCCACTGAGATCAGAGAGGCGGTGTGTTTCACATCAGTTAAACTCCCAAAGCACCACTTCACACTCACACACACGCAAACACACACACACACGCACACACACATTGGTAATCATATTCATACTCAAAGTCACACACCCACAATTATGCTTAAACATGCATTTATGCATCATGTGACATATGATAAGTGCATAGCTGCCAACGAGTACTGGGCAGGCATATGATTACAATGAATCACGAGTACAGTCGTGCAGGTTTAGACCTGCAAACATTCTGGCTAATGCAGTCCCAGAACGCCAATGCACACGGGCACATGTGACACCGAAGGCAGTGTAGCCGCAAGTGCACGGCACGGTGGCAGACTGGCGGCAGGCCGCCAAGCCAGGACCGCTTTGGTATGCACTGGAAGAGCTTGTCCCCAGCTGTCACATCAGAGTGGAGTCTGGGAGGGCTCGCATTCTCACTGGGGTCTCCCATTTAGAGTCAGTGGCACATTAAAGCTCATTAAACAGCAACTGGGATCTAAAGAGCTTCAATATGTCATCTCTCGGTGCGCCACCGTGCCGCCAGCGGGGGGGGCCTAAAGTGACATTTTATGGCATCTTTGTTCGTTCCCGATGACTTCACGGAAAATAAAGCGAACTGGGGGTGAGGGCTGGGGTGGGGTGTGGGGGCAGTGGAGAAGTAGGGGGGGGGGGATGTTGTGCATTCTGCTTGAGCCTGTGGAATCACAGCTTAGAGAATAAATCTCATGCAAACTTGCAGTGAAAATCTGTTGGAGTCTTTTCTACAGTTCTGATTGGCTATTATACACGTTTACTATAATGAAGTAATGACAGCAGACATATAGCAATACTCCATACCAGAAAAGTGTCACTTACATCATACAGATGTATGTTTGTTTGTATGAATCCAGGAATGCCAACCTTAAATTCCTCATTTTACCAACATGCCACATTTTTTACTGACACCCTATTTTTACATTTTTTAGGTTTCACAGTCAAATTAATTTACAGGTTTATCTAAATTGGCCTTGTAGTTGTGTGTGTGTGTGTGTGTGTGTGAGTGTGTGTGCCCTGGGTTGTGTTCGCGACGGCCCAGGGTTGGTTCCCGCCTGCGCCCATTGTTCCCAGGATAGGCTCCGGTCCCCCCCGTGACCCCCCTTTGGGATTAGGCGGTTTCAGAAAATGGATGGATGAATGGGTGGGCTGGGTGAATTTAATATGGACTCTCCCTAAATTTACGAACGGTTGACAACCCTGTATGTAGCGAACTGTTCAAGTTCTTCAATATTATATGAAATGATTATTTATTAGTTTTTATGTGTACTGAGCTCTGTGTGTGTGTTTGATTTGGAGTTTATGTCTATATACTGAAGTCTTTATTTGTACTGAGGTGTATGTATGTTTGTGCAGCTAGTTATATGTATACAGATTTAAGTGTGTGT
Organism: Gnathonemus echidnorhynchus; assembly: GCA_026776725.1. Lineage (NCBI taxonomy): Eukaryota > Metazoa > Chordata > Actinopteri > Osteoglossiformes > Mormyridae > Gnathonemus > Gnathonemus echidnorhynchus. The sequence goes on along the minus strand of JAODJU010000002.1, from coordinate 4,644,124 downwards.
GCAGAATGTTTATTAGCTGAATGTGTACAGATGGCAGAGTGTATCTGAATGTGATATGTACATTGTGTATATTTAGAGACGAGTGCGTGTTTACTTTGGCCTGTGTGAACATGCGTTGGAGATGAAAGACCATGGGCATGTGTGTTAGCATTTAAGAGCTGGTCGTACTGGGTCCGGGCGATCTGCTTGAAAGCAGTCCATGCCCGGGGCGACGAGCAGGCAGCGCATGCTGCATCTGTGGTGGGCGGGGGCAAGCGGGAGGGGGGTTGTCAGACAGGGGGCCAAAGGCAGCGCTGCAAAAGAAGGACAGATGAATTGGCTTTTAATGATGACTCCAGAGACAAACCAAAGTGACTGATGCATTTTTCATTGTCTTTCCTTTCAGGACCTGAAACTTAGAGAGAATCTGGGGGAATGGCCTGCTGTAAATGCACATTTAAAACCGCGGTGACATTCTGTTTTCATGAGTACACTTCCAGAGAATTTTAAAAGCATTCGACAGTTATTTATGCATGCAGTTATTTATTTATATTGTAATGCCCGGGCACAATGTGATATGTGATATCAAACTTGTCTGATACAGTAAACTTTTTCTCCTTAATGGCAATAATTAAATTCATCAATTACTTGCTAATTGCAGATTGCAAAGTAAATAGTAAATAAATAAATGCCGATACAGAACACAAAAATTCTTTCCCTGGGGATATTCAGCAACCATAATAACAGTGATGAGAACGTAATCTGCAAAAACAAAGACACAAGATAAATGAAAGTTCTTTGCATCTTGCAAATCTGCATCTCAGTTGAAATCTAAGACTAAAGAGGGAATACGATTTTTTTGTGCGTTTGTGTTTTTTTTTACTTGCCTACACTACCCTGCAGGATGCTTCTGAATACAGATGACCTTTGGACCTCATTGGTAAGCTTCCAGAAGTATACCCCAAGCCCCCAACACCCCCCCTCCCGGGAGGGAAGATGTGCTCTTCACTTTACACGTTTAGCACGAGCCAATCCTTAGACACCAGAGCAAAGCTTTGTGGTTGCTGGGAATAAAAGATTCCTGGAAATGGATACTGTGGGAAAAATGTGGGAGACAGGACAGTTCCCAGCTTCTAACACAGGGGTCAAGGGAAAGGGGATTTCCTTCTGGGACAGGGACTGGGAGATGCAGGGGGATTGAAGAAATTTGTGACCTTATTGGACTAAAAAAAACAAGAAAACTTCCCATGGGATATTAACTATGTTTGCTAATTTATGGGAAAATTTGTTCTCATTGACCTCAATTATATCCATCAGAAATGTTTGCAGATTGTCACAAGGGTACAAAATACAACTCCTGTCCTTTCATGATGACTAAATACTGTGTTCACAAAATGAGAGGCACACAGAAATGATAATTTTTTCTGTATTTCGGAGCAGTAACCATAATGAGTTAAGTACACATTTGTGCTTTTCCAAACAATCCATTGTCGCACGTTTTTAAAGGTGAATGCGTCCTTGCGTTCCAGTTATGTCCATCTCTGCATATAACCACAGAGCACATTGATAAGCTCTTAACTTGTTGACAAGATTCCAAGTGTCTCATGGAAAAGGTGGATGTATTTGTGATGGAGCCCAAGAGCGGGCCGTTTGTCGGGTCAGTACCGCACCACAGAGTTCATTATAGCTTAGACCTGGAAGAGGACCAGGAAAGTAGGGGGCTGGTTAACAACCACCAAGGCAGGGTGTCAGAGTTGTGGCTTCGGAGTTGCAGTAACATCAAGCACTGTCCCTCAGGATGGAGCTCTTTGCTTTCCTGGGGCTTATCTACCACCCCTTCATTTAAATTTAATAAGTTATGACTAATTAACAACAACATTTGCACACAAGGCAAGGAATTTAGTGTTCTGCACTCCTATTGGTATAGAAAGCCTCTTCCACCCCCAGGCTACGTCCTATTGGCTGGTCTTTGATGGAAAAGGTGGATATATTTTTATGCTGCCAATGAGCTTGAGACGTGCAAAAGCACAGAGCCTCTATTTTTCCACTTTCCTCATGCTTGTTTATGTCTTGGTCAGAGTCAACTTCCTGTCTGTCACACTGACTGATGCATTTATGTGACATAAGACAGCACAGTATGGTGCCCTGGTAACGTAACCATGCATCCAGGAAAGCGATTCCAGGCCAATGATGTCATGTGACTGTATGTAGATTTCAGATGAGCAGCATATATCTTTGTGTGTCTCACCATTTTGAAGTGTGGTTAAATTGGTTAAAGAGGAACAAAGAAGGCTAGAGGGGATGCGGTGACTTTCACTGTTCAGAAATAAGGGTACAGCCCTGACACAGGTACAAACAACATTATTGTACAAAATGGTACAAAAATGTTTCTCAGAATCGATTACTGTACCTTTTACTTACAGCAAGGGTACAACTGACGGACCATAGAGGGTACAGCCCCAGTGACATGTAATTGTACCCTCAAAGGTACAAATTGGTACCATTGTTTCTGACTGTGTGTGTGTGTGTGTGTGTGGGGGGGGGGGGGCTGATGGTCTGAATCCCGTCTCGCCATGTGGGACGGTCTCTTTCCGGTCCTCGCGTTCCTGCCTTCACCTGATGATGGACTGGAATCCCACCCAAGGTGTTCCCTGCCTTGTACCCTATTTTTCCTGGGATATGCTCTGGGCCACCCATGAAAAACAAACATTTTTATTTTTATTTTAGCATAAGCAAAAAAAAAAAAAACCTGTGCATTTGCAATACTTTTCATGTTAATGACAATTGGTGTTTAATGTGATTTTTACTGTAGACCATTTACCTCCCATAGTAAAATAATAATACAAATATAGACAATGATAAAATAAAAGTCATTATGCTGAACAATGATGGATGTTTTTCTGCTCTCTACCTTTTCAAATGAATATTTTATAAAATAATTGTTTCATTTCAGGATGCCAGATTATCTTTTACTGACTTGAGTCTTTGCAGCAGAATGGTTTTTACTGAACTTCTCCAAACCTTCTACAGGCACTGCCTTCATTGTAAAACATGTCTCTTCCAAACAGACATGCACATAAAAAAAACAGAAATTAACTTGCCAGGATTGTAATTTAAAATCATACAAAGTTCCAAGTGTTCAGAGAGGTATGTGGATTTCAGGCAGTGCAGTCCAGAGACAAAACCAGAAAACTTTAACTTAGAAATAAATAAATGCACACAGACGTATTTCTGACTCTGATCATTTTGAAATTTACAATCCATGTTATATATTTATTTTATCTACCTATTCATTTTTCATATTGTTTGTTTACTTTGTTAATTATGAGATGATATCAGTGTAGTTTCTTTCTTACTTTTCTCCTCTGTTCCTACTTCAGATTAATAGAGTCATCATCCAACGTGTCTCCTCAATCCTCCAATCTATAGCTTCAGGATGTTTTACTTCAGAAATTATTCATAAGTGGGTCTTTAAAAAGGTCGTCAATTTGAGAGTTCAGAATTACATTTTGTAAAGCTATTTGGCTAAGGGTATGAAATATTAATCCCATAGAATTTCAGCTTCAGAGGTAGTGTCAAATGCGGAAACACAACATCAAAATCTTCCCTTTGTGATAGCTAATGATTGTGTAGTTGGCCCATCTCATTAAAACAAGCAGGGGTCCTTTTATCTTTGCGAGGTATGAGTGTTTGATGTCTCTCTGTGCGGTTCATAGAAATTCAGGCTAACTAGAAACTTGCACAGTAGGCCTCCCTAGCAATACTGATATCAAGAACCATTTTTTGTTGAAGATATAAAGTGTACGTCAGTGAAGTGATTTTGTCACCTCCTTCAAATGTCTAACAGGGAGCTCTGATCTGGTCTATCACAGGTGGTTGTACTTTGTGTTAGAAGTTGGGTCAAACACTCAGATGGAAAAAAATTGGCCTCATGAAGCCTGAAGAATGAAACTCTGCCTTTGTAATACTTCCTAACTCCTTACAAAAAGTACACAACCAGATGACTCCATCTACACACACACACACACACACACACACTTATATAATGGACAACCTGCTAGTCTAAATCGCAAGTCAGTGGCTGAAACTCAATACATGCAATATGCAGACAGGGTCAAGAGGTTCAGTTAATGTTTGACAAACTTACAAACAACACTAAATAGTAAATAAAAACAAACAGATAAACTTGTATGCAATCTATGGTGTGGTGCTGGATATTGCTAGTATAAAGTGTACTTGTTTAGAGTACCACCACATAAAAAAAGAAGCAAATTGTCTTAAAGAGCTGGTTTTTACTGACCGAAATCCCATCGTAGAAAGGAGAGGCTGAAACAGGCAGTGGGCCAGGTCTGAGAGGTCACCACTGATCCTGGTTGCTTGCTTCTTGGATGCGTTAGAGTCTGGCCCCATTCCATGTTGTGGTATACCCGACCCAGAGAAGCAGTGATGATGTCAGGATGGCTGTGTGGAAATGTGTCATCATTGTGTGTGGACGTTTGAACTTTTCCAAGTGCTGCAGGAAGCACATCCTTTCTTGTGATGGAGTCTGTTTATTTCTCCCATTTGAGAATTTGAGAGGATGTGGTCCTGAAGTATCTCAAGGTCTTCACCTTTGGCCCACTTCCCTTCTAAAGTCTACAGTCATCTACAGTCACTACAGTCACAGTGATGTATGATGTCATAGTGGCTTCATGTTTGTCTAGGTTGCTGGTTGCAAGCCTGAAGATATTCAGTCAGGTACCTCAGTAGCTCGTCTAAGGACTAGTCTGTGTTTTCATTCTGGGTCCAGTAGGATTAGCTGGTTTTAGTTGTTGCCTGAACTTAGGGATGAGGTAGAGTAAAGTATGGCTGCAGTGTCCCAGAGCAACACATCGGGTGGAATGGAATGCTTCTTTGATTATACTATAGCAATAATCAACTGTTTTCCCTTTCCTAGTAGGCACATGGGATGTACAGTCTTTACTGGAAGATCTTCACTCAAATGTAACCTGTAACTCACCTAAGATGATAAGCAGGCAATTCGGATAGGTGTCTTCCACCTTTGTTATCTGCTCAGATAGTCGATGCTACACTTCACACACACTGGAGTCTATGCCGGAATATATATGCCAACCAGAATAAAAGAGACAAACTTCAGGGAGAATAGAACAGCTTGCAGTTTATGGGCAATGATTCCAATTCAGCAGAACATGTTCTCAAAAGCACTGTGATATTGTTACGTTAACCTTTGTTAACCTACTTCCTGACTGTTGGTGCCAGATGTGCTGGTTTCGGAACATAACAAACAGCCACCTTCCTGGGATTTTCACAATGTCTAGAGTGCACAGAGATTGGTGCAATAAAAAAACATGTAGTTAGTGGCATTTAAGTAGGCAAAAACACATTGTTAATAAGCGGGGTCAGAGGAGAATGGCCAGACTCATTAAATTGAACTGCTAGGCCACAAGCGCAAAAAATAACAGCTTGTTTACCCTTGAAGCTGATCTGGAGGCAAAACTGTGTCCTACTTGGTACTAGCTAGGTTTACCTAGTAAGGTGGTCATTTTGGGTATTAAGGTTGTAATTCGGGGATCAATTATTGCTTTGGAGTGGTTATGGAAAGTTGGAAAACAATGATTTGAAAATGTCTTTTAATAGCTCAGCGAAAGAAAATTGGATATCTATGGTATGATGTTGGTATTCACATCTATTCGGAATTGTCCAAAAAGCTGGCCTAGATTACGCATATGGGCATTTGAGACACATCGCATAACCCTCCCTCCCATAAGTCTGTGTATTTTAACTTGTTAATGCAGTTTAATATTAAATGTATTTAATATGTTTGTACAGACGCTCCGTTTCTTCCTGACGTGACACATGTGAGCTGCTGCCCAGGGGCACTTAACACACTTCCTTAACATATTTAATGTTAAATAGCAAATCAAGCATTTTGGGCATAAATAAATCTCAAAATTAGTGTTTCCCAATCTGGTCCTCAGGGACCCCAGACAATCCACGTTTTTGCTCTTTCCTTGATCCCTAGGGATGTGCATCTCCATAACTGAGGCCGATGCGATACGCATCTCGATGCATAGCCAACGATACGATACATTAAA
>JAODJU010000002.1:4617845-4634776 GCA_026776725.1 Gnathonemus echidnorhynchus | reverse complement strand
AATAAATCGGGTTTTACCGATGCAGATACGATAGAAACGATGCATCGCGATACAAATGCCAATTTGTATCCGATGCATACATTTTAAACCGATGCATCGCATCGTTAACTTTTTAAGCCGATGCACCGAGTGAATCGGGGAATCTTCCCATCCCTATTGATCCCAGTACAATGTCGACAAAAATGTGGACTGGCCGACAGGGAACTGGGAGGGAGTAAAAATGTGGACTGTCTATGGGTCCCTGAGGATCAAGTTGGGAAACACTGCTTTAAATTATTAAATCTAGACCTTGCAGTCTATATCAGCAAGAGATAGGGTAATACACTCTTTTTTAACCTTTTTAACATTTTTTTCTTCTATAATCACTTCATAAACCAGGCAGGCTATGACTATGGGACTGGACAAGTAAGCTAAAGGCTGCAGTAGTCCCAGGAATCGTTTGTCAAACTGGAAAGGTCAGACCTATAAGGCTAATCACCAAATCACAGGGGAGATCTTCATGAAGTTCTTGGGGTCTGGAAGCCATTCAATGCTTAATTTTAAAACATGGACAGAGCTGAACTACATATGTCTAAAATGCACAGAACTGTGAGTCTCAGAAAACACATATAGTCATGCTATAACCAGTTGTACAAAATAAATAAACATATATATAGAATAAATTACACTTACTGTGTAGGCAAGGCAAGTATTTATGGAGGAGAAAAAATAGACAAGCAACTAAATACAGAAAAAATACAAAAAAGTGCAATGCAGCACCTGAATTAATCAAAGGCATGGATGAATAAAATGCTTTTAATATAGATCTAAACATATCTAATGTTGCAGCAGGCGACCGCAAGGCCGGAGCAGGAGGGGACTTCGGAGGGGGCGAGGAGGCTGGCGGAGGGACAGGTGTAGGAGGCGAGGAGGAAATTGGAGGGGGCACCAGGGGAGGTGAGGAGGAAGGTGAAGGGGACCCCGGTGAATGCAAGGAGGGAGGGGAAGCCGCTGCGGGCAACAGTGCAGCCATAGCAGGCGAAGGTCCCGGAGTGGGGGGACTTGCAGGCGACCGACGAGTTGAAGTGGGGGAACTCGCAAGTGACTGACAAGTCCTCGAAGGGGGACCTGCAGGCGACCGCCGAGCAGGAACCAGAGGACCCGCAGGAGCCCCTGGAGCAACAGCTAAGGAGACTAAGCCAGGGGGCAGGGCGTGTGGGACCCGACCCCTGCGCAGGTGTCCTCTCCCCTTCTGGGACTCCAACAGGTGGGGATCTGGCCGGGATCGCCCATGTTGGGGCGATGGTCGGGGTGACCCACCAGAGAGGGTCAGCGGGGAAGTCAAGGTAATCCCCTAGGGGTCCCATTCTAGCTCCTCCTCCATCTCTAATAAGGGAGGAGGAGTGATAGTCCGAAGGTCGGGGACCTCCTCGGGGCAAGGAGCCAGGGGCATTGGAGATGGAGCCTCTGTGGGCGGAGCCAGGACATCGTGCGAGGGCGGAGCTGTGGCCGGGAACTCGGGTGGAACAGGAGGCAGAGGTGCCAGGACCTCGGGCGGAGCAGGAGGCGGCCAGGTAAGGACGGGCGGAGGAGGATCCTTGGAGGGCGGAGTCATAGCAGGTGCCTCAGAGGGCGACGCTTCAGCCGTTGTGACTGGAGCCTCTGTGGGTGGCGCATCAGCCGGTGGTAATAGAGCCTCGCAGCGTGTCAGCCGCCGGGACTGGAGCCCTGCAGGAGGGCGCGTCAGCCACCGGGACTGGAGCCACTGGGGCCGGAATGTCGGCCGTTGGGACTAGCAAGTCAGGCACATCAGGCTGGTCAGGAACAACAAACGGGTCAGGAACAACAGGTGCAGGCGGAGCCGGCACAGGCAGAGCAGGAGCCTCCATCAAGTGGAGCAGGGATGAATGGAACAGGCAGAGCGGGAGCCTTTATGGGCAGAGCAGGGACCTCAGGCACGGCAGCCAGGGTTGGCACCTTAGGAGCAGGCGGTGCCCCTGCGGAATTGCATCCATAACCGCTCTGGCCCCTTTAAGAGCCAGGCGTGTTTTGTCAAAGGGGTACGTTGGTGCAGGTAGCGAAGCTGCAGGAATGCCCCTCTGGGCAGCAGAAGAGGCTTCCGGTGTGAACACCACTGGGTTCAGGATTGGGAGGGACTCCTCCCAATATGCAGCAGGGCAGGCAACAGAGGGAGAGAAAGCCCCTAAAACAGTGGTTCCCAAACTGGGGGGCGCGCCCCCCTAGGGTGGCGCAGAGATATTGGGGGGGGGGCACACCAATGGGATAGCCTCAGGGGCATGTGCCACCCTAAAAAAATCTCTTCACATACTAGACAATTAAACAAATAAAGCAACGCAACATTACAGTAATTAATAATAAATGAACCACTAACTTATATGTACTATTAGAGCATTTATGTAATTTATTTAAACTTTATTTTACCAGTTCTCACTGCTTTACGTTATATTCGGGAGAAATAACACAGATAACACATTGGAACTTCCTGGGATACAAACGTCATACAAACGACACGTTCTTCAGCCAGTAAGGGCAAAGTTATGTCGTCACGGAGGCTGTTCCAGTTTGTTCAGCTGGCTGAGAGGTGCTGCACGATCTGTCTTAAGTCACCTTGCTCTTGCAAGGTTTTTGTACCATGTGACATGGTGAAGCATGATGATTTTGCAGCGCCGGACAAAAAAATCTAAACATATCATGAAAAACGAGGTTTAAAATTTTCTACATGAAGTGCAGGGAGACTATCAATTAATGGGTATGATTTAGTATTGTTTTGTGCTATAGTATAGGCTGAAACCTGCGAATACATGTATTAATAAATACATGTACAAAAATACAATGTATTTTTATTCTAGTAAAGTTTAACGCCCCCCCCATCTGCCAAGCCACATGTCCCTTATCAGCATATACAACCCACGTGGCCCTATCGTTCAAACACATCTGACCCCATATATGGACATAACCCCTGGACCAAATCAGAATAAAGGGATATGCCCCCCTCCCGCTTATGACATCATGAACAGACCCCTACTAAGCTCCGCTCTCTGCTTTGCCATGGGCTGGCACCCCATTCTGGATCATTCCCTACCTTGTGCCCATAGGCTGCAGACCCCCCAGTGAGCCAGAATAGGACAGATGGTTATAGAAAATGGATGGATGGGAATTCAGTGTATTTTAATGTATGGATGGTGCGGTGGCCTCACATTTGGCTTCTGGCCTGCGTCTATCGACTTGCAGTGTTCTTTGTCATAATGTGCTATATATTAAGAATGATTTTTATGTTAAATTACATACATCCAATAATAAAAATACTGTTAATGGCTTTGCTTAATGGTTTTATGAGCAGAATTTGCATTTTTCCACAATATGCAATAAAGTTATTAGTCATGTAGAAAGCGTTTATTTGCATTGTGGCAAATACCAATGAAAAAAAAGACCATTCCTCAACCTTTCATGCAGCAATGTAAATATCAGAGGGACAATTCTCTGCGTGAGAACAAAATTGAAAAATAACCGATTTATCTGTGTTGCTCTGCCCGATATGGTAAATAATTGACTGGCATTTGCATAATAATTGAATTTATGTTGCTTACTTTGCCTAGGGGTATAGCTATGTTAAATTCAGAAAACAGTTAAAATTTGAATATATATTTTTCTATGTTTAGTTGTTGTTTTGTGAAGATTGCATTTTTCCATACACTAGCAATAAAAATTTTATTTGACATTAAAGTATTTTATCTGCAATAGAGGAGAAATCCAGTCTACCTAAAATTTGATTGCTAAAAATATCAGATGTTAAAAACATGAGCACCAGAAGCATTTTTGTTTTTTTTGTTCTGTAAACATCTCCAGGGTTTCCCTATAATGAAATTTGATTATTTTTCAGTTCTTACAATTATTACTCTTTACTGTTAGTCAATAATGTTATTCTATTGGGTACACCCTCATTCTAAGCTAACTGGGATCACAGATAGAATACTTATTTGCCAGCTATAATTATACAAAACCCAGAGGAAAGGATACTTTTAACTGTACTGCAATGTCTAATATTTTAGTGTTGGGTCTCCTACATGAAAATGAGATAAACGTAACATGCAAATGAGAATTATTGGCTTTATTGCAATTTACTACATTAGTTTTTAATGTGAGGAATTTCACAGAATACATTGTCTGGCTTAAAGTGCTTGTATTTTGGAATTGGTAGTTTCACTGCTAACATTTTAGGATAAATTTAAAATTGAATAAGCAAGATCGTCCGTACAGCTTCACTAATCACCATTTATCATGCATGCAGTGACCACTTTTTCAGTACCCTTGCCTGTTAATGCTAACATCCAGCTTTCACAAACAGCATGTTGCAGCAACTGAATACATACAGCAAGAAGACAGGGTCAAGCAGTGCGGTTACTTTGTGGCTGAATATTTGAACAGGTAGGACACTAAACGATTTTAAATACAACACATTTAAGGCTGAAAACACCTTCTTAATAATAGAGGTCAGAGAAGAACAGCCAGACTCATTAAAGCGAACAGAAAGGCCATAAAGTGCTAAAAAAGCACAGTGAAACTGTACCTGGTACTATTTAGGGCTACCTTTTAGGGCTACTTAATGACTGCTAACTAAGCACATTGCACTGTATAAAATCTCAATTGTTTTCCAGTTTACTCACTGACATGTTTTTATTTTGTATTTGTATTTTATATAAAAATATTTGTAAAATATGTAATATAAAATACAGATGATATATTTATGCATTTTTCTGTGAAGAACTTCCTATAGAAAATCTCAGGTCAAGCCACAGGAAGAGTCCCAACCCCGTGACTGCACTGCTGTGACTCCCTGTTGAGGCCCACCAGTGAATATGGAGTTTCCTCACTATCTTTTGTAATGTTGATTTTCAATGATTAAATCAAAAAGATTAAAATGGTTATGGACTCTTCCTTGTTGAACACAGAAGCTAAGTTATCCCCATCACAGTGCAAAAATAACTCTCTGGGGATTTTAATGCTATTCCACTGCAAAAACTGCTGAAGAAATGGTTCAGTATCATAAACCTGTTGTCTTGACCCTCCCTCCACCCAATTAAAAAAATATATATTTATAACCGATCTGCTGCAAATAATAAATGGCAGTTTTTCAAAATCATTGAAAACTGATGTCGTTAAGGCTATATGTTTCTATACCAAATAATTACTGACCTGAACCCTAGGCTTCCATCCATAGGCATGCTTATTGTCATTGTTATAAGTCATTTTCAATCAAGTCAGCAACTTCTTGAACTCCGATGGCTCCTTTGACAAATTTCAATCTGATTTCCAACCACATCACAGTGACGCGACAGCTCTCATAAAGATTCAAAATGACAGATGCAGGCAAAGTATCACTGGTGATAGTATTAAATCTTAGTGCTACCTCTGTTGACTATAAAATACTCAGAGATATATTGGAAAACTGGACATGACTCTCCACGGTGGTTCTTGACGGGTTCAGAAGCTGCTTTGCTGCCTTTGAAAATTACAATACCAGTCAAAAGCATAAACGTACCTACTGAGAATCATTTGTTTTTCAGCAAGATAATGACCCTAAGCTCACCTCGAGGTTATCTAATAAGTATTATCCTGTGAATAAGGAAAGAGATGGAGTGCTGTGAAACATGACCTGAACCCCACAATCCCCCCACCTAAACCCCATAGAGCTGGTTTGGGATAAGTTGGATTGAAGATCCTTCAGAACTGTTGGATAAGCATTCCAGATGATTACATCTACAACACAAAAAGTTAAGAGTTTGCAGGGCTGTCATTGAAGCCAAAGGAGGCTATTTAGTCTAAAATTAGAAAAAAATTTGGATGTGGAACACTTTTCTTGAGCGTCAAAATATTTGATATGTATTACTTCATTGCCCCAAGGCCTTTTACTATAAGACAGCTAAAATAGAGACAAATACATTAAAAGCAGGTGTGTCCAGACTTTTGACTGGGAGTCTATGAATATGAGCCGACCATCATGGCTGTTCTCCCAGGACTTAATGAGCTATGTCATACAAAATAACAAAACAGCCTTCCAAAGCAATGCAAATGACAACCTGATTTACTTAACTATCTTGCAAAGCAATTATAGTACCATAGACGCAGATGCACTGGGATGAAGGAAGCTATATCTTCTTTCAATTAAAGATTAAACCAAGGTCATAAAGAAAAAAAAGATTCAAGCTGAAGGCATACTTAGAAAAAACAATCTTATTTAGAGATCTGGTCATCCTTATGAACTCAAAACTCAGCCTTGCTGGTCCTACTGAAGCCTTTTTCATATGAGGAACATGGCGAGAAGCCGCGGTATCTTACCTGAACAAGATCTAGAGAAGCTCATCCATGCGTACCTTCCCAGCAAGGTGTGCTATAGTAATGGTTTCTTTACTGGCTGATGTAAGAAGACCAACAATGGCAACTTATTCAGAATGCTATTGCAAAGCTGATAACCAGGATCAAGAGAAGTAAGTGCATTGCGCTGATAATCTGATCTGAATGCTGGATTCCAGTTAGATGGTGAACTGATTTTAAAGTGTTGCTACTTGTTTATAAAACACTTAATGGCTTGAAAGTAAAATACATCTGACATGCCTAAAGTGCACAAACCTGGCAGGCCTTTTAGATCACTAGGGACGGGTGAGCTAGTAGTACCTGGAGTTAAATGCTGCCTAAAATTGTCACGAACTCCCAGAAGATTTTAGATGTGCCTCAGCTGTAACCACTGGGTTTGCCTTTGTATTTAAGCCTTTTGTTGTAGAATAGGCCTACTTGTTTATTTAGCTTTTATTTTTTGGGGTGATTACAGGTTTGTGGGAATTTTACTTACATAAAAATGCTGTGTGGGCAGAATGAAAAATGATTGGTTCAGAAAGATAACCAATCAGATTGTAGAGGAGGTGGCTCCAAGCAAATAGAGGAGTCGGGACCCAGCAATCAGATGTCTCAGTCCCAGCTCCTCTAGTTGCTTGGACCCACCTCCTGTACAATCTGATTGGTTCTCTCTCTGAACCAGTCATTTTTTTCTGCCCTCAGAACATTTTTGTGCAAGTAAAACTCCCATGAGCTGATCACAATAGCAGTGGAAGGAAAGATGAATGACAATGGGGGGGAACAAATCCATTAATTTTCAGGTTTCAAGTTATATACTTCAAAAATATTGACTTCCATTTAAACATGGCCTAGCACTTGTTTTTCAGTCAGTAATTTTCACTAAGGAGAAACAAAAGAACCAATATCAGATGGTACATTCCAATTTAGTGGTTTTCAACAACAATCATGGGATATCAAAGCATATTATTATTTATTTTACATGCAGAACTTCTCGGGTACACAACTACCATGGCTCCAAGGAAGTACTGAGCCTGGAAGAATCAGAGAGTACTAGGAAGGGCCACTCAGGTTCGGCCGTTGCAGGGCACATAATCAGAAGCATGAGTTACAAGCCACTTTAGAGAAACAAATCCGTCTAACTGCAGGTTTTTTGATTGTGAGCAGAAATCAGAGTACCCACATGGAGAATATGCAAACCCTTCACACACTGTGGGTATGAAGATATAATGCTTTTTCGGTACTGAGTGAGACAGCAATTGCACTTTAAATGAAATACCTTAAAATTTAAGGCTTTGTGTTGGTAGAAAGCATATAATTAAAAAAAGCCTTGTTATGTACTATTTGTTCATAATAATCTCCCCAGTGTTTCACTGCTTAAATATGCATAATTCCTCTCTTCTCACTAAGTGCTTGCACATCCTAAATATGGCTGGATGATTTCTGTCAGGCTGGAAGACCAAACACAATATCAGATCTAAATCCTCTGCTTTTGGACTACTACTGTATGTAGTCAAAATTACACTCACATAAAATTCAAATCTTCCTTCTATTGTTTGTGTGAAAACTTTCACTGTATTGGCATGACATATTTTACCACATTTATTGTTTTAATATGAAAAAATATGAATATTATGTAGAGGATTAGAAAAAATACATTATACTGTACAGACACTACCCGGGTTATAATGATCCACATTACGATATTCTGACTTTACGATGAGCATGGTTATGCAATAAATTACGAGATATTCAACACTTTATTATAAAATGGGCCTTATGTTAATAATTTAACTATAGACTAATGTAAGTGTTCTAAGCAAGTTGAAGCTAGTCTAGGCTATAATGTTTGTTAGGTTATGTATACTGTTTTTAAATGTATAATATGATATTTTCATTTCATTAAACCTATCGTAACTCAGGGAATGTCATGAGCCAAAATTGACAGAGGCAGGAGCAGGCGAAAGGGCAAACAGTAAGGGGTTTATTAGGGTGACTGAAAAGGGCAGGAACACACAATGGTGCAACCTCGATGACCAGACTGGGAAGCAAAGAACTGGTAGGCACTCTTATGCACCACTGATGAGGAGCCAAGAAGAGGCATCTAGTGTGAATCACACGAGGGCTGAAACGAGAAGTAAGACAAATTAGTAACAGGTGTAGCTTGTTACAGCCACACTGGGGAAAGGACAAGGGGGCAGGAAGGCAGGACGTGACAAGGAGTGACTAAACTACAGTTGTGATACACAAATCAATAATTTAATTCTGCTGTCTTTAGGAAAACACACATTTTACATTTTAAGCAGAATTCTATTTAATCGAATGGAATTAAAATGATAGGATATGTATTGACATTTCAGAGTCTCCATAGTAAATGATCCGGGCAGTGACATCAAAGATACCAATTACCGAGGGAAGAAGACATGAATCTAGTATGTCTCGGATCTAAGGAAGTAATTTCTGGAAGGCTTGGATGTCGTGTTGAGGTATAGTAGGATGCTAGGATTTGTGGGATACATTTTCATTATAATTTTTTTGGGGAGATGTTTTAACACTGCATGTTGAGTCATATACAGGTTGTATACATTGTACTGCTAAGATTTTATTTAGACATTTGGGCAGATAGTGTGCAACTTTTGTAATATTTCTGGAACCACATCTGATCCCCAAAGACCCATTACTTCTGGGAACACTTCAGCTGACCTCACCCCTACCTCTGACCCTCACCAGCTCACTGTCTCTATTAATGGCCAGTTGAAGTGGCTTAATTGGCAGCCCTGGATGCTCCGTTCTGGTAAGGGTGTTTTTCTGATGTGAGATTCTACACAGTAGTGGTTTTGCTATTCTTCTCTCAGCTTGTCTTAAACTAGTTACTGGTTGCTTATCGAATGCCACACAGAGCACTGCTTGTAACAGTGCTGCCTCTTTGACAGATGTATGCTTGTTATGTATTGTCTGCATCACTCACAGTGCTGAGCAACCTATTAGGTGACATGGGTGGTCTTTGAGGGTGCCATCTTCTGAGAGAACACTGGCTCAGCAAGACTCCCTCTCTCTACGTGGGGGTGGGGGGTGAAGCTTGCCAAAAAGTACTGAAATTTTTTACATTTACATGTTACTACTTACTACTTAACATTTACTAAAAATGCACTCGGTATTCTTTGCTAACAAATAAAACAGCTAGCATTTGACTACTGCATTTGAACTTTAAGGACAGCCTAGAATTTGACTGCCATCACCACACAACCAGTTAATAGGATATCAGACTGTTCATACTCTTAAACCACTGTTACATAATCTTCATGTTATAAACATAAATTTCTTTTATTTTACTTATGTTTTCATTTGTAGTTGTTCACTCACCTTCCAAAACAAGAACAAAAAATCTGCAGTTTATGAAATAAATGGAAAAGGCGTAAAAATCTGTGGTATGCAAAAACTTTGACTGATAGTTTATATATACTGCACAAGGTCTGATTCATCAGAGAAATGCATCACAGTATGCTGAAGAGTTTATGAATAGGTAAATTTATCCATGGTGGACATTACAATTGCGAAATAATTCACTGAGAAAAGTTTGTTGAGTCACAAGCACATTCTGAATCATGGGTGCATCTAAATGGAAAGGTTAATTTTAGACCTTGAGAATGCTAGCCCTCAAACACCGGAATGGTTGACATTTTCTCAAAATAATCAACTGTAAATTACTTTCAAAAGCAGGCTTAAAGTTAAAATCAAGTCAAATTATAATGGTTGAATTATAAAACATAAGAGATTACAGCAGCTATTCGGGGCCGGTCAGATTTCTGCAGTGTGACTGCACATAAGAAAAGGCACATTCAGAAACTATATAACTTATGAGGCACGTTGCCCTGCTGGCTTTTAAAGGGGGAAAAATGGCAAGTCTGCACGTCTGCAGGTATGGTAAATACATTCGCCTACTTCAGAAGTGGCAGTTACCGATTTTGTCGGAAATACCAGCTGCCAGAGCTGAGTCACTTGACCTTTCCCTCAGCCTTTTTTTATCCCCCAGAGCAACGGGGAACCCAAGAATCCGTCCGAAGTTCCTGGCCGCCCATGGAGCCACCGGCTCGCACTTCAAGCTGCCTCGGAGGTATTTAAGAACTCAGTACAGGAGCCAGAGGCGCCCGCAGTGCAGGGCTATGCCAATCAGTCAGCCAACTGCCCAAATGGGCCAACTGGGCTGCCCTTCACCACTGGTGCTGTGGGTGCCATTGGGCCATTTGAACTCTTTCCGTGCTCCACTCCATGTGGCCGCTCCATTCTAGCTTTGCAAAGGTTCTAACTTCTGGATGTTCCCCTGCGATGCCCGCAGACATCTGCTCTCAGAATAATGGGAAATCTACGATCATCATTGACAGCTTATATTCAGGGGTGCCACTAAATATTTCAGGCCCCATGAAAGCATATCATACTTGGTCCCCAACCCAGGCCAATTCAATTATGTTCCAAGTTTTTTATGGCCCCTGTCACTGTTTGTGGTTGCACACATACAAAATGGAATTTAAGTAAGCAAAAGGAACGCGTTTCAATATGTGAATATTTTTTCTGCAACACTGTTTCAAAAAGCAGTACAAAGCATCCATAATTCTTATTCCAGCCATTATAATGAATTTTGAAGGTATTTATTGTACACTATAGATGAGAGCTTCACTGGAGCTTATGAAGTATTATAACCAACACTATAATGCCTTATTAATGTAAATAGAAGATGCTATACTGCTGTAATAACTAATATACCCACCATAATAATGCATTATGAAGGTATCTATAATGCATTGTCGATGAGACCTTTAAGTATGGTTCAGTTCTATTTGTAGCAGTGCAGTCATTGCTGATTTCATCAAGCCCATATAGGATGAGCATTCCTCCCACATCCTTTCTGCATCTTTTCCCATGTTGACCACTGTTCATATATGTGGCACTGATCCGTAATATTGTCTAGATAAAAACTGTAACTCTGCATTTATTTGCAGTTCTATTCTAGTTGCGCAATGAAATAAATTCTTGTGAACTGATGCTAAAGTGTTTTGACAATTCCTTATTTTTGTTAATTTTAAATAACCAAGTGTCAAGCTTGATCTTTAAATAGCGTAAGAAATAGCATAACTCATATGTCTGTAGCCTTTGCTTCAAAATGTCTGCATGTGTCTTAAATTAATTTGCAGACTCTTGGCCTTTTACAGAAAATACTTGTTAATCAGGCACCTCACTAAATTCTAGTTTCTATCACAGCATTTCCTGATAAGCCAGTATAATCCACTTGTCAACTGTCTGTGACATTTTTATTTGCCTGTGGTACATGTGCCTTTACTTCCCTCACATCTCCTCTAAATCGGGGACTAAGATGGCATTTTAAGTTAACTCAGAGAAGACAGCTTCAAAGATTTTCAAATGGTAGCTAAATGCAGCAAGAGGTCAATCAAAGCAATTTCCACAATGTTCAGTGACAGAAAGTGTGCTTCATTTCTGAATTCATTTATTTAAAATTCGGTCTGTTGCACACATCTGTGGCTCATGGTTGAGGGCACATCTTAGTTGTTGTAAAAACATTTTCATGTTCCAGTAATGCTCCTTGAGCACAAGAACATCACCAGTCTGCTTCAAGAGATAGTGTTGGAAGTTATTCTAAACTTGCTCAAGCTTTGTTCATATATGACCGTGTATCAGACTCCTTTTAACCCTGACTGTTACAGTGTAACAAGACTCACAAGAGTTCTGCTATGAGCCAGGCCTTCTTTATGGGTCACATATCCCAATGACCCAAACGGTCACCAAAAATCCATTGGGCAGCCTGTGGACCAGCTTATATTGGTTCAGTGTTCCCCATAGTCATTGAGAATCCCGGTTTGATCATATTCGTTTGGTTTCTTGAGTCCCATGCATCAGAAATTCAACAAATAATTATAAATGGGTTTAGACAAATATTGGTTGCACAATGATCTCACAGACCCTTTAATGGCTGAGACCCCCAAACATCCAATAAAACATCCCTAATAGCATATTTATCTTCAATTTTGCCAAAATTATACTGTAAGCAGAAATGTTTGCAGTATGACAAATTATGAGACCTTTTTGGATGGCAGTGATGTATATAAGCTTGAATGATATTGTTCACATATACATAATTCCACATCAAATTCATTAAAAATGACTGTAATCATTGTAAAAAAAAATAGCAAATATGGAACTATGATGGAACTAAATAAGGAAGTGAGTTTTCTGGAATTTTTTGTAGAATGTTTCAATGAAAATGAAAGCTAGAAGTCACATCTAATGTCCTCTCCAGGTGATCGTTCTTTGGGAGGCATTGACACTCCAGTGTTGACCAGTGAAGGAAACTTACCCATAAGTCACTGGTGCGACTGTGATCTCGCGCGCCTGCTGCCTCAAGGTTTCTCAACGGCCAGATGGAGTTTGTTATATGCTATTAGGAAAGCGAGGCAAGCAAGACGGTGCCTACTCAGGCGTGACACACCGGGGAAATTGTTTTACCGTTACACCACTCTTTCACTGTCAGTCAGCGTGAGGAGCGACACCAGACAAAACACAAAATGAAAACGAAAGTAACCAGGGCAAAATGAAACCACATTTTCCATAGTGGAGTCCCCATAGTGGATGCATACATCTACTGTTAAAATGTTAGAGCAGGCTTACTGATGAATGCCGAAATATGTCCTGTAAGTTATTCCCGCAGTCTCTCAAAAATAAATAAAAAAATTGACGGATTAGGAAAGCATACATGCTAACAGCCCACATTTAATGTAGGCATTTGTTATTTATGGCCCGAACTATCACACAGAAAAAATGACCATTAATTGTGAAATATGAAAGAAAAACATGTTTCCAGTCCTTTTATACAACTGAAAATAACAAAAAAATCTAAGCCTAATAAAAATTTATCCACCTAAGAAATAATTGCAGTATCATTTTCAGCTCTAATTAAGTGGCTAAGACTTCTTACAAGTGTAAAAAATTAATCCCATTTCTAAATCCTACATAATTTAAAGTAAATTAAATCAAATAAATATGGATTGGAGTTTCTTTTTGTCCTTGTGAAAGGGTTTGATATGGGTGATTAGGTGAGCACAGCATGGAAAAACCCATTACTATCACAGAGCACCATCACAGCTCTCATTGCTGGCTCCAGTGCACTATAATCCAGTCTTGGTTCTAAGGATTTTTACCCATCTGCTGCAGGTATAGAATGAACTGCAGTCATTAATACCCTAAAAGCAAGAACCTTGAAATGACCACCAAAGTGTTTCATAACTACATGTTTTCTGGTTCTTCACCCTCAAAAGCTCAGGACACCATTTTTTAGAAAACAGAAAAATGTTGCGTCACTTAATTGAGACCCTGAAGGTCGTAAAATTTGCATTTACATTTTGATAGACAGTTACAATTTTTTTCTCACCTGCAGTACGTACAACCTGACGTTACATCATTCATTCTGTGTAGATCATTATACTGTTACTTCTGATTTGTAAAAAAGAAAAAAATGCAACACTATGTTGATAACCTGCAGCTAGGTTATGTATTTGTGTTTATTTATTAATATTAATATTATTGTATTTTATTTTATACTATCAGCTTGCATTGCAGTACAGTTGAGTCTGTCTTAGTTCTTTTACCTACATTTGTTTTCCCATAAAAAAGCTTGAACAGGCTGTGCAAACGTTAACATAATTACCAATATAAGAAAATGCCATTTGACACAATAAGGCACATCTGAGTATTTATGCGCATTTCTTACTTGCCCAACAGGGGCAGTCTCTGGGCAAGTGACTTCACAGTGGTTGGCCTCCCGTTTTATCTGAGTGATAGGGTGTCTTAGGGTGCCTGCCTCACCAATTTCTGTGAAGAAAAACTAGTATCCATTATAAAAGAGGATAAGGAGCTAAAATAGAATGTCATTGTTTTATTTACGCTTAACTTCTTTAGGTTTTAATAATCCAAACTGCGTTGTTGTTATCAGCCAGGGTGTTTTGTGATGATTATGCACATGAATAAGAAGAAAACACAGACACAATAAAATGGCTATTAATTACTAAGCAGAAACTAAAATTGCATCCCTTTGAGTCCCCATAGTCATGACAGTAATCAGGATTCTACGTAATCATGATATTCTTAATGCAATTTGAGTGTACATCCATCCATCCATCATCTTCCAAACACTTATCTGGTCAATTTTACATGATCAATTTTAACTTCAATGTAAGTAATAATGTAAGGAACTATTAGCAATCCAGGTTAATTAACCTCTTCAGAGGTTATAAAATGGCCTATCAGTAGTACAATGAAGAAATGTGATTTAATACTTCTAAATACAAGAAAAATACTATGTAAATTCAAGTCACCAATGGTGTTTTCCCAACAGTTCAGTGCTGTATATGATTTATTTAGTGCACAACATATAAATTGTTCTGAGAGTCGGAATTGGATTTGGAAATTCAAATGCAGGTTAGAGCTTATTTTTATTATTTTTTTATTATTTTTATTATTTTAGTTTTTGTTTGCAGCTCAGGTATACATAGAGGTATGTAACTCAAGTTGAGGTTAAATCCAGTCTTGGTTAAAATTACTTTCAATGAGATTAAAATTAGGGCTGTTTTGTAGTTGGACAACATTGCATTTTATGCAAAGCAGGACACAAGGCAGGAACGCTGAGAGTCAGAGTGTAGGGATATGCAACATCTCTAGAGCGGGTGGGGTTAGGGGCCTCATTCAGGGCTGCGGTGGTGATGTTATTACTGCGCTGGCCATAGTATTTGAAGGCATGGCCGTGCTGGCTCTGACCCTTAATATGCTGAGCTACACACTGGCCCAGTACTATTTTAAGGCATGAAATTTTCCTGTGGGTACAGATGCATGCATGTTTATAAGGAAAAGCCGGGAAAGCTGTTTGATTTACCACTGCAATAACCTTAACGTTAATATTTTGAGAAATGCTGCAGCTGCATTGTAAGTTTCTATGAATGCATCAGTTTGAAATTCATGTAGGCATAGAGAATGTAGATGAGTGTTACAATGGGCACTTTTTTTACAAAGTGTGCTTGAATGTTTGATGTTAGACCCATGCATCTGTCTTTGTTTGCAGCAGAGGGCACAGGGCATCCTGGATGGAATGCCAGTCCATTGCAGGCCACAAACACTTTGACACACTATGGACCAGTTCATCTAACTGCATGCTTTTGGACTTGCATTATGCCTGGAAACCCAGACAACACAGGGAGAACACTGGTAGGTGGAATTTGTTTTATTTGAATGTCACCATTGTGGAAATAAAATGGCAAGCCAATACAAAAGATCCCTGATTCTGAAAAGAATTTTACTTACATCAGTTGCACTTGCAATGCCATGTGATTTATCATTTTGCTGTGTTTTCTCCAGAAACCATTGGGAACTCCATGATACAAATAATAAAGACTCCCCTGCATGAATTGCCACATTATCGTGGTGGAGAGGTTTGTGTACCTCTGATCCTTGGAGCTATGCTTTCTGGGGCATTTGCCCCTGGTAGTAAGGTCTCCCAAGGCAAATTGGTCCTAGGTGAGAGGCCAGACAAAATGCGAGTGACATAAAACCCCTTTGAAGAGTGACAGAAAGGATCATGTGATGCCACCCAGTTTGGGGACACCAGGGCCCCTCCCAGGAGCCTGGTCTGGGAGGAGAGCTTGCTGACAAGCTCCTGGTGGCCGGGTCTCTACCCATGGGGTCTGACTGGGCATAGCCTGAAACAGGTACATGGGTCTGCCCTCCTGTGGGTCCACCACCTGCAGGGGGCGCTGTGGAGGTCTGCTGCAATCAAAGATAGGGGCCTTAGCAGACCAATCTTTGGCTACAAATCTGGATTTAGGAACATGGAATATAATCTCTCTGGTGAAAAAGGAACCTAAGGTGGTGTGGAAGGTAGAGAGATACTGAAGGGCTGGACTCTACTCCACTCTGAAGTTGCCCTTGGTTAGAGGTGCCTGGCAGGTGTGCATGGGCTTATAGTGCCCTGGTTCGGTGCCAGTATATTGAAGTTTAGCCAGGTGAAGAAGATGTTCACCTACCATTGACTTGGGATGGACTCTGACTGTTCAGTGTACCTAGCCTTCTTGGAGACCTCGTGGGGGTGCTGGAGGGTGCCCCCTCTGGAGACTCCATTGCTCTATTGGGAGAATCCACCCTTTTCCAAATGACAACCATGACTTGCAGGTGCTGATCCTCATCTTGGCCATTAGACACTTAGAAATTGCCCCAGTGCATGCTGCAGGTCACCGGCCAACGGCAGCCTCATAACCACATCGTCCGCAAAAACAAAGATACAATCCTGAGGCCCCTGATCCAGGCCCCTTTTGCCCCTTGGCTATGCCTAGAAATTCTGGCCATAGAAGTTATGAACAGAATCGGTGACAAAGGGCAGCCCAGCAGAGCCCAGTACCCACTTGGACGGAATCTTATATAGTGCTGGGGAAACACACCAAGCTCTCACTCCAGTTAAGGCCACTTAAAATTAATAAATTGTTTTACATGACTCAAACTTCTAAAATATTGGTGAGTCGGGGATTTTATAT
>JAODJU010000002.1:4603049-4617745 GCA_026776725.1 Gnathonemus echidnorhynchus | reverse complement strand
AAAAAAAATCGAGGCGGCACCAAAAAATTGAGGCGGGCGGCTATGTAAAACAATTTATTAATTTTAAGTGGCCTAAACAGGGACCTGATGGCCCATAACAATGGACCCTGGACTCCATGCTCCTGAAGCCCCCACACAGAACCCCCCCAAGGGACACAGTCGTATGCCTATTCCAAATCCACAAAACATATTTAAACTGCTTGGGCAAACTTTCATTAACCCTCCATTATCTTTCTGAGGGTGAAGAACTGGTCCAGCGTTTCATGAGCAGGACAGAATCTGCATTGTTCCTCCTTGATCCATCCATTCATCCATCCATCCATCCATGCTTCCATCCATCCATTTTCCAGATACTTATCCTTATCAGGATCGCAGGGACCTGTGTGGTTTTTGCTGTTTACTACAATTTTCATATTTCATTGCCAGTCTGTAAATATACTGTATATACTGCACAGTAATGGAGCCAGAAATCGTAACTTGGGTGGGTCGGCAGAAAATCAGGTGGGCCATCCCATAAAAACTGGTGACAAATAACACTGCAGACTCAACTACATATTTTTTTATCAGTTTTTGAATGACCCGTGGCATTACCAAGACCAAATGAACAAAGAGAAAGAAAAATCCATTTGCCTCTCAACAACACTTTTTCTCCGATTGATCTAACCACACACGCACATACCTTTCAGATACAAGCATTTTATCATACTGTATCACTGGCTGTGAATGCTGGTTGGCCCTAGGCCCGCCTACCCCGTGGTGGTAGGTACTGCTCCTCACTAATCCGGTCATCTGCTCAAATGCAGATACCCTTATTATAAGATTAGCAACAGGAGTTGTGACCCAGACACCAGCTTTTGATCTGGTGTGTATCTCAAACTTGCTTAAACTGTAAATAAATAACATGGTGCATCACTCTGACATGTATGTATCCAAGGTAGAAAAACAGAACGATGACTGAGAAGGCAGAGGCAAACATGCTGTTTTGTGGTTTGGTAAGGCGTGAAGAATTCCAGCACCGCTAACATGAAAGGGGACCACTCAGTCAGTTGTGGAAAACCAAAGTTACCACTCAGTTTTTTTTTTTTTTTTGAGCTTTGTGTCGGTGTTCCAGTATTTTGTCGGCCAAATTTGATGAACTACTTTTTTAAATGGAGGACTACATCCAGTGTTTGATAATCCTGGCAAAATTACAATTTTGTTCAGAGAGAATATTTTTTATATAGGAGTTGAACACAAGGGACGCAACTAGAAGCAAAGAGCCTGAGATATTTTTCCCTCTCACCAGTTTAATTTAGGGGAACAATTTACTTTTATTTCCCAGTTAACGCTGTTAGAGATGTTGCCATGACAACCGCTCTGCAAATGAGCAGGGGAGAAGGAGCGGGAGCAATCGCAGTGAAGGCCTGGCCGGAGATTCCTAAGAACACAGCGCTCAAGTGTAGAAGGCTCACAATGATTTCTGGGAATATGGAGGGCAGAGCTGCATGGGAAGTATCCCAGGCACTCCCAGAATGCTGAGCGGCAGATTCAGTCGAAGAGAGACCATGCACCAGCACTGTTCTGTGTCACAGCACAGGAAATACGGCTGTGCACAGGCATCTGTGCCTGTTTTTTTATGCAGTGCAATACGGAGAACTCTGAAGAAACATTTACAAAAAGGACAACAATATATCAGAAACATCTCACTGCACCCCTTCTAAGACATGAATAATACAAAAACAGCAGTGAAAACAAAGGATACTTTCTTTCACTAGTATGTCTCCATATATCCCAGGGCAGCAGTATCGCCACAGCAGCCAGCTGGTTTTCAGGCATCTGGTTGCACTCAGAGGGAAAGGTTAGTTTCTCAGAACTAAGGCTGTCTCGCTGACCTGCTGTGTTCCAGTGACCTCATACGGTCTCTTTCACAAAAGTCCCCGCATTAGTCATAATACAATGCAAAAGCATTATCAATACAACCACTTCAAATATCACTTTAAGAGTACAAGAGAATCAGAAATACATATAACAGAAGAATGAATTCATAATAAAATAAAATTAATAAAAGAACGAATAAAGTATTATCATGCAACAATTCTTCACTGTATAATCCTAATGTATGAGATGTATGTTTTTAAAATGCATAATGAACCACATCACAGGGCACATACACACACTGAGGGCAATCGAGAGGTTCATCTAATCCAGGGGTCCCCAACTCCGGTACTGGAGAGCTACTATCCAGTAGGTTTTCTGTCCCACTTGGCTTCTGGTATTTACCTGAGAACAGGTGTGGCTTATCAGAAGCCAGGTAGGACAGAAAACCTGCTGGACGGTAGCTCTCCAGGACCGGAGTTGGAGAGCCCTGATCTAATCGAATCAGTGTTTCCGCTGGTAACAGTTCTCTGTGCTCCCCATCACACCAAATCTTTGCTGACAAGGCAAAAAAAAATCTCTCCCTTTATTCCCTTTATTCGTTTGATATCAGGTGAGAGTACAAAACACCTGGTACTTTACCATTATGGAAGACTGAGTGGGAATGAAAATCCTTCTGTCACGTGTTTACCTGGTTCAGTAACAGGTTTCGTATGTGACAGGGGGTCACACACCGGGAGAGACTCATTTCCCACAGCAAACCTGCTTTGTTCGACTGAGTCACATACACAGTTAGGCTGTGTGCAGTGCAGTTAGGCTGAGTCACATGCACAGTTAGCCGATGTACAGTGCAGTTACAGTAGACTGAGTCACATGCACAGTTAGCCTGTGTGCAGTGCAGTTAGACTGAGTCACATGCACAGTTAGCCTGTGTGCAGTGCAGTTAGGATGTTGTTACATTGTTGAGTGATGCACTGGAGACTGGAAATTTCGCGACTGCTAAAAAAAATGTAGATATAACTGTTACTGAAAAATAACCAGCCCATACTACTTCATATAATTACAAAGTGTTTGTTTACCGCCACAGACAAAGAGGGAATATGCCATCATTAGCAATAAAAAAAAAGAAAACTATGTACAACAGCAGTCTGATGTCTGCATTTTTTCAGAATGCTGCCACCATTGGACTCCTGAGCAAGGCCCTTAACCCCAATTGCTCTAGAAACTATAAATGTAATTTGCTTTGGACAAAAGCATCCATTAGATAAATAATATGTAAACACAGAAGACACGCATATGGTGTGTCAATTATAATAGTTTATGCTCTAGAGTGGAAGCTCTAGTAAATATCGAGAAAACAAACTAATATAACAAATATTAAGATTATTCCATTGGCCCGGGATTAGAGCTGGGCAGCCTTGCGACAAGGAAAATGTTGTACGTAGGCCAGTTCGATTTCATACTGCATCCATCTATCCATCCATCCATCCATCCATCCACTGTGAAATTAATTTAATCAAATCATCCCATATATATGATATATGATACAATGAATTGTTTTGGTGTAACAAAATTTACAAACAAACAAACAAACAAACAACTCAACCACAAAAATTGATAATTGCCTCTCCAGCCTGTTATCTAGTCTGATAGCTACATGCAAATGTTTGAATTAAGCTTGTTTTTATGACTGATAAATTCATTACTTAATTGCAGCAAAAACAAAGGCTGCTTTAATGAATACCCTTTCCAGCATTAACTTTCAGAGGCATTGCTCCCTGGGAAAGCCAATCCTTTTTAGCCCATTAGCACGACCCATTTACAACACATGATTATGTGCCTTGTTCTTGGCCTAGATTTGCATATTAAAATTAAGTATAAGCGGAAAGACAGTATCTGGATTTTGACATGGGATAGTTTGGCTGACAGTTCAGAATTACCATGTAAACAAATACACCCCAGCAGTGTACACCCACTCAACACTTTATGGAACAACAATGAAATTCCAGCCAGGTGCCTGGCTAGCTGCATGCCACAAGACCTCCTTGAGGGTGTCTTGGTGTTAGACGCCATGTACATTTTCAGACTAAGCATTCCTCAGTATGGATTCCAAATTGCAACAGACGATGGACATAGACATCTGAACAAAAACATTGCCAGATGCCCTTTGCGTTTTCAATGGTGTGAAGATCTTTCACCAGTAAATACATGAATTTTAAGAAAAGGGATGTATAAGAAACTATTACTCAATCAGTGAATAATCCAATTGCTCAATGGCTGATAGAAAACAATGACACCAAATCCGAGACAGTTCAGAAATGAGCTATCCCTACATCTATCCCTCCATCCATCCATCTTATAATTGCTTATCCAATACAGAATGAGGGTAAGACAGCTGGGGGGAGGGGGGTATTGGGGGTCAAAGCCTATCACAGGCAATGTACCCTGGACAAGATGTACAGCTAAATCTCACTGATGCAATACTTGAAAATAACAATATACCATTACAGTGAGCATAATTGACTCACAAATTTGATTTGAAAATTTGTACCTAATTCCTGGGAACAGAATCTAGAATTATGTTTCTTTAATTTTAAGTAGTGCCAGGATATTATAATGATTTTCCAGAAGGTTATAGTTAATATTTACTCACTTACAAAAGTTGTAAATAAAACCGTTAATGATCCAGCATCAGTATAATTTAATATCAAAATATTCTCACATTACTCTATACTGAGTACATTAAGTCATAGAAAAAAATCAGAAATGAAGTTAAACATTTCTAAAAATGAATACACACTCATAAACATTATGCATCCAAACATTTATGATTAGGAAAAAGAAATATATAATTCTTAATTTTTATGTTTCTGGTCTACCGTGATGCCCTTCTTCAAACAGAAATTAAAATCTTGCTAATTAAAGTTTTGATGAGACTGTCTCAAATTAGCACTGCTCTGAAGAACAACCTTCAATTTCAAGCCTTTTGCCTTCTGGAGTTTATTTCCCCCCAAGTCTATTAATAAAATGCCACGTTGCAGCTTGAAGTGATATCATTTCTGACTTGGACTTTAACAGAAAGCTTTCGAGGAGAACAAACATGAGATCTGAATACAGAAATACAGCAGGAGGAGGCTGCAGATTCACTGATGTGTGAAAAGCATACATTATCCCCCAACTCAGATTTTAATAATGCCTAATGTGAACACATTAGATCTCCAAAAGAAATTAATTTGTATGTATTAAGATATTTCGAAGGATCCTATTAAAATGTGAACTTATTACTCTCAAAATTAAATTGTTTAATTAGAAGTGAAGGGGTTGGTGGAGGGAGCTGTATTAGGCATTAAGGCATTTTCTTGTGTTGTATCACCTCACACTAAAGGGAGGCCTTTCTCTGTTAGTGCTCTGCCGTTTCCTCCTGCAGAATTAGCCCCACACAGCACAATTAGCCAACACTGTATTGAGCATGTTTTATAAAACAGGCGATTACTGTTGATAGTTTAAGC
Source organism: Gnathonemus echidnorhynchus (assembly GCA_026776725.1). NCBI lineage: Eukaryota > Metazoa > Chordata > Actinopteri > Osteoglossiformes > Mormyridae > Gnathonemus > Gnathonemus echidnorhynchus. The sequence goes on along the minus strand of JAODJU010000002.1, from coordinate 4,612,382 downwards.
AGTGGGAGGCATAATGAGGAGAAATGCAGAAATAGCCAATGTTAGCACAAATTCTATCTTGCAGCAAGTATTACGTTTTACGTAGCTGGGTGAAAGAGAGATGGGGTACTATGTCCCAAAGAAAGAATATGATTAATTGCTAACCAGCACAATCCTACCATTTGACGAACAGAACCAACTTGAATTCCCCATTCTTGTTTTTTGTGTGTGTGTGGGTTGCATGTATTCAAATCCATTATGCCTTGTGTTTTTACTGAATTCGTGTAATCCACAGAAAATTGGTTACCTGCATAAGTACAAAGCCCAACTGTAGGAAAATACACAGCTGAGTCTGTCTGAGAGGCCCAAGAAAATATCATACATAGATACTTACATACATCCATATATTTTATTTAGCAGATACTGCCCAAAATAACAGTACCAGTCAAAAAAGCTTTTAATGGATTTGTCTCTATTTTTGCTGTGTTAACCACCTTACATAAAGGGCCTTGAGACAATGAAGTAATGCACAACAAATACTTCAATGACAATGTTTAACACGAGTGTTTAACATCTCAATATTTTCTCAAATTTTAGCGTCTTCGAAACAGCTCCCTTTTGCGTCAATGACAACACTGCAGACTCTTGGCGTTGTTTCAGCCAGCTTCCAGATGTAGCCACCTGGAACAGTCCTGAAGGAGTTTCCACAAGTTCTGGGCACTAGTTGGCTACCTTGCTCTTACTCTTCGATCCAACTCATCCCAAAGCAGCTCTATAGAGTTTAGGTAGAGGTTGTGGAGGCCAGGTCATCTGTCACAGCACTCTTTCCTTATTCACAGAAGAATACTTACTACATAAATTTGAGGTGTGCTTAGGGTCATTATCTTGTGGAAAAACAAATGATTTTTTGTAGGGGTGTCCAGACTTTTGACTGGTATTGTTCAAAGTGAGGAATAACATTCCTGAAAGCTTTTATTTTCTTTTTGGTTTTGGGTGCATTCCAGATTTGAAAATCTTCCCATCGATTAGGTTTACACAAACCTCTCAAGCACATTACTAAAGTGCTCAGCTTTTGAAGAGCAAATTGCCAGCTGTTGCACATGTCATAGAGATACTAAGAAACTCATGATGTAAGGACAGACATGAAGCTTCTTGATTTGATGCTGATAGAATGTGACCAGATTAGTGTCTTAAATACAACCTATTGCTTTGTTCATGCTGAAGCCTTGTGGGTTCATGGAGTCACTTCCTGCCTTCCCAGACCTCTGACTGACTCTTCCACTCAGCACATGCCCAGTGATCTCTGTGGTGCTGCATATGTTGCACTCAGCTTTTGCAAAGTTACGAAGGACAGCCTTTGTTATAAATACTATGAGACTATGGGTCATTCCTGTACCATGCTATTACAGATCATTCTCACCTTGCATCCGTCTGTGAAGCAAAACTACGCTAAATCGAGGGACTATGGTTTAAGTCAGGGGTGTCAAACTCCAGTCCTGGGGGGCCGGAGCCCTGTGTAGCTTATTTCTTTCCCTGTTCCACCACAAATGATTAAACTCAACAGCTGTGTGGTAATTAGCACAAGGAGTTGCAAGGAGTTCAATCAGGTATGTTAAATGAGGGGAAACCCAAAAATGTACAGGGCTCTGGCCCTCCAGAACTCTTTGACATCCCTGGTTTCAGTTGTCTAGGGTGACATGCTGGTTTATAGTTTAAGGATTCACCACCAACCTTTGTCAAGTAATACATAGAGTCAGAATTTGCATTAAATTAGCATGGTATGAAGACATACATTGATTAACCTTAGAAGACAGTGGTTTGGCATCTATGTGCTATAACTAAAAAACACTAAAAAAAAGTAAAACAAAGATGTGGTACAACTAACGTAAGGAAGTATTGGCCGCAGTATGTCTAAAACTCTGTAGAAACAGGAAAGTGTATGTATCCCCTTTGAGTGACATACAGACTCAGAAAACATCCCTGAACTGAGTGACTCTGGCATAAGCCTTGTGACGATCCATTTCCCCGTAACGACCAGCAGTGCCTGTTGATGTTGTGATTCGCCGCGAACACTGTACTCTAACAAGCTGTGGCAGCCGCATCGTCTGGCTTGTTTACGGTTCCCTTCGCCAGCCATTGTCTGTGCCACACTACCTCTCTGCCCTCAGGCTAGATCATCCCAGTCCCTTCGCTCACTTCTTCTCTTGCACAGCTTTCATTTCTGTGTACAAGTGATTCTCCCCATACAACCACTTTCATCCCAGGTACAAGTGTCCTTTCCGTCTTTGTCTTATCTCCCCTCCACCAGGTAATTAGTTTCTTGGGCGTCACCATGACAACAAAGCACTTCATGGGCCCAGTGCCCATTATTCCGCCAAATGGCAGTGAAGGTAAAACTCTCTGTGGACTCAAACCACGGATCAAAGCGACAGAATCACTCTAGTCAAAGAAATGTCTTTATAGTCCCAAAACACCTACTTCTTCGGTCAAGCCTTCAAGGTCTGACATATTATGCTAGCCCCACCCCCAGTGCCCCAGGAAACAAACAAACATGCAATTAAATAATATATGAATGAACGAACAAACAAATGAATGAACCAATTGCAAACATTTCAGTCAGAGGGCAGATTGCATTAGATATTTCACTTGACAGTAACGTTCATTGTACATGCCCAATGACAATACAGATTCTGATTTCTAAATCACAAAAGGAAATGTAATTCATTTTTGACTATCAGTGGGCATGCATATGCACATGTGAAGGTGTGCTAGACTGAATGTTCAGTATGCTAATCATAATTAGCAGCTGACTTTCCCTGCTTAATCAGTAAAAGCTTAGAAAACCCACGAGAGATATTGACCACTGCTCAATAAATAATACAAACATGTCCTTAGTCTGTACATGGGAATCCTCTGCTGAATCTCCATTTACTTATTTATGCATTCCGATATGTTCTGTGTATTATTCCAGCTACTAAATGTGCTATTCACATAGTTCAGATTCTCCATTTGGTTTCCTTTGGCTCTCTGTCTCAGCTCTGTGGGGGTTCAAAGGGCATCAGAACAAATTAGGCCCTTTATGTCTGTGCAGGAGTGTGAGCGGATTCAACAGATTTGCTTCACACTCTAAAAACTGGAAGGAAAGCATCAACTTCATAAAAGGTTTATCGGATATTCGAAAGAGACACTTAGAGCCAACAGAACCTTGTTTGTAGCTACCCTGTTATCACTCAGTCAGCATGCATATTTTAACTGGATTCAAATACATCAGAATATTTATGTTTTACATCAAAATTGTTTCTCACTCTAGAGGTATCAATGCTCCATTTGCTCCTGCCCTGATCACTGGTCGAATCATTTATGGAAGTTAACCTGCCACAGATCTCATTACCATCTTGTACCGACAACTGTGCCTTCCTCTCATTCTGTAGAGTTTATTGTCTTTAATTTGATTCAATTTGACTTAATTCTTGTAGCGAGCTCCTCAGCTGCAGATGCTAAGCTGGAGATTGTGCCCAGAATGGATATTTTACTTGAAGAGAAATACATTTGACTTTGACCATCTGTAGTCAACTGAGGAAAGCAGAGTATGTTATAAAATAGCCTGTTCCCCCAACCCCTGCTGATGGCAAGTTTAGATCAGTACTGATGATTCTATCTGTCATGAAAGGCAGTGTAGTACGGAATAGCGAGTCTGTCACCCTCTGGAGACAATGTTAGACCAGAGGAGATAATACCCTCAGCCGCTGGAGACAATGGGATGTGATTACGGGGGTTTTCTACATCACCGCTTTCTCATTGGCTCTCTGTGGAGATGGAACCAACTTCACATTGCTTTCAACAAAGTGTGAAAGTCGCTTGCACAAACCCAACTGCCTAGGTTCACAAGGGGGAGCCTGTTGGCCTCCTTCCTCAAAGGTTTTAATGGGCACCATAGCATTTTGCAGCCAGTGTAACCTTGACTGAACCATGCATTATAGTCATTATTGTATCAAGATTAATGCAGGACTGAGGAAGGAGAAGATTATACTGCTCATCTACTTCAAGTGCCAGAGTCACCCTGCTTGAGACTACCTAAGCAATATGATGATGGTGTGGTCAGTTAGCAGAAGAGTATTTTCACAGCTAGTGAAGGTCAATGGCCACTGACTGCTATGGACATGTGTAATTTCAGAGCAATTTCAGGCCAAAAGAGAAAAGACAGAGCCAAATTATTTCAGCCAGCAGAAAGCAAACTGAGCATGCTTAGCAAACTGACCAGACAGTAAACCGAACATGCTTGATGGTACGGCCACACTGAGCACGCTCTGCACTGTGACCAGACAGAATGCCTGGACAGCTTACAGTGTGCTCTGTGGAGCGACACCATGTGCTGGGATATTCAATCATGCCGTGGGAGCAGTTGGTGTCTGGGCACAGCAGATGTCCCACAACCCGGGTGTGATTAATCCAACAGGGGCACATCCTGCCAGGAACGCGCCCCCTGGTGGTCCTGGGCCGCAGAGGTCATGTGGGTGACATGATCCACTGAGCAGAACACAGCTGCCCGAGCACAGCCTCACAAGAAAGTAGCAAAGTCCCGCTGTGGGTCGTTAGCGGACAGCCGGTTTGCCCCTGTCCTTCCAGCCTCAGGCCCAGCCTGAATGCACCCAACAAGGGAGAGAGAGAACATGTGACTGCTTCTGACCAATGGGGACAGGGAGCACATTGGATAGAAAGGCACAAATAAGGACAGCATACCTGTGGTGCATGTGGAGGTTAGATGCAGAGTCTGTCACTTTCAGTTTGATCCTCAGCGGGGAAGAATATGCTTTTTAAGCTGAAGTGCGTGATTTATAGCAGTGAGTAGCCATGATCCAGCTGTGAGTGCATTGTGATGGGTATTTGTGGAACAAAAGGCAACCTCCAAAGAGTAATTACTTTAATTTATACAAAAAAAATGCACGATGCAATGTTTTTTTTTCTTTTTTTTTAAAAAAAAAGGTTAATGAGGAAGTGAAGGGAAAGAGGACCCCTCACTGCACAATGAACATGAGCTGTACGGATTTGCGGCTTCCTTTCTGGCAGAGCGCTTACGCAAAGGAGAAGTTGAGCAATTTTAGCCACTAGATGGCAGTGCAAGCAGTGGCACAGAGATTCATATCTGCTTCTTTCAGCCAAGACCTCGGCCCGCTCTCCTCGATGATAAGCTCCTCATGGAAACTTCCAAAACATTTCTGCTCCCCTCATTTGAAGTCACCCATTCAGTCACAAATGTGTTAGCCGTAGGAAAGATTAGGGGATGCATTAGTGGAAAGAATCTCCTCATCTCCCAGTGCTCACATGCACACACATCAACGCTTGCCCTGACTCACACATATTAGCATTCCTGCAAGACTGTAATCTGCACTGGAGGTATGTATTTGTTTGGAAAGCCTCTTACAGTAACCCTTATTAGAATACAGCTCTGCAGACCGTTAAGCAAATGAGAACTGAATCAGTGCCCATTAAAATAAATGTAATTCATTCTGCAGTCAGATGTGTATAGTGCATTGCTTGGGCCCCAGAAGCTTAAACTGGCAGCCCCTTGCAACAACTCCTGCATCCCATTAACTGCACTTCAGATTGATAGGTATGGTCAGATATGTCTGTGTGCGGCCCAAAATTGAGCCCGCGCTGTGTGTTTGCTGGGGGAGTGGGCCACAAGCTAATTCAAAGATGAAAGGGGGAATGCTGGCAGGCCACAGATCTCATGGTGGGCGGAGACCCTTGTCCTATACTGAACAATGACAGGACAGCTCTGACTGCTCTGGGCCCAACGTGCTGTCTACTCCGGTAGCACCCCTCTGCAGTCATTAGAGGAAACCAATAAATCGATGGATGAGCGGTTAGCTGAGGCTGAATACCCAGGCCGTTTAGAACATTAACACATTAGCCAGTGGTGCAGACATTACACTGTAATCAATCCTGCTCCTCAAACTGAGTTAAGTGGGACAAGGAAAAGAAAGCCAGTGGACCAATACCGATGCGTGTATATATTCTGTGTTGGTGACTTATGCTAGAAAGTCCATTTGTAGAGCAACTATAGTCTTGGCAGAGGGCAGGAGACGTTTGGCGAAGTGGACTTGATGTATGCCAAAGTTCATGATTTCACATAGTGAAAGAAAGGCTACTGGACCTATGGATACCAATAAAACAACGACACAAAGGCCTCTAGCTGTTTTTCACAGTAGCAATAAGGCTTTCAACGAACTGCGGTCACTGGTGTCAGTTTTGTGTCATAAGACACTGATGCAATTGTAAAACAAATTTAATTTACAGCTGGTACTAGGTTTTGGTCTAGGGTTAGGGTTATGACTGGGTTAGGGTTCATATCAGAGTAAGGATTAGGTCCAGGGTAGCATGGAGAAAAAGTACCCTGTTCTCTTGTACCTCTAGGGTTAGGGGTTTAAATTCTGTCTGGAGTTTGTGTGTTTGACCCATGTTATGTGGATTTATAACCAGGAATCCCAGTTTCCTCATGCCGTCCAAAAACATGCAAGTAGATGAACTGGTATCTCTATAGTCCTATTCTGTTTGACTGGGTATGTGCCCTGCATTGGAGTGGCAAGGACGGTCCCTTGCCTTGTGTCCTGTACCTCTTGGGATGGGCTCTGGCATCACTGTAACCCTGTACTGAATGAGTGGTTAGAAGATGGATGAGTAGAAATTCAAGTCACCAGTTTCAGTAGCTGCTTCCTGAATAGCCTGTAGCATTTTCCCCCACAACCTTTCCATAAATGCCATTTTAATATAATCCATATTGAATGTTGGTTTTGAATAGTACAAGAGTGCAAAATGGCATCTTGTTTAGAGATCCCCAACAGCCACCCTTTCTTTTCCATTTTCTTTCTAAAGCATGCGTTTTAATGCATGTGGTGGAGACAACTATCCTAATCTGGATGGCCACAGTTTCTGGCCTTTAACTCTTTGTTCTTCACCCTGACTAGCTAGTAGAGATCAACAATTTTAGCATTTTATTTTCATGGTTCTCACTGTGTATGTCAAGGGCATAGGTTTGGTTTCAACATATGTAGGGACCAAACCAGCCCCGGACCCTCCACCGCCTAAACACACAATATTGATATGGGCATGTCTCTACCATCCATACCCCATTCTATGCCCTTCATGCTTGTTCTCATTTTACTAGCCCCGACAAGTAAAACCATTACATGTAGTTCTGGCTTTCCGAGCTCCCATCTTTCGAATTTATATCATTCCGAGAATTTTAGGGAATTTCCATCAACTTCGAAAGAATTTTCACATAACTCAACGTGCACTGCCCAAAAACGCTGTCCACGACTTGACAAAGTTTTCAGATAACTTCGCTTTGTGAAATATCGAACTGTACATGCCCGATTTGTACCATGCACATCTGCGCATGCGCAACATTACACTTTACAGTATATTTTATGATGGTGCCCGATGTGTACCACTTCGATGTGTACCACTAAATGTGTACCACTTGATGTGTACCGCCCAACCCGATCCTGCTAATGCACCAGGCTCATTTTACGTAGTGCTTGTGATCAATCTCCACCAGCTCAGAATGGGATACAGAAAGAAAAAAACCAGACCATCTGCTGAAAATCTAAGTGAGCAAAATTAACTGTAAATACCACAGTTTAAGCAAAGATTTTTTTTTTGTTTCCTTGTTTCCAAAGATTTTTAAAATGTAATGAAATGTTAATTCTAATAATACATTTGTGTTTCTTTTGTTTATTTGGCAAAAAAGTATGATAAAATTGTTTTGGATGGAACCAAATTCATCATTTTAATAACATTTCTATGAGAAAATACCTCCTACACAAGTTCCCGATTAATGAGTGAAAATTTGGAATGAATTAGCTCGTTAAGTCAAGAACTACCTATATCTGTTTCTACAATAGTTCTTCAAACTTGCAGTACAAAGTCAAACTAAAAAAACACCTTGATGCAGATCTATTTAACTGGTTTTTAGGCAAAATAATATGAATAATGGTACTCCAGATCCAGATGCACGAAAAAAGGAAGTACAGCCTCTTTCAGTTCTACCATTTTATGTATCAGGACTTAATAAAAACGATCTTGTCCTCAGCAGGTTTTAAAATTAGGTAAAAACAGGGGAATAATAACACATGACATATTGCCCCATGCCATTATTCATTTAACAAAAACTCAAATTGCAGAAGCAGAGTGTGAAGAAGGGTTAGGGTTAGGGTTAACTTACTAACCCTAACCCTAACCCTTACTGCTCCAATGGGAATTAAGAGGGTATGTAGTCGCCAGGTGTCGCTATTAATTGGTCATCAGCAAGTGTGACCACCTCCATAAAAGCAGAAGCTTTGGCAGTTTGCTGGTCTGGAGCATTCAGGTGTGTGTTAACACAATGCCCAAGAGGAAAGACCTTAACAAGGATCTTAGAGAAGCACTCAATCTGGGAAGGGCTATAAGGCCATTTTCAAACAATTTGAAGTCCATCATCCTACAATGAGAAACATTATGCACAAGTGGAAAACATACAAGACAGTTGCCACTCTTCCCAGTAGTGGACGCTCAGGCAAATTCACCCCAAGGTCAGACCATGCAATGCTCAGAGAAATTGCAAAAATCTCAGACTCTATAGGCATCAGTTAGCATGTTAAATGTTAAAATGCATGACAGTATAATTTAAGAAAGACTGAACAAGTATGGCTTGTTTGGAAGGGTTGCCAGGAGAAAACCTCTTTTCTCTAAAAAGAACATGGCAACAATCTTAGCTTTTGTAAAGATGCATCTGAACAAACCAAAGACTGTCCTTTGGACAGACGACCAAAGTGGAGATCTCTGGCCATAATATACAGTACAAAAACCAAACATGGCATATTAGCACAAACACCTCATACCAACTGTCAAGCACGGTGGTGGGGGGTGATGATTTGGGCTTGTTTTGCAGCCATCTGACCTGGGCACCTTGCAGTCATTGAGTCGACCATGAACTCTGTATATCAAAGTATCGTAGAGTCAAATGTGAAGCAGCTGTCTAACAGCTAAAGCCTGAACAAAATTGGTCATGCAATAGGACAATAATCCAGAAACACACCAGCAAATCTGCAGCACAATGGCTGAAAAAGAAAAGAATCAAGGTGTTGCAATGGACTAGACAAAGTCCAGACCTCAACCTGATTGAAATGCTGTGGTGGGACCTTAAAACAGCTGTGCATAAACGGATGCCCACAAACCTTGATGAACTGAAGTAATATAATGTAAAGAAGAGTGAGCCAACAATCCTCCATAATATTGTGAAACTTCCTTACTTTTGGGGACATTTTTCAGGTCCTGATTTGGATAGGTGTGTGTCTATGTGTATGTATGTAT
>JAODJU010000002.1:4578355-4596500 GCA_026776725.1 Gnathonemus echidnorhynchus | reverse complement strand
CCCAAGGACCCGACGGAACGCGTCTCCTGCAGTCCCCAAGGAGCCGCCCGGAACGCGTCTCCTGCAGTCCCCAAGGACCCGACGGAACGCGTCTCCTGCAGTCCCCAAGGAGCCGCCCGGAACGCGTCTCCTGCAGTCCCCAAGGACCCGACGGAACGCGTCTCCTGCAGTCCCCAAGGAGCCGCCCGGAACGCGTCTCCTGCAGTCCCCAAGGAGCCCTGGGCAGACATTGGCTACCATGCTTTTATTCTTTGATCCAGCTCATCCCAAACCAGCTATATAGGGTCAGATCAGGGGATTGTGCAGCCCAGACACCTGTCACCACGCTCAGTGTAATTCTCATAAAATTTGACTACGTTTTTGGATACGGTCCTCTTTTTGTTCATAAACTTTTACATTCTCTTGTTTTAACTGCATCACTATCATGCACATTTTCAGTTCATTGACCACATGCAGTAATATATGTTTGAGTGCCATATTTGTAAAATTAATTGCAGGTATATGGCCTGTAAATATGTCCTCATTGATTCGCCAGCCTGCAGTTGAAATGTGGCCACTCTGCTCAAGGGAGGGTTGATTGTTTCTGGACCCCCTTTGAAAAAGTCCCCCTCCCCTCCATATGTTTCAAAAACTAAACAAATAGCTAGCAAATAGAGTCATTAAATAGCAACTAGCTAGCTGGTTAGTGGAACATGCTGCTTCGTGTTCTAAATGAGGAGCAAGTTCATTTAATATTAAGTGTAGTGACTGTTTGTGGCCAACAGGGGGCATGGTTTGCGTGGTGATAAACACCACCACCGCTCTCTGGGTGAAATACCAAAGTTAGGTATTTGAGGTTGGGGGAGAAAGACGTTGGTGCTTCTGGGTCTCTAGCCTACTCGGTGTGTGAAGATTATAGCGGGTTACGTCTATCACCAGAAGCAGGGGCAGATTAAGTGAATTGCCATGGTGAACCGTGGTTATCCGCCTCCCCTTCCTGTGCCTCCCCTTCCTGTGCCTCGTGTGAAGCTGTCTCCCCTTCCTGTGCCTCCCCTTCCTGTGCCTCGTGTGAAGCTGTCTCCCCTTCGAACCTCCTCACTCAGTTCTGTGGGTGTCTTTGTCTTTTACTGTGGCTTGTTAAGCCCCCCAACCACAGCAGCAGTGACAGGCTGCAGACCAGTCTACACTTAGGATGGATAATATCCCATCTCGGAGTGGGCGGATCCCATCAATTACACTGGAACACAAGGGTTCAGTTCACGGCCTGTGTTTCGCCCTTGTCCCTCTCGAGTATCGTCCATAACCCTCTGAGTATGACCCGCTTTTTATCAACAGAGAAGCTTGTATTTATTGGAACTGATACTGTTAGAATGATGTGATGAATCGAATTGTTTGATTATGTCCGTTTTGGTTCAGGAAGATCTTTGGGTCTGGAAGAATATTCTCTCCTACTAAACATCCCACAGCTCCTAAATCTGACTGTAGTCTGTGAATTTAATTTCCTGACCCTTGAGAGCACTGTGTTCGAGCAATAACATTATTTTTATTACTGAATAAAACAGACGGATACATTATTTGAAGTTCTGGCCTGGGGAGCAGGCCAGTGCTTGCTAGTAGAGAACTGGGAGACCTTGGCTTTCAACCGTTTGGCTCAGTGGGTTAGGATCCTGTGCCTGTGATAGGAAGGTCAGAAGTTCGAATCCCAGAGTAAGCAGATTGATTTCACTGTTGGGCCCTTGACCAAGGTCCTTAACCCCAGTTGCTCCAGGGACTGTGTGAGTCTGTCTATGTTAAATAAATTAACAGTTTATGCAGAGCTGGATTAAGAGTATGACAAACAACCGGGGAGCGGTGCACATGACATCAGAACAGAGCTGATTGGTGGCTTATGAAATGCATCTGACATTTCAGTTAGTGCTGTATTTAAGTAATAGTGTATAATCCTGCAAACAGATATGAAATTGCATTAACTTAACTTAAAATACATTTGCCAATGGGTCTGGTGGGGGGACTTATAGGGGGTGCTCCTGGGGACTTGCCCAAATGCCCATAGGGTTAATCTGGGCTGGGGTGTATAATGGACTGGTGGCTTTGGTACAACATGCAAATAGCCCAGTGCTGCTTTTAAAGACTTGTACTAGTTCATGAAACACTAGAGAGTGAAGTGAGAAAAAGCAAAGATGATTACCCTGTAAATCACATTGATGTTGCCATCTGACCAGGTAAAAACGGGTGGGAGGGGGGACTAGCTAAGAAGCCTTTCCCACAGTGCTTTGCTAGACCTGTATGTCACTGAAGAACTGGGTGCATCAAAGGACCATCTGATACCTTGAAGCACCACTGGCATTCGTCAGACTATACCTTATATATATATACTCTTATATACTCTCTCCTTCTGAATCAACAGACACAACAGGGGAACTGGGTCAGCGAAACGTGGGATGGGCTCGTTTATTTAGGGATCCTACACATGCAATTTCTGCAAGTTTTACCCTATAAAAGCTCTTCACAAGCTGATATAAATGTTAAAGCCTCACCCAATCATGCTAAATTGAGATGGCGAAGGGCAATTGGAATAGTGCTGTAGTCTTGGTTGCATCCCATAATAACTGCTCCTGGCAGTACAGGATAACCAGCACCTACTCAGCTCTCTCCTCTTCCGAATGTTTTACACAACAACTGCACGATTCTTCTGGAAACTGCTAGCTTAGGTGCTACACAAGGGTGATCTCTCTTTGGAAGGCTTGCCGGTGCCCCAGTTGTGAGCTGGCCAGGTCCTCTGCTCTGACAGCGATTTTTAGTGGTACTTCCGGTTGTAGAAGCTCTAACTCCTCCCCCAGCTGACCTCCATCTTTATCCTCCCCATCCTTTACCTCCATTAGCTACAGACTGCTCACAAGTTCAGTCCACTGTGTAACTTCTCTGGGGCACTTGGTGCGGACAGACTATCCCCACACCCAGTTTGTTCCATCCTCGCTGTAAAAGAATATCAAACACCATAACCAACCACTGACTAAACTGTAGGGAAAGTGCAAAGGAAGTAGCGACTGAGTAGTATAACACCTAATGTAACATCTCTTAGGCTCTGCTTTAGCTCTTGGCAAAATAACTTTAACTCAAGGATTGAAAGGTTTATTGTCATATTTTCAGTGTACTGGTACAAAGTGCAATGAAATTCTTCCTTGAATGCCTTCTTGCAGTCTATAACAGGCAACAGTCAACATGTAGTGCAGCAATGCAATAAACAGTGAGCGCGGAGTGCAACATTACGATAACACAAACTGTACAGTATATACAAACTCTGAAACACACTATGCTATGTTCGGTTTTGAAAGAAATACTATCATGGTTGATGGTGAGTGTACGGTTTTAATGGCAAACAAATGTTGATCGTCTAATCACTCTATTCCTGATCAGGGTCTTCGGAAGGTACATGCAGCATAGGTATATACAAGAGGTACGGGGTTACCTCCCTTGTTGACCCTTGGAGTTTCATATTCAGCTTGTGCAGTGTCCTGGTGTGTGACAGTGATGCCTATGGCAAAAAGTTTCTATGGCTATTTATAACTGTGTAGTTTTTTAAACTCGACAAACACAAACTGCTCACTCCTGCCCTAGTCACGTCAAAACCAGAGCACATCATGTCCCCAAATCTCTAAGACATGAAGCCAGCTGGAGCTCTGTTCTCCTGAAGCAGTTTTCCGCCTCTTATTTTACACTATTCAGCGAAGGGGCTGTTTAAACTCCTCAAGTAGCCTTGAACCTGCAAATTCCCTGCATTTTTACCTTTATAGGCGTAGGCATGTACAGGGGTGGGGGCCCACTGGTGAGAAATAGCCCCTTTTATGCACCTCCGCCTTAAAGAAAATCCTGGAGTATCCCCTTATCAGATCCTCTCCATCTCATGTCAGCGGGAGGCTGATGTGCAGTAGATTAGAGATTTATGTTTTGACAAAGGCAAGAGGGATATGTTTCAGAGCCCAATTATTTCTGTGAAGAGTAACTGCTAAGAATCAATGACCTCAGAAATGGAAGGAAAGGGGGAAGATCTCACAAACCAGAGCCACCTGACTCAGCCTCTTCCTCCATGAGGGGTGTCTTTCAGAGTTCCTTCTTATTCTAGCTGTCATCCGTCGCTGCTTTTTCCCCCATGCCTGATGGAGGAGTATTACCTGAAACTCATCAAATTTGGGGGGAAAAAAAAAAAACAACATTCACCCAATCTCGTCTTTCATCCAGTGCTTGAAAATTCTCGTTTTAGTTCTATTTTTGAAGTTAGTGCCGGAAGTTGGCCAGTCTGACATTGTCGCCGTCTTTCGATTCAGGAAGCCGGGGTGATATTTCACGGACGTGTCGCTCCCCAGCTTTCCGATTCCCTGGGAGTCCGTCTCGGTGCGGTTACCATGGCGACACAGCCCTCCTCGGCATTCCCGCAGAACCACCGTGTGCCTCTGTTTTCAGTCTCCATCCCACCGAGCCTCTGGGTCCCATCCTGAGCTCCGGACTTCCTAGGCTATTTCCCTAAGAGGGAGATCTCGGGCATAGAGGTGATGGCACGCACTCAAGGGTCATGTGACTCGCTGGCACCAGGCAGTGAGAGGTGAGGCGGCCAAAAAAAGGCAGTGAGAGGTGAGGCGGCCAAAAAAAGGCAGGGAGAGGTGAGGCGGCCAAAAAAAGGCAGTGAGAGGTGAGGTGGCCAAAAAAAGGCAGGGAGAGGTGAGGCGGCCAAAAAAAGGCAGGGAGAGGTGAGGCGGCCAAAAAAAGGCAGTGAGAGGCAGCACAGGTGCTTCGAGGGCCCAACACAGAGGGGAAAGAGAAGCAGGCATTGGAGGTGCAGATGAGAACAGTGATGGGGGAGTGTCCTTCCCAGCAGGCAGGTTCATGCTGATTCATGCCCGTTTGCAGGCTGTCGTCCATCATTAACCGCTTTAATGGAAGTCCTGCATCCTGGGTCTTGGGCAGGCCGTGATGGGCATTTCGGCTGCCCTTCTATATCACACTCAGGTCCTTTTCACCTTCTGAATAAGAAGCATTTAGACATGCGCAGGTTTCACCAGAGGATACCTGCCGCAGATCCGGGGGCTGTAGTATATTAGAATGCTGAGCCCGCGATCAGAAGGCCATATGTTCAAATCCCTGGGTCTGCAGACTGATTACCCTATTGAGCCCTTGTGCGAGGCTCTTAACCCCCAATTGCTCCATGAACTGGCTAACCTTGCTTTTTCAAAACCGTATGTTGCCTACAATAAATACATCTGCTAAAGAAATAAGATGTATATTTATGACAAGCTACTCATGGGGTGAGTGAGTGAAAAGCAGAAGAACCTGCATAAAGCTATTGAGAAACCAAACGGCAAACACTGGATTAGCACAGCTTTAGTGAGTGAGGTATGGAGGTGTGTGTCATGCCGTTAGCCTTACTGTCGCTAACGGACATGGCCGCCTGTTTCCCAAGCCCTCCTTCTATTCATCCATCTTCCTCATCATCCTGACTCCCTGTGGGCCTTCTTCCACACTCCCTGGTTAAATCCCGACTCTCAAACACCCAGGCTAGGGATCTCATTCCGGTGGCGGAACTGAAATTAACAACCCTGTCTCATAAATTGGCAGTCAGAATCCACGGGAGCATGTTAAAAAGCCCCGTCAATCACAGTGGCTTTTGTGACACGGAGACCCTCACTCAGCAAATTATACATGAGCAATTCGTGTCCGTCTCTGCAGTGTGTAACTACAATGTAGTTTGATGCTTGTTTTGGTGACAGTGCATTAAAAAAAATCCATCCATTCACCCATCCATTCATCTTCCATAAATGCAAAGCCATTAGAGGTTCATGGTAAGCCTGGATGCTATCCCAGGAAGGACAAGGCACAAGACAACCTGGATGGGATGCCAGTCCATCACTCGGTCCCATGGTACACTCCCTGCTGTGATGGCTCCAGGGACAGATATACCCCCACATCTCAGTTGAGTATAAAGAGCCACATTCACAGAGTACTGAACTGGTTAGTTGAAATGAAATCTTGGTCTGGATTTGTACTTTCTGAACCTGAACTTTCCACCTCTGAAAAGGGCACTTGAAACATCAAAGGGGGGGGGGGGGGCACTTTCATTCATCCAGACAAAATGGGCAGGACCAGTCCCCCCTCCCCCCACCTGACACATGCCGGGTCAAGTATAATGCACAATTGTAGATGCCTAGAAAGCTCATTATTTTTACCTTTTATCCATTTATTTTCATCCTATCTTTTTGATAGACTGTGAAAAGGAGTGGGTGTGGCCATCTATAGGAGGAGAGTCAGGTGACCTTGGCAGCTAGCCTTGATTTCACCGATGCAGCTGTCATTCAGTACACCGGACAATGCTGGGCAAGGGTGCTTGGATTCAGGTTCGGGTAATTCGGCTGGCCAATCGCATGCTTCCTCAGAAGTCAGATTCGGGTAATTCGGCTGGCCAATCGCATGCTTCCTCAGAAGTCAGATTCGGGTAATTCGGCTGGCCAATCGCATGCTTCCTCAGAAGTCATATTCGGGTAATTCGGCTGGCCAATCGCATGCTTCCTCAGAAAACCATCCCACTTCTGATAAACCACCATGTTCACCCCTTTATCAGTTCCCTCCCCAAATCTGCTTCTGAACTCCCAGAGTCCCACCCTCAAACATCACTGGTGTCCAATCCGAAAAGTCACTAACATATCCACCAGAGCTCTGATTCAGAAGCTAATTACACCCACCCCCCAATATCTTTTCACCAGGCAGATATGATGTAACTAACAGTGAAATGAAGTGTACAAGTAATTAAATTCAAAGGATGTAGGCAGAAACCCACCCAGCAGGGGGCGTCTGGACTACGGGC
This sequence comes from Gnathonemus echidnorhynchus, assembly GCA_026776725.1. Taxonomy (NCBI): domain Eukaryota; kingdom Metazoa; phylum Chordata; class Actinopteri; order Osteoglossiformes; family Mormyridae; genus Gnathonemus; species Gnathonemus echidnorhynchus. Next base: position 4,589,668 of record JAODJU010000002.1, on the reverse strand, counting down.
ATTTATGATTTATTTTTTTTAGCAGACATTTTTATCCAAAGCATCATATGACTTTGAGAAAACAGGGTCAGTCCCTGGAGCAATCAGGGGTTAAGGGCTTCGCTCAGGGACCCAACAGTAAAATCACTGGGATTTGAATCAACGACCTTCCAACAACGAGAACAGCATCCCAACCTACTAAGCCACATATGGCCACAAGACAGATGCAGGGCACGTCTTTGTGGAACTTGTTAATTCCATGCATCCTGCAGAGGACTGACAGATTGTCACTCCCTACGGTCAGAGCACTCTGCGACCCTGCTCACCAGCTACGTCACGCATCACCTCATCACGACATCTTTGTAATTCTTTTCCATAACCCTACAGGCATGCTGAGTTAATTGGAAAATGATGGTAATGAAAAAATGTAAATGCCTGAATGAAAGCAAGAGCGCATAAACTATGTTTGACATCTTCCTCCTCGAAAAAGGTCAAAACTGTCTTATAGACCTGGTATGGTCCACTGAGGGTTTTTTTTTTTTGGGGGGGGGGGGGGGGTGAACTGGCACATACAACAACATAGTTTACTAATCATTAAACACCAATAACCATCACCTCAAGCAACTGGACCCTTTAGCAGGAAAGAGATTTTCATTCATAATGCCGACCACTGATATGACAGGACATCGACATGCGATTAGCTGAATGGTATTGAGGTCATATCAAAATGAAAAATTCATGTTTATGGATTCCCCTTTATAATGACCACTGGATACTCTATAGTTACTTTATTTACGATTGCATCATACATTTGACGCAAATACTTATCACTTCTAAAAATGCACTCTTGTTTGGAAAGACTGTTTACATTGTCTGTAGAGTTCAGTATTCTTTTGACCATCTTTGAACAATGCTGTGTTAAGAACAGGGTTAACACAGCATGAATTACTAATTTTTAACAATTGATCTTGTACAATTTAGTCCAAAAAGCATTCATTCATTAAGGTGAAACAATGCAAAATAAAGAAAAAGGAAGTCACCTCAATCAGCTGTTTTTGATGTGAATTTATTAAAATCCTTTATTTAATTGTTATGTATTGTGGCAGAGTATAGCCTGTGAATTACTGACAGATTGCTTCAACTCAGTACACAATATAAGACTCAGTACTGAGCTGTGGAAAAAAGTGCTAATTAAGCTGTGACAATAATATAGTTTAACGCTGAAAGGATTAGTTTCTACAATACAGTGATGCGTCATGCATGCTGATAATATTAGCAGATTTAAACAAAACCAGTTTTAAATGAATTTGTTCCATTGGCTGTGTTCCCTTCTGCCAAACCTGGAGCTGCCAATCAATTCTGAAGACTGTCCATATTTTACAACTGTTGTGATGGGACTAAAGTTAATGAGAATCAGCAAACTGGGGATAAATATGTCAGTGTGTTTGGTTCAGCTGAAAACTGGCAAGTTATTATTTATGCTGGGAAATATTGGGAAAAGGTTTATCAGAACTTATTATGGACAAAAAGAAAAAGTCCCTTTTAATTAAGTAACTGGCGCCGGAAAAGGCACCACGTGCAAAACATAGAAGAATGCAGCCTCCCTGAAGCAATAAGGTTTCTATAAAGTCAAGTTGGAATGGGAAGCTGCAGAAACTGTGTCTATGTTAACCTGACTAACCATAAGCAGGTTATCTGGTACCAGGAAACCATCCAAGGTGCCAACACTGTCACCCAAGTACAACAAGTGTAGAGAACTGCCGTTGTCTTCCATAAAACCACACCATTTAAATTTTCAAAAGGCATTTGTACAAATTGCATAAGTACATAATAGCATCGTAACATAATTCCATCATCATTTAGCGCTGTTTGCAAAAAACACTTAAGTTCAGTGCTAATACTGTTCTGTCTAAAGTCATGGGCAATGCTGAAAATGGTGATCTCTAATAAAGGTTAAGTTTATAAAAGAGTCATTAAAACTCCTTTTGTTCCACATTATCACCCAGAAAGCATCCCCGAAATATTTATGAGCCAGAGGGCTTGGATTACACGACGCCCAATTAATAGTCTTGCTAAGTGACTAAGATAGCCCCTCTATTGACCCTCTGATGGACACAAGCACTCCTAGCTAAATGAGCCATGTTAAATTTCACTCAAGCCACAGACCCCTCTAAAGATGGAACGGTGCTTTATTGGTAATTTCTTCACTTTAATCATTAAATCAGTAAGGAATCCCTGTTAAGCATTAAACACTAGAGTTTGCCTTTGAACACAATCTGTGTAATTTTTAATAATTTTAGTATTATTACTCATCTAAAATTGCAAACAAATTTTACATTTTGTTATTTTTAATCTCTGAAAACAAAATATCCCGAGCGACCTGGATAAGAGGCTGGAGGGACAGATGGATGGATGGATGGAAAAATTGAATATACCAATTTCTGCTATGGGGCAGAGCAGTCAAAAGCTAAATGTCTAATGCTTGGCCAAATGAAAACACTTTTTATAAGAATCTTCGTGTGTTAAAGTTTACATTACATTTAATGCCTGAAATTTTTATCACCAACAGGCTTCTTTGACACTTGCTTGTCACCTTGTTTACTCATATTTATGGCAAGGGAGAACATTTAATGAAAATTAGCACTTTCCAAACAAAACACAGGGGTAAGTGAGCAGCAAGTGCATGGATCCATGGATCGGGGCATTCAGATCATGATGTTCAGGTTTGTTACTCTGCAATGCAAAATGTCAACATGTCTAGGATGAAACTGCACATGAGCCAAAGCAAGATTTACATTATAGAGATGCCATTCCCCTATTTGCCAAGGGTATATGAGCCCGGTTGCATTTCAGTAACAGCTGAACCAGATGTGTATTAATAAACAGATAATCATAGACACAATAATCTCTTGACCTTTAAGCAAAGCATTCCAGCATTCTTTGTATGACTTAGTCACGTCTATCTGTCAGACTTTTCTGTGATTCTTCTGCTCTAGGGAGCGAGAATGTATTGTATAGTCATGCGTTGTAATGTACTACTGTATATTTTTCTGTTCGTGAAAAATTCCTCAACATTCATCTGAAAGTTACATGATATTCTTTTTCTCATGGTCAGATTCACTGTAGGTATGACTGGCTGAAAGAAACCGCTGTACTGTATTTATTTTGTTGTCTATGATTTTCACTTTGACATTAAATTTCGGCATCGCATTAGACGTCTGATTTAATTAAACTAGGGAAGCTGTGTCCTTATGATCCTGAAATGCAGTGAAGGCTGTGTGACAGCTCTGTGATCTTAAAGCACAGCACAGATTTGCCCTTGAACCATTATACTGGCACAGAGCCGACGTCTCATAATGCATTATGTCACAAGGAGGGAATCCTCTGTTGTGCTCGTGGTTGGGATAATAGAATCTGTCTTGCTTCCTTTAATCCAACTTGTAAATAGGAAATGTATGAATCTGTAAGCTGCATGTTTTGATACACAGACAAAAAGAACTGCTTCTATGAATTCCTCTAATAGAAAAACAAAGAACCATACTATATTAATATGACAAATGACACAAAAAACAGGAGGTCACAGCAACCTGCATGCAAACATGAGCTTTACGAGACCAGTTAAACGATGATTCACACTTAAACGTGAAGGGGAGTGATGAGCGAAACAAGACTTTAAAAATCGCAGTGGGTGGGATTAATGAGTGCAGTCAATCACTGCCTGGCTTTTCCTAATGAGAGCCCATAAAGTAACCAATGAGAAATTGGCTAAATGTGCTGCTGATTGACAGTGTTTGATAATAATCCCACCCACTGTGAGTTTCAAAGCCTCATTTCCCTCTTCATTGTGGAACTGTAGAAGAGAAACAGCAATTTTTACAGGCATGCTATTAAAACACCGGGGTTTTGCTCAGTCTTTCAAAAAAGCAACATTTCTAATTGAGCTGACCTTCGAAAAGCTATCCCGCTGCCCGTGACAACTGAAATAAATAATCAAAATATAAATATTCTTGCCTTCAAATATGTTGGCCAAAACTCATCCAGCGACCCAGAAATATAGAACCTTAAAAACAATCGATTTTCCAAAATGGAGGCATATATAAAGAAAGTGAAAAGTGTATTATCTGGAAGCATTTTGCAAGTTACTTTCCAGCAACTTTAAAAATTACCAATGAAATATGAAATAAATAACATTCCCTTTTTAGGGTTTTATTCAGTAATCAATTGTGACACATTGTATTGTCAAAAACTAATTACAACACCCAAAGTGATTCAACAAAACACCTCATTCATCATCTCCAGAATTTGTACAAGTTACTATTATAATTTTCTTCAATAATAATGCCCTCTTATAAATCCACCACTGCAGGCTAATAAAGGAATTGACAGACACCAAGCTTAATATTAAGTGTAATGACATTGGTTTATAATAAACAAGAGGAGCAGGGAGGAAGGAACTCAAGAAAACAAAGCAAATCAGATCCTCTGAAGACTGCGACAGTAAACCCGTGATGGATATTGATTCCATAAAACAAGGATTACTCCCTGCTTTGACGGCTGCCCTGGCAGCTTCAAACTGCCCTGAAAGGGATAATGGATGGATTGACCCTGCGGACTTGCTTTCTTTGCATTTTTGGGGTGATCAATCACAAGCCATTGTGGAAGAATGTTTCATTTGATTCAATTTAATTCTCCATTTATTCTTGTAAGGGATCTTTATGAGCTTGAGGCTCGCTCTAGGGGAGATGGGGAGGTTGTTTTTTTTTATTCCCATTGTATAGCCATATGCTTTGTGCAGTTGTGCACTCAACAGAAGCTATGGATGTTTGCTCCCATGAGGGAGTGCCATGTTCCCGTTTCCCTCCCCTTCTTGTACGGCAATTGAAAAAATACCGCAGGCACAGATAACATAATGATAGCGTGGAATAAGCTCTGCCGCAAGGGTAGGGTTGAGGAATCTTCCGGGCTGCTGTCTATTCCTGGATTTCCATGTGGCTCCCGGGAGTCTTGGCAAGCTGGTATTTATTCTTTGTGCTTGAAGAATACACCAGTGACGACCACATGCGCCTAAAACACACAGTGGTCGTATTGTTCGTCCTGGAACAGAGAGTTCCGATCAGTCTTCACGATGTCGCCCGTCGTGCTCGCGGGCCATCTGTCACGTTAGTATAGCAGAGTGGTGCTGTAAGCGCCCGTGGTCGGGAGGAGCGATGCATGCTCCGGGTTCATTTGCGCTGAATGTGATACGTACCTTCAGAGAAGCCCTTTAATTGCAACACTTAGGAATCAACACCCCCCACCCTTTCACAATATGAAACATATTTCAGATGAACATCTTGTCACCGTTGTTGTTTTTTTTTCCTGCTCCTGCATCTGTGCCAGTTGTCTGCTACTTGAAGATGGGAGTAATTAAAAGCCAATTACTCAACCTCTGGGGATGATTAGGTAGGCCACATGTTAGCATGGGAGGTTGTAATCATCTGGGGGGAGACGGGAATTTCCTGCTGCCAGGTTTTGCAGAAACTGACTGTAGAGTGTATTGGTCAGATGACAAGGGATCCCCTATGAAATGGCCCACGGTAAAGTAAGGTGTAGTGCTCAATTCCAAGGAGAATGTCTAGGAGTGTTTCAGGCCCGTAAGCCACTAGGATTGAACTCAGTTCCTGTTTATGTTCCATAATTCACATTCCACCGAGCTAATGGGCAGCCAGCAATGGATTTTGTGAAGAAGACTACACATTTTTAGTAGGGACGAGTCTCAGTGCTGTTGAGCAGACTTCATTTCCCTGGGGACACTTTAGTGTTATTGCGATAACAGTTATTTTCTTTAGGTAGTCTTTTGTACCGGTTGCAGGCAGGTGGACCATCTCAGCATCAGCAGCCATCTATGAATCAGCTTGACTCACATTTTTAGGGATCAATTTATCGTACCAGTCCACATTACATAGTGAACATGATTCTTACTGCGCTACTTGCTGCCTACTGTATTTCTGACACATCCTACATATTTTATTACTAGCACATTGTTCCTAATATATTACTGACACTTTGCCATATTTTCCATGTTGCATCACTGGCATATCTTGTTATGCTGAAATAGTGCCACGTTACCTATAATGCATAACTGACACATTCAGCCAGGTAACTGACTCACTAAGTAGTCAAACTGAGCCAGATTGTACCCTGTTGTTGGAACCTCAAAAGAGAAAACCCATATGCAGCTATATAAAAGGATATTGATTAGAAACAGAAGTAAAAATAAACACATTTACAAGAAAAATACTGAAAAATATATTTGCTGAAATTACTAACTACTAAGTTCAGAATAACTGTAACAGCACTTGTTTTTTAAATGTGAATTTTCTTGTAAATTTTTTTATCATTACCTTACAATGATGGGGAGCTAATTGGGGGATTAGCATTTGACATATTTTATGTTCTTTACTTTCGAGTCCCGAAGACAGATTCCAGTACACTGGCAACACAAGCAGCCTGTTTCTATCAATGTAATTAATCTGATAGGCTGCCCTTTTTGAACTACCACAAATTAATCATTGGGCAGCTCATCATATTGTGAAATTGCGGCAAATTATCATAGCCAAAATGGATAAAAAAAGGGCATGAAGGAGAATACAAGACAGATTAGAAGTGAACGGTGAAAATCCAATTAATTGTTGTAGAAAACCGCAACAAAAGGAGGTTTGTAATGGCAGCATTTAGGATGGTGGCATGGGCCATTTTCCCCAGTACAGCTGTAAGATCTTAACACTTGCCAGCTCCGACTGGTGAGAGGACTGATTGCCATTAGCGGCTATCTGATTGCATGGGGGGGCGGTTCTGGAGAAGCATCCAAACAGAAATGAAAGAGTAATGGGGATAAATAATGAAAAACAATGAAAGCTGCCAGTTCAGTTCAATGATGGGAGAAGCAAAATCATTCAGCTAATTCTGTATTGTTACTTCCAGTGCGCTGGTAAGGACGCTACATTGAATAATTTCCCCCATTTTATTTCAGATTAGCTTCTAATCACACTTTTCTCGCTTCCTCCGCAGGCCTAATTTGGCTCCCATCTTCCGCACTCTGATGTGAGATAACACGTCGGATTTGCAGTGCGCTGCGTCGGAATACCAAATCCCACCTGCTCCTCCTGACAGGTTCAGACGGCCGCCGTTAAGCACGGGGAACACCCAACATCGTTAGGGGGCGTTTATGATCCCGGATGGAAGATAACAGGGAAAAAAAAATTCTGACGAAATCGCAAGAAAAGTGTTTTTTTTTTTTCTTTTCCTGAACAAACGTACAGATTTCATTTCATCTTTAGTGATGAAAATGTTATGATGGAAGAGTGCAGTGAGACGGGAACCACGTGGCAGGGTTAGGGGCAGGGAGTGGCGCCGATATTGCCGGAGCAACCACTGGGTTATAAATGTGCCCCCTCCACTGTCTTTTCGAATAAGGGGCGCCATCAGTCAGCTTCGACAGTGGCTCCTTAGCCTGTCACACTTGCTTTTCTCAGCAATTTGTAGATTTCAACTTAGAAGAAAATTGCTAATGTGATTCTGGCATAACCTGGTTAGGGAGCTGCACTTCACAGCGGCTTCAGAGAGACGTTGTTACTGCCGCTGAAGTGTCCGTGGAGAAGCGGCCCTCGCGGACAGTACCCGGCGGTAAAGAGAGAGACCAGCCGCCAACAGCTTTGACGCAGGCCGTCTGCCTAAAAGGCTGCTCATTGACATCTTACTCTATGGGAAAGAGCTGCTGAAAGAAGAATCAACATCCTGCCTGTGTGTGCCTGTAGAGGGCAGTGTGGAGGGTTAGCATTTGCAATGGTGTACAGTGGGGCGGTACTATAGTACAAAGTGCTGCGAGTTTTTTGTGACTGACATGTGTGTAAAGTGCCAGGGGTGTGTTGTCGGTTAATCACCAGTGTTTAATAATATTAATGAGAGAAATTTAAGAAAATAAATTGTGCATTTCCCAATCATGACAGGTAATAATCACGACTTTAATGACAATACAAGACAGTGAATACACATTTAAATTATAAATATTTAAGCAAATGGCATAAATGTATTCTTACTGATAAATATTTTAATTTTCATCAGACATATCAACAGATGAATAAAATCTCAGGTGCAGAAACAGGACTGACAGCTATTTTACCTAGAATGCTAAAATAATATCTATGTTGCTAGCTATAAGGATATTCAAACTGAGAGAGTATGCCTAAATGTGTTCTATCTGTATTTTCAAGGCCCAGAAAAAATAAGTTTTCGTTAATTTATCCTTTCTGCAAAACGATTAACAGAAACTGCTTCAGACAGATGCAGATCACCTCATTAACTCTGGGCCCGAATTGACTCCATGCAAACACATCTGCTGGCTGTATCCATCTGTGCCAAGCGGACTGAGCCGGCAGTTTGCAGAGGGAAACAGCCGGCCTCCTCTTACATGCCAAGGCGCTGAATGTGCCGCAATGAAGGCGGGACTTGGGCATCAGGCAGCAGGACTGACAACACGAAGTCCCTCAGAAAACAATTAAAGTGCCATTGTTCTTCAGTGTGGGCGTGCTCCCAGCACGCAGGCCTCTTGTGTTATGTTTGTTTTGCTGCGTTTCACTTATTTATTTATTAATTTAATGAGCAACTCCCCCTCCCCCCCCAGATTTCCGCTTTAGGCTTAAGAGGGTCTTAGCATTGGGTGGATCCTTTAAGGCTCAACTCGCATCTGATCAGTTTCCGCAATGAGCCAGCAATTGGAGAGGCCCTCATTCCAGGGGATTCGACCAGGGATCACTGTTCTGTGTCGAAGACAATGCATCTGCTGTGAAACCACAGCTCTCATGGATGAAACAAAGTGAAACATGGCCCAGAAGAATGTGTGCATCCAACTGAAATGTATATCTTAACCCCGAGAAAAGGCATTTAAATTTTTGTTCCCTCTTCTCTGTCTCATTTGGACATTTTGTAAGAATCTGTATTCTTCAAACAAGCCATAAGGAAATTGCCAGTGGGAGAAGTATGATGCCATTTAACATTTCCGAGAGTATTCGAACATCAGGTCATTCCACACGTGTTCAGAAGAGTGGATACTGAAATATGCCACCCATTTGTTTAGTTTTTCTTTCTATTTTTATTTCCTTTTTTCTCCCAGTAGCTCAACAGTCATCAACATCTGCTGCAAAACAAATGTTTATCTTACAACAAATATCACAAAACTTTTCCAGATTCTTGAAGGAACAGGAGGCAGCCGACCAAGTGTGGATGCAGAAAAAACATACTCCCTGTGCTGAACAACTGACAATTTCTTGCTTTATTGAGATAATCAATAATTCCCAATTTTTTTATGAATACAATGGAGAAAAACAATAGGGATCTGACAGAGCTGGTGATGGACCCCTAAAAATACCAATGTTTTCATAAATATAGGGTATAATACTTTATATAATTGTCAAAAACTGGCATTAAATTTGGTATATAATACCTGCCTATGGGAACACATTACCTGTACTGCAGCCACAAGCAGTGAGTGTTTAAGGCTGGACGGTGGCACCTGGACAAACGATGGCAAACACTTTGTAGCTCTCGGTTGTTTCTGATGTGAATTATCTGTATAATCCTGCCTACCCTGAGGATGTGGAGATACAATAATAAGCCTTTAATCTCAACTCTTGTGTTGTTTCTTTTTTTTCTTCCTGACAGGATTATTTTTGTTGTTTTTGTTGAGAGGCACAGTGAGTGTGTGGAAACGGATTCCATTCTGGGTTGTTCTTTAGGGGAGTAAATGGGGATTAGTTTCAAATAATGAGGTCCTTTGTTATTAGAAACAAATGGAACCATGTTTGCCATGCACTAATGTCGGGGATGAAAAATTCAGACTTGCATGCGAACGACTTCACGATAATTTCCCTTCGATGGGCTCGCGGGTTGATCTGGCGGTACTGGCTATTTAGGTTACGCTCGCCTAAGGCCCACTGAGCTACTATAATTCACCTAATGAGTGAAATATATTTATGCGGAGGATAGATCAAAATGTTTAATGTCCTATTAGTAACCCGCTAATGGCTCCAGGTGAAACAGAGCTTATTGGAGTTGTTGGCGGTGGAGATAAATGAAAGAATTATCATTAAGCGGCTCTTGGTAAAAAGGCAGCTGGTCCCAATGCAAGCCGTGTTTGTCCTCCAGTCAAAATTAACTTTCTATCCAGAGCAACTGCTGTTTCCACCACCCCCAGTCAAATTTAACTTGTTATTTAAGCCATGCAAGAATTCCCCTGGCCAAATATTACCGCTCCAGGTGTTTGCAAGGAAAATAACCGCTCTAACAGTTAAGTAAACCACACGGATGTTTTGTCATTGGGAAACCACAATGACCAAACCTTTGGACAGCTTGTGTCGGTTTCCCTTTTGCCTGCCACGTTTGGGGTCTGTACACAGATGGAGACGCCAGTCGACTCCCCCCACTTGGCATGATGGAAAATGGCACGATGGGGAAAATCTATTAGTAAGTCACCTCTTTTCTGCTCACCTGCACATAACGAGTGGAGAACTCGTGGTTGGTCTGGGAAATGGCACAACGACCTGCTGTGTGCTGAGGTTTTGTGTTTCAATCCCACGAGAGACCTTGCTGGGGTGTCCATGGATAAGGTAATTAATCAAAATGTTTCAGGAGGAAATCCAGACATTTCTGTGAGCCATGTACTTTACATAAAGCATCTGCCACATTGGCAAAAATATACACTTTTTTTTTTTTGCAGGATAGCTACCAGAAGTATGGATAGTACTAAGAACTTTCTCTCCCTTGGCCTGCTAGTCAAACTGAGCAGAACAGCCTTGTCCAATATGAGCTTCTCTTCAAGATCTTCCAGTTCAAAGCCCCAATATCCTGCAGACTGCCCCACGGGCCACAGACTTTCTCTCACGGTTGTCTCTCTTCCCAGTACATGCCATCATACATACACCCCAGATCCTGTCAGACTCCAGTTCTTCTTAGATTGTAGGCTACTGTATGGAATAATAAGGTCCTTTCAAACACTGAATTTAGTGTAAAAAGAAATGCATCTGTAATTGTCATGCAGTATATTTTGAAGTAATTTAAGTTTAGGATTATGATAGCAATCAGTTTATCTGAAGTCATGAGTGCAAAAGAAATGAATAACATCCATCCATCCATCCATCCATCTTATCTTGAAGAGGCTCTTGGTTAAACAAAAATTAAAAAAAAAAATATTCAGCTAATGCTATACAAAGAAGGGCTCAGTGATGACCCCTGGAGGTGATATTAAGAATGTCTGGATGCAATAGTATAGGACCCCCCCCGCCTCACTCAAACTCCTTT
>JAODJU010000002.1:4553804-4567039 GCA_026776725.1 Gnathonemus echidnorhynchus | reverse complement strand
TGATGTGCACCATGAGCAGACGCTGTGGTAGTTTGTGAGTTGTGCGACGCAGATGGGGGGCTGGAGCCTATGGTAACAAGGCAGGGAACAACCCATGGTGGGTTCCTGGGGCAAACACACACAAGTTGTTAACACCAATTTATTTTAGCGGGTGGTTTTTGGACTATGGGGTGCAACCAGACTACCCAGAGAAAACCCCAAAACCACATGGGGAGAAGATACAAGCAACACACACATAGTGCCACGGCAGAGACTTGAATCCTGCTCCCAGAGGAGTGAGACAGTGCTAACTGTGGCACCACCCCACTTTGCACCCTATTCTCATAAAAGTATTAGGGACTGAGGAGCACCTATGGGACTTGAACAACAAGGTGACAATTATCCAAAACCTGTTCCCAAGAATCACATTCTGTATGGCAGCATTCACCAGTGCCTGTACACATTCACTCACTCACACACACAAAAACTGTAAACCATAGAGGGAACCCAAAACATCTGAAGGAAACTTTGCAAAAAATAAAATTCTAAATAAGCTCCATAATCTCAGAGCTGATTTATGATTCAAGCATGCCACATCTGCTGCTAAGCCGTTTGTTTCAGGGTCAACTGCCAAAGACACATCACAATCAATGGTATTTAGGCTAGTCAATGTCGAATTCCAGAATCATACAGGTACTACATATCACTTGATGGGATTTATTTTGGATGAGAAAGAGATAAATGAGAGTTTTGAAAGATGTTAGAAGCCCATATATTTCATTTTCACTGTAGTGGTCTGACACAGGCATTGGGGCTCATGATGTCTTACATATAATGAGGTTCTGTTGCTGCTTGCTAAGCCAGAACCAGGGTCTTGAACTTGACTCTGGCCACAAATGGAAGATAATGGGATGTGATAAGGAGCAAAGTGAGTGGAGGGGATGATTCAATCAGCCAGGGACCAGCTTCTGCTGAGAGGAGTGGTGGGTAGCTAGGTTTGAATTCCATCCTTGGCAGAATAGTCACAACTCTGTTGGACCTTTGAGTAAGGCCCTTAATGCCCCCCACCCCCCTATTTTGCCTTACAGGAGAACAAGGTGGGACATGTGAAAACTAAAGAATTCCAATGTACTTGTGCAAATCAAGCATCCGTTAATGCTCAGGATGTAATTTGAATTTAATCTTGTGGACTAATGTTTCATCCTTTGTTAGTGACTGACATCATCCCTGTTTCCAGTGTGCTAACAGGGGTCAGTATTGAAAAGAACAAGAATCATACATGGGTTCATATAGTCTGACGTGTTGCCATCTTAGCTCTGGTGCTCTTGGCAGTCCAGATAAGGACACGCAAATCAAAGCTATGACAGAAGACCCCCCAAAAGTACATGAAACATTCAGAGTGTGGCAATGTCCCCAGTATACTGACAAAGGCTGAAAAGCTGACAGTATCCATTTCAGATCAGCCTAGGGGCCTTTCCTGAGGCTCGAGGTTCACCATGTCCTTCTTCCAGAGCCAGATTTCATTAGGGTGTGGAGTGGAGCATTACACTTTGAATATTCATTCTCTGGGCAGCTCACGCTACATGGAAGGTAGAGTTAGCATACACATACATGTCTGAGAATAGCTTCTGCCTTCTCCTCTGCCAGGCATAGCGCGTCTTTAATGCAAGCCAGCACGCTGGCCTGACCAAATCTCTTGGGCAACAGGGTGTGTAGAATCACTTCCAGCGTGAGATGCAGCAGATAGGTCAGGGTGTACCTACCGGACCAGTTGTTGATGGCATGCATGTTCCTTGCTTCTCTCACTTGTCTTTCTCATACATAGAAATGTTCTTTTAGATAGGTTAATAGGAGATTTCATTGTGCTAAAGGACCAAAGTGTTCTACATGAGGTAAAGAACAGTGAGGTTATCTACAAGCTTGTGGAACATGTTATAAATGCAAGAGGCTTTGCGGCCGATTGCTGTTACTTATCCTGATGCATCCGCAAGTATATTTAATTGGAGGAGGGAGGAATGCCCAGCTGCTGTGCTCATTAAAGCAGCATCCCTTCGGGGGGGAGTTCTCTGTGCAACCAGTACAAGTGAGTGAAAGTGTTTTGGCCAATTACAGGAATGGAGAGTCACATTGCTACATGCTACCTGGGCTCATCTCCAATTCCTACCCAGGACCTCGACTAGAATGGAGCCCAGCTCTGCCATCCTGGACACCCCCACATACCACACAAGTGTTTTTATTTTTATGTAGCATAAGCAGGATTTTAATGTGGATAATACTGGTATGGTTTCATAGGCAAAATGCTCATCGTAATATTAACGAAAATGTACATGTTGTACTTTTTGCCTAAGATCAAAAGGTATAAAACTAATATGACATAAACTCAATCTAATCTTTCAAGTCCTGTTAATCTCAAAGCATCTAAAACAATATTTAATGCTTTTGAAAATAAATTTGCCTCATTCTTTATTTTTGGTCAAGTACAAAAACTGCCTATTACCCCATTACCCGCAATGCCTGTTTTTTTCCATAAATTCGTCATCCATAGAGGGGGAGATGATGGCACGATTAATTACACAAACAAATTAATTTTATTATAAATCATAAATGCTAAATTAAAATCACAAATCATTAAAAACAGAAGATATTGCCATGTACTTGGTGCCAGATAAGGCACGTTTGCAGAGCAAGGACTGGATAATGGTACCTGTTGGTGTTCAGTAGGATCAGCTCACTAGACAACCTCCACCTGGTATGAGCAGAGCCCATCACCGTCTCTCTGTTACTCATTCAGCTGCTCTGAATGCCAAATGAAATTCTATGCATGACCCAGTGCAGCTTGGAGAGCGGATCCTTCCTGCACAGACTGACCCAAACAGGTGGCACCCTGCTTTATAGCTTCGATTGATGCTGGAGTGCATGTGTCACGCACCCCTGCAAAGGTCACTCTTTCAGAGCTCAGGGAAGAAGCCAGCAAGAATACGGAGATGGGCATGCATACCTAGAAAGAAGCAGAGGCAAGGTTAAAAAAATAAAAAAGTACCACCTTAACAAATATTTTATCAGTTCTGGTTTCTGCATTATGTTGTATAAATCATTCAATAAACACTGAGAAGACATGGCTGATTAAAAAAAAAAAAAAAAACTATAAAACTATTTTTGTGGCATGATCATATTCATGGATATACAGTATTTAGCTAAAGTATAAATGGATGAAAAGTATTATTTCACTATATGAATTGATGGAGTCAATTATATCATATCAAGTTAATCATTTATCACAGATATTTTCATCATCTAATCTATTTATTATAATTATCTTTGAATACAAACCCACAACCCATTCTTGACTTCTATAGACCTCTAAAGTAAGTTGTAAAGCCCACTACAATCACAATGCCTTTTGGTAGCAACAACTGAACAAAGAGCTCAATTCTTTTTGCCAGGGGGCCACAAATGACAGCACTCGTGTTTTTTATGGGAATGTGACTTTCTAACTCTTTGTTCAGTGCCTTCAATGCTTTTGTGACTCATAAGGGAGCATTTTGCGCCAGTCAGTTTAGATTTCCCTTCACACAGGCATCTAGCCTATGAAAACATCCAGTTCTGTATATTTCCACTAGTAATTTTCCACATGTGGCGAATATATTGACACCACATGTGCATTTTGATAGGTTACGGTTGCCACTTTGGAACTTTGCACAAAGCTCTATATTTTTCCCCTCCATATTTTATATTAATTATAAAAAATGCTCCGCAGGCATGGATATCCAGATGCCTTTTGGCAACTGGAGTCTTAATAAATGTTCAAAGCTTTAGTGCCTATCCTTTTCTTGCCTTCTGGGGCCTCTCCATCTGCCTTTGGTAAACGCATTTCGAAGGGATCGCTTCCACTGGGTAATTTGCATTTTACAGGAGTAACAGGAGGGCAAAAGGCTTCTTTCTCATCTTCTGGGGGGTGGGAGTAGTAAGTCTCTCTGAAACATCCAAAGGCATGCCCACAACAGGCTCCAAAAATCTGATGCATTGCTGTATAGGTGTCAGGCCTGTTCACACTGATAATGATTCACTACACTGCTGTCTCATTTGATGACATAACAAGCTACACTTGCTGCCTTATATCTCCTCTTTTCCTCAAAACTCCAACTGGAGAAAGCTTTTAGGAACAGCTAGAACCATGGAAATGTAATGACCGAAAGTAGCCAACCACACCCGCCTTTAAAACAGGTTGCCCCCACGAACCCCAGCTGAGCCAGTTCAAGTTCATGTGAGCATGCATCAATCGGACAAGCACCTGCAGATTTGCACAAGCCAAGAGCTTTTACAGGTGACATTTGTGGAAGTTCTCCATCCTATTGCATACATGCTTACATGTTAACGTGCACCCTGCATGTCTGTCACCCCAAATAAAATTTCTTTCAGTGTTTCCTCTGGTCACAGCAATATGCCACAGGATGTTTGTACAATAACTCGTGGAGATATACATGTGTATATAGTATGTTTACATATACACACATGTATCTTTTTAATTAAAAAAACCTGCCTGCCATGGACAGAGGCATCAGCATTAGCTAAATTAATGGAGCAACTGATTTTCCCTTTGGAAAACCAGGAATGAGGGTCAGCATCAGCCTTACTTTTCCAATTACATTATATGAAAGGTAATTTGTTTTGTTGCTTTTGGAATGAAGACATACATGCAAGCTATGCTAAGTAAATATGACACGAGATACAGACAGGTATTTACATTTAGGACAAATGGACTCTTTCTGTGCCCTGTAAGCTATACAGACAGTCTTTCCACTGATGATAGGCAGCCCCAGTTTAAGGCTGGTGGGGGCACTTCCCCTGGGGTTACTGGGCCACGGCTTTGGGGCAGCTGCCAGCAGCCCTGCAAAAATGATTCCACATGATGACCGAGTCATGCTCGCTTCCCACGCTGTCTTATTCGTCCATAAGAGTGGGAAGGCGTTTTGGGCGCAGGGTGCCGACTGTCTAGTTTGTTGCAAACCCTCAGAGTTTACCGTCAGTTGTTTCCTTTTCCCTAGCTAATTGCGCGAAATATATCATTCAGCCACTGTCTCCATTAGCTGCTGCCATGTACTTCCGTATTTCTGGGCACATGTGCAGCATTTATGAAGGCAAGTAGGGTGTACATGCATGCGACGCATTATTACTGTGCATCTACAGAAGAATGTATGTTTCTATATGTTGTTAGGAAAGGTATTTAAGTGCAGCAGTGATACTGGTAGGTAATAGAAATGCAGCTTGGACACAAGGATACATCGACAGGCACAGGCGCGCCCTCTTATTTGTTGTTGGGGGTTTTTACTGTGTGTCACTCATTAGGTTTCCAAGTTGGTCTGTAACAAGCCAGCAGTGAGTCAGGCACAGCCAGAGCATTCATGTTGGATAGACAAGGCCGGCAGGCTCAGCCCAGTGTGGGAACCGTCTCCCCGAACAGGAAGTTGGCAAATCACCAGAAGCTAGGACCTAACAAAGAAGCAACACCAACCTGAAGGTAAGACAAATGTGCTGCATCATTTAAGAGTCGAACTTGTGACTTTGTGCAATGGCGGTCAGCCTTTGATGGGATTCTTCATCAAAATTTCTTCAGTACACATTCAACTATTAATTCATAAGGGTATACGACTACAAGCATTTTGGAATCGCTGTGGGCGAATGAGTTGGTTGAATGAATAAATAATGTAAGAAAATTGATTTGTTTGCAGCACATTATAACATGCCAATTAGATGGAGATGGAATGAAGCAAAATAAAAGCCGGTTTTATGTTACGTGAGCTAATCAATGATTAATGGACTAGCAGCAAGTCAATAATATGGCATACAGTTATAATGGAAAGAATACTGGGAATGTCCACTATGAACTCAGCATCACTTTAAAGAAGCACAATGGATCGACGCTGGTGAACTATTCGCTTTATAGCTGTGTGGGAAGTGGCAGACGCTAGCTAAAATAATGGCACAGCGGCAATTGTAGGGCTTCCTGTATTCTGCAGGGACAGCGTCAATGAATCGATGGACAGCTTTGTGTCAGCCATCTTCCAGTATCCATCACCGAGTCCTGATTCTGTCACCTTGTGTCCGAAACGTGTCCAAAACGGCCCTCATTAACCAAATCTAACTGCCCAGAAAAACCCAGCATATTCAGAAACTTCCTTACTTTCACAGATATTTTAGGCCTATTGTAGCTAAATTATTCAATTTGAAATCTTCAGTGCAATTATATTTTGACCTGTGCAAATTCCATCAAAGCATGTTAACATCTTAAACCTTAGAGTGGTATATTAAGGGAATTGTGGATATTTCTGGAGAATTAAACATTTTGAAGGTCTTGGTAGCTAATGTATATATTCTGGGTTGTGGTAGATCTAGCATTAAGAATCATCATTAGTATCTCGAAAATCTAAGAGCCAGTTAGTAAATCTCATTAACTGAGAGAATCACACAACTAATTATAAAAGGTCTGTAAACATGATGAGTTCTGGGAACATACAGATTAAAATATTACCACTGCAACAGTTAAATTAAAAAGATGCTATATCCTATCATATACTTAGCTTTATATTGTATTTGGTAGACAAACGATTAAATACAAAAAAAAAACCTGAAATCATAAGCAAAGTAAATTAAGCAACTGTGACACTCTTCAGCAATTTTCCATCCCTTCAGTTAAAATCTTTTTGCATAACTCTGCAATATTAGGAAACATTATTAAACACCAAGGGTGGTGTGTTGCACTGAGGGTTAGGCCTGAGTGCCTGTGATCAAATGGTTGCTGGTTCCAATCCCATAGGTGGCTGAGGGATGTCACTGTTCAGCCCTTGCCCCAGACCCTTAATTTCAGAGACACTACCTGCTGCTCCCTGATCCTACTTTGTACATCCCTTTGGACAAAAGCTGCAGATAAATGTAAGTTACTATGTACAAATCAATAAATGTTTATATAGACACACACACTCTTTGGCCATACTGTATTACATATACCTACATAGTACAACATAAGATCCACTTTTTCATTCAAAACCACATCAGGCATAGACGTGCCATGCATGCAGAGAATCCTTCCTGCACATCAGAGCCGTTATTTTTGCACTTGTGGCCTTCCTGTTAGCTTAAACGAGTCTGGCTATTCTCCTCTGACCTCTCTCATTAACAAGGTTTTTTGGCCATAGAAATGTCACTGACTGGGCCTTTTTTTTGTTCATCACACCATTTTCTGTAAAATCTAGACACTGTAGTGCATGGAAATCTAAAGAGTGTGGCTCTGAGGTGCTGGAGCCTGTATGGCACCAAAAATCACAACATTCAAAAGTGAGGAAAGTGAAAAATCATTAGCTGCTAATGTTGTCACTTTAGACAAGGTAATATACTATGGAAAATAAATTTGCCTTACAAATTCACTAAAACTGCATAAAAGACCACAAATGTCTCATTTAGATAATTAAGTGGTCGTTAATCTGGCACCCTTTATATAAGTGTTTGTTTTATATTTGAATACATTGAAGGGAGGTAACGTTACACATGAACTCCGCATTTCTTTATACTGTATGCTACATTTTCCAGAGAAAAACAGGAATAGGTTTCAAGGTCCCGGGCGACAAAATGCGGGTAAAATAACGCACTGCTTCACTTTTCCAGTTAGTTTGCAATAATGAATATACTTTACAATGTCTATGTGTGTAAAACACATGCAGAAAAAAATGTAAACACAACATCGCACTCCTAGCAGTGCACTGCATAAATACACGTTTGAGAGTGTTTGTAATTGTCATACAAATATATTTTATATAAATATAACCGTATAGAATTCCTGAAAAACACGAAAATACATTAATACTATTCTTTCATTACGCTCTATTCATAAAATAAAATAAGCGAACGTGCTCGACATCTGCAGCGCTGTTGGCACCCGAAGGACGCGCTCTGAATGCGCGCTCCCTTTGTACCCCGAGCTTGCCGGCGTTAGCTACACGTCGCGTTGATCTGGGAGGAGATGGGGTGTCGCGGTACTTCTGTCTTTATGACTGCGCCGACTTTTGTGTACCAGCGGAGTGTAAAAAACGCTTTCTGTCACTACACTGTAAGCGGATGTAAAACAAAAATCACACGGCGTAAACGTAATGGGGCAGCGCCGGCGTTGGATAGTTCACCGTCGATAAATCTGACAGACGCTCTTCGCAAAGAACAGAAATAAGCGCTTCTCTCATTTGTAAAGAGATTAATCACTTGCGACAAGTGAATTCAGTTCTGTAAGGAGTAGACCTTTTCTATTTTAAAGCAAATATTAAAGATTTGACCGAAGGTAATTTGAAGGTATATTACGTACAATGCAGCTGTTCGATATAACGAGAAAGTTGTAGTTATAGGAAGTGCTGCCGTATCTTAGGGAGACACACATGGGAAAGGTGATGCTACTGCACACAGGCTGTTAGTGGATCCAGGTAAAACCATTTGCTATGTAAGTAAATGGGCAATTTCTTTTAAAGACCAAGATTTCAGCTTCTCTAGGGATAGTAATGCTGACTGCTGAATTTGCGGGCCGAAACTTCATAGGGCTTGCCACTCCCCCATCCCAAAAACTCTTGTAGGCTTGTCAGTCTTTGCATTGCCCCCGGCATCTCCGACAGCTCCTTAAGCAGAAGGCCTTCCCTGCTGTAGAAAAAAATCTGACACTGCCTAACTAACCATGTGTAAAGCTCCCAGCATTTGGGTTGCCAGGAAAATAATTGGGCAAAGTTTCATGCAAATAACCTCTGGCAGCGAATTAAAGGTGGGATCTGTGCATTCATGCAGATGACAACTTGAGCCCTCCGTATTACGGCAAGAATAATCAGACTCAGGGAATACGGGCAAGAAAAGCTTCCTTTAACATCGCAGGACTTGAGGAGGCACATATTAAAATTGGGGTGAAAGACATAAAAAATGTAACCGGAACAGACAGATCCAGCGTTTGGACTGAGCTTCAAAATTATATATAAAACTGTACTGTTTAAAAACATGCATATTGTTGCAACATGACATGCAACGTATATAATGAGTATATACGTACTTTACAATTATATTCAACCCATTTTAAACACAAGTATCTACTGCCTTATTTACCAGTAACTTTCAATCTCCTGACCTGTATCTTCTTAATTTCTCTATTTCACTATGTTAAAGTGTCTCAGAAATACAAACAGACCTCATTGACAATGTTGTACTGAAAACCTCTTTCCACAAAGCCTTTAAAAGTTGTGAGGCTCATTATGGGGGAACAAATCATGGTAAAACTTGATGGAGCACAAATACTTCATAATAACTCAGTTACTACCGAAGTGCAAATTCTGAACAAATCATGAACAAATATAGTTGCTACTTGAGGTAAAATATGTCACGATTCATTAATGATGAACAAACATGATCAGTATTTCACTTGTGTTGACTTGTTCCTTCAGGTTTACAGAATTAACAGATATAGTAACAAATATAGTACCTGCTTGAGATAAAACGAGTCACAATTCATTAATGATGAATTAGCTTGAGATCAGTATGTAACTAAGACTTAGTTTGTGGTTAATTAATACATAAGTAACAGTATAATACTGAATTATTTGTGCCCCGTCAAGTAAAGTGTTACCCACATAACTTGTTTTATTTTACTTGCATAGAAGGAAAAAAACGTTTCAGAGCTCCAGCTTTATTAAGGCACTGACGTGGATAAACCTTCTCCGTTTTCACACAGGTGTTCTTCATAATGAAAGCACTATTCCTGAAAGGAAGCCCAGGCTCAGCGAGGTCAGCACTTCGGCCATTCACTCTTCATCACTTGCACCTTTATCACAAAAAGGAACAGAATCTCCAGCAAATTCTTCTGTGAACCTACACCAATATTTCCCTCAGTGGAGCACATTTAGGAAATTTATAAGCAGCGGGGAGAAAGCTTTAGCTCATTAATAAATACCAACCAAAAAAAAAAAAAAAAAGATACCGCAGTTGTTCTAGTATTTTTTTTTCACTTGAGCAGCAACACTTTAGTTGACGGGGAACAAATAATAAAGGTTTATACAGAACTACTGAAGGAACTACTGAAGAAACCAGTTATAAGTCATAAACAACACAAGTGAAATACTGATCTCATATTTGTTCATCGTTAAGGAATCATGATGCATCTTGCAGTTACCGTATTTGTTATTGTATCTAATTCTATAAATGTTTGTGAACTACTGAAGGAACTACTAAGGAAATACTGAAGGAACAAGTCATGAATAACACAAGTGAAATACTGATGTCGTTTGTCATGATTCATGCCATTTTTCTTATCTTTTCATGATTTGTATTTCGGAAGTATCTGAGTTGTTACTAAGTATTTGTGCCCCATCAAGTAAAGTGTTACCACTAAAACTCATAAAAGCTTAATATTGACATGCATTTCCCCTCAATTATGGTGTTCATCTTGGCCAAAAGATGCATATTGATCCTTTGGCTTAAATTCTAAATGAAAAGATTTATCTACCCCCCTTTCTTTTTCTATGTAAGCTACTATTGGTGGTGAAAGACAGAAGGAAAAAAAACATTTCTATTCACCATTATCGTTCTTTCCGATAGTAGATTGTACTCAGGCTGTCTGGAGAGCTGGTCTGAACAAGAGGTAAGACATCAAATGCAAAATGTAAGAACCTGTATAAAGAAATCAATGAAGGAAAAAGTGGGTGGTCCATTGTAATAAGCATCCCTGTCGATGTATCGAGCATAAAAGAATGTAGTCCTACAACACACCTTTACAGGAAAAAAAAATCATAACAGCCATGGGAAATCATTGGACATCGACCATCATTGCGATGCATTTATAATTAATACAAAAGATCCACAACACAAACATGCAGAAAGACTTAATCTTTGTCTTTAGTTATGTATGGTGTGTATTTGTAGTGCAACTACATGCACTGGTTTAACCTCCTTTCACTAATCTATTATATACAAAGTCGATAAACTGATGACACACTAAAAGTTAGAAACACGTGCAGCTTAATCAATTTTATAAAATCTATTAAAAAGAAATAGCTAGCATTTAGCAGGTTTACTGCAGTGGAGGATCCACAGCATGCATACCCTGCATAGCCTTGGTATTTTGGATTGACATGAAGATCTAGGAGCTGTCCTTGGTGCTGGAAACAGTCTGCACCACAGTCAGAAATAGAGCAGGCACTTAAATTCTGCTGTCCAAACCCACACAAACCTCAGGATTTATAAGCTTTGGGAAGCAGCGTACTAAAGTCTGCACCTCCAAGTACTGGACCAAGTGTACAAGCTGTGCATGAACAGAGAAGGAATGTGCTTGAGAGATCACATGCAGAGTGGGTAATAACTAGGAGGTCAAGAAGTATTTATTATTTTTGGGGCCATTTAAGTGCAATGGAAGACATATCCCCAAAGGGATACTAAACACAAATGTTTGGCATTTTATGTTATTGAGATGTGCAACTAAAAAGAACCCAATGAAACTGCTTGTCAATGAACTTTTAAACTCAGAACAGCTCTTTTAGAACTATAATTTGGGTTACAATTTATTACTACTTGAAATGTATGTTTCACTTAATACTATTGACTGTTTATAATGTTATTGTCAGGGTCAGTGGATGTTTAGCCTTGCCCCCAAGTTCCCTTTCCCCATTATGGTCAGTAGTTCCTACAGGCCACCCTGTTTGCTGTTCCTCTTGTTTGTTGTCTCTGCTCCCCAGGTTGCTGCATGACTTAGCAGGCTTTGCATGTGACTTCAAGGCTGGCAGCTCCTTAATCAAGGGTTGGAGGCCAGCTTCACCTGTTTTGTAATTTTTTTTCAGTTTATTCCTGGTTTGGCGTTTCGGTCTTTGCTTTTGTTCTTGTGTTTGGTTTGCCCCACTCCTTCCTTGTCACAGACCCGGGAGGTTCTGGCATGCGGACATGGCATAGTGCAGGCAGGAACAGAACGTGGACGACCCACTGGTGGCTAACAGGAACACGGGGGGTTTATTAAACAAAACTGAACACACTAAGAACATCACAAAGTAAATGGACCACAAGGGGTCAAAACTAAAAAGGGGAAAGACAAAGACTAATTTCAAAAGGTCTGGGCAATAAGGAGTAGGCAAGGCAACAAATAACAAAACACAGGAAGATGAAATACACCTTATGAGCTACAAGAAATACTACACTGACAAGCATCAACATCAATGACTCCAAGAGGAAACAGAACAGGATCAGGAACTTAAATACAAAAGGTTGACAAGGATAATGCAGGGCATGTGAAAACAATTAACTAATCGAGGAGGGTGCAGGACAATGAGCAAACAGGGTAGAACACACAAGGACTGGCACAAGCAAACAGGCAACAGGTGAAACTAATAATTAACTCAAGGAACTCAAACTAACAAACCAAGAAACAAAATCTAACACTAAGGAATAACAAAGACAGGTAACACAACCAAGGCATAAAGAAAGAAACAAAAACCGAATACAAATCACAGGAAGTAGAAAACTGATATAAATGAAACACAAGGGAACAAAATCTGCAAAAATACAAAAAACAGAAGAGATGGGATTTGAACACAAGACTGAGGGATTGACAAGTAGCCGCATGCTTAGCTCATTGAGCCATGCGCCCGAAGGGAAGCAAGTGAAAACACAAAGGCTGACAACAGGGAAGACAGGATGGCCAGCGACACATGCTAGCCAAACGGTTAGGAGACACGAACAACTGGAACAAACAGGGGCTGACCCTGACCTTGTTTTATAGTATTCTGCTTGTATGGCGGCTCCTGCCCCCTTCCCAGTGTTAGCCTCCTGTTTATTAGGATTGATTAGTGTTAGTTTTTTGATTGTTAGAGTTCCCTGGTGCTGTCTCCATTATAAATTTACTATATTTTTGCTATATTAAGCAAGCGTCCCAAGATTTTCTGGAAGCACTGTGTGCACACACACACAAAGATGTCCAGCGAGTTATATCCAGGTTTCTTCTGAAAGTGAGGATGTGAGTCATTCTGGATGTTTCTCGATTATTATAGGGGGGAGGTCAAGTATACTATATAACACAAGGCACAATATCACACACATTTAATTAAACCTCTGTGGTGGTTTGGTTTGGTTCTTGCCACATGCCACACACGTGGTGAAATGCATCGGCTATTGTCTGCTACGTCTGCTTTGGATGTCTCTTCATAAGTTTTAAGGCTCTTAAAGGATGTTGCCCAATAGGATGCAAGTCGATAAATGACTAC
>JAODJU010000002.1:4530793-4547096 GCA_026776725.1 Gnathonemus echidnorhynchus | reverse complement strand
AGAAGTAAACAGTATATATATATATATATATATATATATATATATATATATATGAGAGAGAGAGAGCACTGTACAGCACTGTACAGATTACAGCACTGTAATCAAATAGGCACTGGCCTTTGTTACAGCAGCTGATGTTCATGTTTGTAACTCAGAAATCTGATTCTACCCAAACCGTAATGGGGCCGACAAGAAGTTTGTCAGGAAAAAAAAAACCTTTCATGTCAGACAAGAACAGTGCTGCTCATTTGAAGATCTTTGAAGGCAAATTGCAAAGCAGATTTTTCAGTACTAGCTTGACAGAAAAGCTTCAGCCAAAAATGCTATGTTGTGTAACAAAACAAAGCATCCCAAAAACTACCATCACCTCTGTTCTGCCCTACGAAATGAAAAACCTTGAAAACACCATGAATTCAGAGGCACGTCAAAATATTTTGGAGAAGGTCTGACCCTATGTTGGGTTGGCACCCCATCATTGTTTATTACCTGTTTTGTACCCTTAGCCTCCTGGATAGGCGGCGGACCCCATGCAGCCCTGAATAGGATAAGCAGTTACAGAAAATGAATGGATGGATGGATGGATGGATGGATGGATGGAGGTCTGACTTTCCATCATTGAAGGTCATGATGAAAATGAGTGCCACAGCATGGCTGAACTGCAGCTGTTGAAGTAGTTCTCTAAGAAAGGGTGAGAATAATATACCTAAGGAAGCTAGATACTGATGAGTAATAGCAGGCGATGTTTGACTGCAGTCATGGTTGCTATATTATCAGGGCCTGCTCTACCTTTTCAGAGGCTGCAGGCAAAACTTTATTTGCGAGGCCCTCCTGCCAGGAAAATTGATCATTTCACACTCTCTGCAATGCTAGTAATGCAGAGGCTCTGGCCATATTCTGCCTAAAGCTATAGCTGGCCCAGTATATTACATACGATGTGTAAATGGCTGAATTACTTATGCACAAAATGACTTTGTTATGTGTTTCTGTTGTTGGTAGCATTGACATTGACCTATCATTGGAGGTTCAGATCCTGCCCTGTGTGAGCATGTTTTTTAGACCTGGTGTGGGCTTTCTCTCATAGTATACCATGGAGTTAGACAAGCTGGTGTCTGTAAATTGCCTGTAGTCTGTGTGCCAGTGATATACAGGCATCCGCAGTTTTCGCCTGCCTTGCAGCCCTGTATCAGACCTTTTCAAATCTAGACCTCGATTCCAGATCCAGGCCTTGTTTTCAGTTCTCCCAGGTAGTTAGTATAATAATTACAGATTCTGATTGGCCAAAGAGGCTTCACACCCAGCTCACAGGTAAAGGAAGGCTGGAAAATCAGCAGTGCTCAGCCCTAGAGGAGCATGATTTGAACAGCCCTGCCCTATATTTTGTATAGATGTGTCTTTTATTTAGATCATCATCATTAAAGATGATAGGAACGTGAACTGGCTAGATACTACAAAATATAACACCTATTAAGTGACTGTTAGTGGAGACAGACTGAGCCCTTTGTATCTTAGCGAACCTGCTTTGCTGTCGCAGTGCAACCATGATGACTTGTTTTAATTGCAACGGTTCATGAACTCCTGGAGGTATTTAGAATGATTTAGCCCCTCACACCTCCCCTGTTAAAGAGCCCCATAAAGATGAGTGTTACATTGTGCTATTAAACACAAAAGACAACACCATACCTCCTCTGCTTGATGATATCAACAGTACAGGACCAAGTTGTGAGGAATTTGAATTCAATCAGCATGGATTTTTTGCTATTAAGACTGACCTCACATGCATCACTTGCAGGCAATTACATAGCTATATTGCTTTTAAAAGATCAGTATGCTACGCTAGCTTGGATATGTTTACCTTTGGTATACAGGGATGATCATATCTGGTTATTTAAATGAAGGTATCGATTAGCCATTGGACATTATGAACAAAGGAATAAAATTGTTTACAGACCATTTTTCTCTGTTTTTTTCTGTTAATCCCATTGGGATTGTCTTAAAGTTCCACAGACAAGCCTTTATTTTTATTTATTTATTGGGTAAAAGTGACTTAGGAATCAATACATAGGTGCATATATAAGTGCATAGATCAGAAAAAGGTCAAACGTATGGGTAAAGCTCCATATCACATATCCAGTAGACGATAACAACAAGTCTGGTGTTTATACCAAGAAGTAAGGCAGGGGAAACCCTGGATGGGATGCATAAATTGCCCTAAAAATTGCCCACTGTGGCTCTTTCAAATCTACCCTCCTAATCACCCCCTTACCGAATTGGTGAATTCGCTCCTGCCCCTTCACTACCTTAGCTACTGTGTGGTGAGCATACTGGTGGAGTATGGCTGCCGTTGCATCATCCAGGTGGGTGTTACACAGTGGTGGTGGTTCAAGTGGCTCCTCATTGAATCTCTAAAGTGCTTTGGGTGTCTTGAATAAAGTTATTTAAATGTAACATTCATTCATTCCAACTGTATGTTTCTAGTCTGTATGAGGAAACATGTACAAGCAGAGGGAGACCACAAAAACTCCACACGCAGAGGAGGAACCCAGAAGTTTGAGGCTGCGTGGTTCCGCATGCATACCTGTTACATTTAATTCCACTCAGGACACCTCTAAGGAGATTACTGGGCCTGCAGGCAGGGTCGAGATGTGAGGCTGGGTTAAAATTTTAACATTAAAACAACATTACGTGTGTATGGTTGTTTTTTGTTTTCAGGACTACAGGAAAAGCAGTCAGGTAGCACAAATCATGGGTCTGAATCCTGCAGATGCTCAAACCTAACATCATTTCTGCCCTTCCTTTGTTTACTTGTCTAACACACACCCAGGTGTAACACACACACACACACTCACAGATTTTATACAGCATGCTCTGCTTCAGTAAGCATTCAGCCCTCTACCACTCTCCGTGGGGGAACTATTTTATACCCTCACAGTAGATGAAACTGGCGAATCCCGCTAGGTCAAACTGCGACTTCCTTATTTTCAAAGCAAGCACCAGTGCTGCTGAACACGTCAAGGTCTCCTTGGGTTTAGTCTGTTCGCTGTGCCCGCTAACTTCCCCAGATGGTTAACTAGGACCGAATCACAGTTACTACTCCTCTGGGATGCAGGATAGAGAGACCGTCTGTAGTCCCCATAGCAGCATAGCTGATAATTACAACTACAGCATTCTCCAAAGAGAAGAGACCAGACCTGTTTATTCATTTTGTTCCCATTGGTCTACTGGAGAGATGTATTCTGGGATTTATTAACTAATGAAAAAAATACACTGTGAATTTTACATCTGTTCAATCTTCCATCCATGCACTTGCGGACTGTGTGAAGCAGTGTTAATTGATTACATGACGAATTCTCGCTTTTCTGAAAGGTCTGCTGCCATCAGAAGGTGATGTGATGAACACCCAGATTTTAATAGCTACACGCTTTCCAGACGAAGCTCACCCAGGCGTCGATGGGAGGATGTTAGCCCATCGATATGCCTCAACTCTCTTTTGAAGCACGCTGTGCTCATATTGACAGCAATGTGCAAAATTGAGGAGTGTTTAAACTGTTATCGATCGGTGTACGAATGTGTCTAGTGTCAGCACTGGGGAGATCAATGAGCAATAAGCAAAGATGAAAAGCAATAAAAAAATGAATTTGCATATTTAAATACACGATGTCTATATATGTACATATCTAGCTGTACATATTAGCATATGTGTCTGTGTATGGTGTTGGTCCTGTGCTGTTGTATGCCTGTGTTTTTGTGGTGACAAAATTTTAGATTGTTTTTGGCCATATTGACTCATTGTTCATCCATTCATCCATTTATGTTATGGCGGGGGGCTAGAGACAATCCCAACTGGCACAGGGCACAAGGCTGGGGTACACCCTGGACAGGATGAGAGTCCATTACAGGGCACATGCATGCGCACGCTCAGACACTTATGCACCACAGGAAATTTTGAGATGTCAGCACTGATTATTTGTTATCAGTTTCCTTTTTCGAGTTTTGTCGGCAGGGGGTTAGGAATCATCAATCGCATTAAAATCAGAGTCATTGGGAAAACGCTCAAAAGATAAATTCTTGAATGTGTGTGCCAGCTGAACACTGGTCAGAAGCCGATCCCTCCCCAGTGCTTACAATCACTACAGCAGAGCAACGAGATTTAGAGAGGACAGCGGAAGCACCCCCCCGCCCCCCCCAGAGATACGGTCGTTAATTGGTACTTGAGGCGTGCAAAGCTGGCGCTCAGCAAGGCGGACCTCTGGACCGACACGGAATCAGGCCTGATTAAACACAGAGCCGTGTGGTCTCCCCAGGGCAGGCCTGCGTGCCAAGCTGTGGGTCGGCGATAAGGAGGAGGCGTGAGGATGGGCTCCGACGGCCACAACCGCCCTGGCGTGTCCCCCAGGCATGCCAGACAGGGCATTGTCCTTCCACCCTCCACACTTATTCACACACTTTTCTAAGACTTCATGACTCCATTTATCATTAATTAACAGACAATGGGAAAAAATAACTTGCAGAGTTAACGTGTTTTTTTTTTTTGTTTTTTTGATGCATAGCACTTTTGGCACTTTACACTCTGGGGTCTGAAACCATCCAAATATTGTGTTTGTGGGAAAGGTTCCTCTCTTTGTTCTCTTTGTTGTCAGAAAAGTGGCACAATGATCTTGTTGTTTTCCTCCATTAATCTTATTTTGCGATATCCTGGGGCCAGTGAACTGGAGAACTTCTCACTTCTAAAAATCCATTGCTTCTCCTCACCCGCCACCTAGGTTCTAGCTTTGGGCAAGGATGTCCAGCAAGCCCCCTCTCTGCCATGGAAAGCTGGTCGGACAGGGGGCTTTATGCAAGGCTGCAGCATCCTAGTCCCTGAGCTGAGCTTGAGGATTTGCACTCGAGAGATGATCCTCCAACCTAACAGGGCAACTCACCTCCTTGGTCGAGTAAAGCAAGCAGGAATTCAAGGGATCACTTCACGCCGTCAGATGTCATCTCAAGGCCGAATATCTCAAAAGTCTACTGTCATGAAAATTTTACCAAAAAGCACAGGTATGATAAATGTTTCAAAGAAGGTCACATTACTTTAATTCTGTATGGATATCGATCGTCAGTATCAACAAGCATGAGAAGTTGCACTAGTAAAGTAAAACTCTACAATAAGCATGCAAACCATCATCTGCTAAAACATGATTATTTTTTAGGAGAATGACGTCGTTCGGACTGCCTTGGCTAACAGTGGTGGGGTAGGGGGGCCTTAAGGAGACAAAACGTAGAGCTGGGGGGGACTTCAGCTCCATGATTCTAGTGTCAGCCTCTCTGGGCCACTGCTCCCAATTAGAGTCCAGGGAGCACTTTGCTTGCCAGTCGAGTGCGACTAAACGAGGTCAGAATCCATCTCCACGTTATTATTTGAGTGACAAGGTATTTGACACTCATTAGCTGCCCAACTAGCCCTTAATAAAAGCAATTCTCTCTGCATTGATTGAGATCTTCCATTATCTCTTGCCCTCCTGTCACTTGTTATCTTGCATGTAAATCGTCTGAGAGGTTTCTTTTATTTATTTATTTGTTTTTTGTTCCAAAGTGGTGTCATTTTAGCGTTCCAGAATGCTGCTTATATCTCGCCACATGAAGGGATCAATGAAAACAATCCAGTCCTCTATGCATGTTCAGATTGTCTTCTTTTAAAATCATATTTCTTAACTGTGAAAGCCTGTTTGAAGTCTCACCTTGACAGGCTTGCAAATGGTGTGTGTGTGTGTGGGGGGGTGCGTTCTGTAACTATGCAGCCAGAGGTTTTGTTTTTAGTGACTATCACTTTGCCATGAGCCAGAGACCATACTCTGTTTGTGGGCTGTTTTCTATAATTTTGGTCTTTGAATATTACCTGTGATTATCCCACCCAGTGGTCACTTTCCCATGGATGTATTATAGCCAAAGGCTCTTTTTTAAGGGGATCATCCTTTGGTCAGAGGCCATGTTTCTGTGGTCACTTTCCTTGTCAGTATCTCCGTTTCGCTTGACTCTGCCGAAGCCTGGGGCTTTATATGACCCCTTGGCCAGATACTTTGTTTCCCCCTGAAAGTCCCCTAGCTGGAAGCTTTATTTCCCGTCATGCTCCCAAAGTCAACAGCCTTCTTTCCTTTTCAGCTGCCCAGCCCACGGCCCTCCTTCCTGCAGCTACGCCCTCAAGCCGAAAGCCTCATTCCCTGTGACTCTGCTGGAGCCCATGGCCATTTTGTCCTATTACTGTAACCCAGTCAGAGGTTCTCAGTCCCCTGACTGTCCTCTGGACAAGAGCCATGCTTAATGCCACAGCACTGCAGCCAGAGCCTTTGTGTCCTGCAGGTGATGGAGCTGTCACTCAGCCAGTCCACCGCAACCCAGGGTGAATACAGATGCGCTCTGCTTAATTGTGGCAGGCTGTTTGTAATTATGCGCTACAGAATGTAGCTTGGAGGGAAGCCACCCCTACCGTTACTTAAAAGCCAAGCGGCCGAGCCGTCCCCGGAATCGGCAGGGACGCTTGTTAATTATTAACTGTTAATCATTGCAATTATTCTGCTGCTCTTGTTATGGGGGCTTGCTGGGAACCTACAACCTACATCCAGGCAGGTTCATTTCTGGTTGCCTGCTGGAAAATAAGCCTGGGTTTCTTTGTGGAACAACGCCTCACCTGTCTTGACCTATTGACTCTAACTAATTCCACAGCCCGCAGGGTTGCTTGTTTAAAGCACTTCCCTTGACTGATTATCGCAGACATAGCCCCCGACCCCCCCTCCCCCAAGCTAAAGGACACACCCATCTGGCATAGGATTGGCCACCTGAGGACTAGAGGTAGTCTTATTGATATCTAATATCAGCTCATGATGTTTCTTGAGATTTTAGAAGTAACTTACAAAGCACTGAATGCACTGAATGCATGCTATGTAAAAGTCTTCATATTGCATATTGTCTTCCTCACAAATATAAGAAAAAAAAGTATTACATTGTAACCTTCTCATATATTTGATCATTGTTGTCATGTCATGAATGGATTTTTAAAAAGTTTAGAATTCTGCCCCAACTTTGTTCACATGGGTTCCCCCCCTCTCTATCTCTCTCCCTCCCTCTCCCTCTCCTTCTCTCTCTCTCTCTCTCTCTCATGCTCTCTCTCTGTCTCTATCTTGGAGGGATTTCTTCAGGCCCTTCGGTTTGGTCACATAATGAAAAGATGTCTATTTCGGAAGATGTGGTGCTTTCAGCTCCCAGTTTTGAACTGATATCTCATCTCGAGTGCTCCCCGCCGAATAGCTCACCCCAGCTGGCGAGGGCTCTTTCTCACCGAGACCCTGCTGGGATAAGCAGGTATTTAAAATGGATGAACAGAACAATAACAGAGTAAATGTGAGGCTTAAGAGACACACATTTATTCAATTTACCTTGTCACTATAACTCAAATAACTTTAGTCTAAAACAGAAAAGATGGCCTAGTCCTGAATTACAAAGGAATTACAAAGAAATGTGGAAGGTACTGCTCTGGGTTAAAAAAAAAAAAAAAAAGAAACACATTTTTAGAATAAAAATCTTTGTTGAAGTGGGATCTCCATGAAAGATGCTGCTACTACCCAGGAAGCCTTTTCTGAACATTTCTTGTGCTCTCTTGTCCTGTGGCTTTTTGGAAGGCATTTTACAGTAAGGACCTGAGTGAATAATCCGTATTATTGCCGATTATTATCATTATTATTTCTAAAGAAAACGATGCCTCTGTATGTGACCAACTAAATAAAGCTTCTCTAATATATGGCCAAGCATATAAACATTCAATTGAACAATTTTCTAGATTTCATTTATAAGGGTATAAAAATGACTGGTTGTATATACATATAAAACTGCAAGTATTAAGGACCATGTATTCAGTTTAACTTAAATTACAAGGATATTTTTTGCACTTTAAAATACAGAAACAGAAAAAATTGAGACCACTGCGCAATGTTTTGTTTATATGTATTTTGTAAACTGCAGCCTAGTTCTTCCCTGTTTCTATTTAATAAAGGGCTTCCTTGCTTTATGGGTCCTGCTTCTAGGAACCTGATATGAACTGTCTTAGCAGTGCACTTCACACCTTAATGTTTCCTATTCCTTTTGAAGGTCACTTGATGTCATCCTCAAATTCTAAAACTTTTAGATAAGTTAACAGTCATCCCTGGCATTAAGAAGTCTCTTCCGCCCTTTACCTGCCTGTTTTCTGGTTGTTCCCAGTGTCTCCTGCTTCATCTTATTCTTGTGTGTTGCAGTCTTAGAGATTTTGAACTTGGAAGCAACCTGCTGCTCAGCATTGCCTTCTGCAAACAGAACCACAATTA
Source organism: Gnathonemus echidnorhynchus (assembly GCA_026776725.1). Taxonomy (NCBI): domain Eukaryota; kingdom Metazoa; phylum Chordata; class Actinopteri; order Osteoglossiformes; family Mormyridae; genus Gnathonemus; species Gnathonemus echidnorhynchus. The sequence goes on along the minus strand of JAODJU010000002.1, from coordinate 4,538,763 downwards.
CACCAGGATTTAAAAATGCAGATTAGTTTAAAAATATAGAGTGGTCTCTTAAGTTTTTTTGGTAGCTATATTGTTTTTGTTTCGAAGGCAAACTTTTTTGTATACTTTTCTTTATTGGATCTTGTTGTGTTCGTCTGTTCATGTCTATTAACTGCCTTTTCAGTTCAGCTTATTAGCTGCCATCCCATCATGCAGATGACAAAATTGATGGAGCAATTTGGTTGTATGTATGTTATTTAGCCACATTACATTCTATCGTAACACATTGCATGGCATTTCTAAGGAAAACATTGCCTCTGTATGTGACCAACTAAATAAAGCTTCTCTAATGTTTGGGCAAGCATATAAACAACATTAAATTGAACAATTATCTAGATTTCATTTATTGTTTGCCCTTTTGTTAGCACAAACAAGTTGCACGGAACACATGCTCAGGCACAGTATAATGACAATAAAGTTGAATCTGATGCTGCAGTTGTACTGTGTCACAGGTGCTGCTGTCCAGCACCGGTACCTGTGGGCTGAGATGCGTGTGCCTGGTCTGCAGAGGCAGAGAGGGTCAGCGGCCTTCTGGAATGTCAGACTCAGCACCTCCCAGCCCGTGGTGGGGCACCACGCTGAGAGGAAAGCAGTCGCCGGCGAGATGGCGAGATGGATGGCAGATATGAATTGCCGGCCCGGCTGCCAGGCGTTGGTCTTCAGAAGCAGATCGTGTGGTGTGTGAGTACATGATTGACTAAGTGTAAACATATGGCACTGAGTTGCCCTGGGGATGCATGCCTCCGCAGAAGATGTGCCCCCCCCCGCCACACACACCCCTACGTTCCAACCCTTTCCGGCTGACTGGCTGGTAATTGAACTGGATGTGGATGTCGCAGTGAGACACAGCGGCATGGGCGTGAAAGCAGGAAACCGGGGATGTGAGGGGGGCGGGGGGGCTAATCCGTACTGCTAAACCATCCCCGTGTCCAGTCATTAAGGTGATTAGCTACATGTGGGAGAAACTGGGAGGTTGGATGTCCAGACAATTACACAAAATATTAATTATAAAAGCAGTTATCACACACGCATGAAGAATGCTGCATTTAGAGAAAAGGGTGCTGATTACAAACAGGCCACATCCGCAGTATTTTTTTTCTTGTTTGCACACTCCTATTGTGTTTAAGAAAAAACTCCCCTCAATGAGCTCCTTATAATTATACACAATCCACTATAGGCTATTGTCTTGCCTGTGCTGCACACAATAAGTGTAACGGCAGAGGGTATTAATTGCTGGGACTTTCCTGCATGCCGCTTGCGGATTTCCTTTGTCTAGGGAGTGTCATTACTGCTGACGTCTTGCTTTTCTAAGTCTGTTGCTCCTGATCCCCTTCAGTACAGTTCTTCTTCCGACCTACCTGAGTGACCAGAGGAAACCCCTGACGCAGCAGGCCGCTCCTCTCTTTGCCGTGTCGCCGTTGTGCCGTGGCTCATACGCGGCCCATAGCTCTACCGTTGTTATTTCGCGGGAGATCACATGCTAGTATCCCAGCAACATCAACATGACCATCTCCTTTAACAGCGATCCCCTGCACCATTATCGCCATCATCATAATTAACATTATTATCAACGTCAACACGGACATAACCACTACTGACAAGTCCACCTCCCATTTTCCCTCATTCTTTGAGCTCCATCTCCAGTTTTGACTTTGGGAAAAGCATTGAGATGGTTAAAACCTGGAAGGATCATGTCTTGGAACTCGAATCTGTCATAACGGAAAGCCTACAGAGACGGGATCTTTCATACGCTAATTTCAAACCTCTGCTTCAAGAGATCAAATTAGCAGCTGCTGGTTGCTGATGTTCTTGTAAATAGAGTGCAGAGCCTGGCCTTCTGTGCGCCTCGTGGCGTGTGGAGACAAGCGGGACGGTGATGTGTGCAAACAGATGGTTAGAGAATAATAATGCAAAAAACATCTCCTCTCCACTAAAAGCTTTTATCCGGCACTTGGCCTGCGGAAGCTGCCCGAGGAACTGGGAACCTCAATGGAATCCAACGCCAGATGAGTATCCCTGGCCTGGACGGTGGTTGCTGTGTAATCTGCTGCTCTCCATGGGCTGGGGCCACCGCAGAGGACATCAAAAGAGGACCACTGCTTCCCTTTGTGGAGAAAATCCGCCATGAAAGGCATTTATTTCTGGGTGTTAATCAAATGTTGGCAGCTCGTTAACACCCCCCTACTCTCACCCACATCCATGCCCCCTCCACACAAGGATTTTCCTCCCAGTGCCCTGCTAAAGTGTAATAGTCCCATCTTCTCAGGATGTTAGCAGCCTAGACGTGAGTTCACCCTCATCAGAAATGAGTGCTAAAAACTCACAGGGAATCACAAACACTCCTTGTTTAGCGACAAGCTCAGTTGTAGACGGTAAATAAATAATTAATTTTCGGACCAGTGCGTGCGTTTATGACCAACAACAATGCTCGCCGGAGGGAGAGAGATCTTTGAAATAGAATGTACAAAATGTTGTTAAAAGCATCCACTTCATGAAGCATAAAAGAAATTGAGTATGGATGGCTGAAATGACATCACAAGCACAGTCGTGGTCACACCTAGGCTACTGTGATTCTTAATTAGTGACAATTTTGCGTAACAAACTAGTAATTAAAACAGAACTCGGCTGTTAAAATCAAAGGAGTGGCTGTATTATAATTCTGTTCGTAGCATCTGAATTTGTTAATTGTAACCACAGTAAATAAGTACCAGCAAATGGCTGATGTACACGCTTTAATAACATCTGTATCCTCACTAACAAAAGCCCAACCTGAAAAAGAACATTTTTATTTTACCGGGCAATGACAAGTCTATTTGAATTTCAAACGCGCCTAGCGACTTTACCCAGAATTCAAGCACAATAAATCACTGACAATCTTGTCCCCGATTAAAAGTTAATTCTTGACAGTTTTGTCAGGAATTTGTTGGCAAGAGACTGTATTCCCACTGAAACATTGAAAGTGATCATATTCACTATAATGGAAGCAGGTCCAAGATGAATGCACTATGGATCATTTCAGAGACAGAGAAAGGGTCAAACTGGTTTAGGGTTCTAAACCAATCAGCAACCATTAAAACTATCTCTTAGGACAAATATTAGAGGTCAGCATTTCAGGCTGTTTTGGTAAGCAACCCCATTGTACATAAAGCACCCAGTTTGAACATTCAACATGTGTAATATGAAGCACACGGGGGTTACTGCCATAAATAAAACAGGTGCTGAGTCAGGCCAGAGCTGCGGCTGGGAACAGTTTGTCGAGATTTATTCTCGAATGCTTGAAGCTGCATGGCTCTGCCGTGTCGCAAGCTGCATGCGGTTAAAGACTCAGCTGCTGAAATGCGACGTGTCGATAACCCATTTTGCCGAAAGCATGCGATAATCTTAAGATAATGACGACGGAGGCTTGTTCCACCTCTCCTTCTCTAACCAAATTTGTAATATAAATATATCGTCTTTCAGGTTTTCTTTTTTCCTGGAAATCCATGGTAACCAGGAGATTAGACTTCACGATCATCAGCAATCATCTCTGCAACAATGAATGTATGTAAATATTTAATTGTTTTACTTACCAGAATTTACCTGCTTGACAAGTAGACTTATATACAAACATATACTCTCTTTCTGTCCCTGTTAATTAAATACAGGACAGCTGTTATAATTGTTGTGAAATAAAAGCACTCCTACAATCTCAAAGCGTCAAGCTGTCATAATTGAGCACACAGATTTCAAGCGTGAATCCAACAAAAATAAATCCATCAGTCTAAAGTAATCAATAAGGATATGTGCAAAAATGAAATCATCAGACATGATCAAAAAGCTCTTAATTAACTGAGTGAGCATAATGTCATTCCAACAGCGACCGACTAATTTGTTTGAATAAAATATTCACCAGATATCGCTCTATACAATGGCTCACTCATACTCCTGCTTCAGCTTGGATGAATCACTGTTCGTTTTCATGAATAAATAATATTTTCATGAATTAAAAACACTCTTAATTAGTGTATTTGTCTTCCCTCCTCTTTAAACACACCAAGACACAATTTGTAACAGCCTTTTCTGTTCGTTTAATTGTCAGATTCACCCAGCACATCCTGTATTTTGTCTGTAAATACAGACAGCTGTCTCCAAGTAACCCTTGCCTAAATCACATACGGTGTATTTCTACCAGTTGGATGCAAGTTTTGTAAGAATACCTTCACTTGGGATTGACAAATTTTGTGTTTCTTTCAGAAATGGCATTCCTTATATCTTAGAACATTCGGAGAGTATTCATCGGGAAGGTTCTAAGCAATCAACAAACCACAGGGCCTCATTCTGCTTTGCGGTGTTCTGCTAACAAGGCCTCCTGGAATCAGGTAACCGGATAGCAGACATTAAAGGTGGAAGTTTTATCAAGATTCATATGGGGAAATTCTTATTTGCACACCCTGCTTGCCTAATTTGCAGAACTTAAGGTAGACAAATGTTTGTGCACTTCTCAACATTGTCTAAACAGCTTGCTGATGAATGCATGAATAAATGAATAAATGAATGATGCATTTATATAGTGCTTTTGAAGACACCCAAAGCACTTCACAGAACCAATGGGGAGCCAGTTTAACCACCACCCCTGTGTAACACCCACTTGGATGATGAGACGGCAGCCATTCTGCACCAGTAAGCTCACCACACAGTAGCTAAGGTGGTGAAGGGGCAGGAGAGAATTCACCATTTCGGTATAGGGGGTGATTAGGAGGCTAGATCTGAAAGAGCCACAGTGAGCAATTTCAGCAAGGGCATCGGTGAACCACCCCTTCTCTTATGAACAGAGACTTTTAATGATGCATTATTTAGTTTAATAATGTGATGAATCTGTTCATTTCCTAGTAATTTAAAAATGCAATATATATATATATATATATATGTATAGTTCAGATTTCAAAATATCACAGTTACTGTAGGCTTAATCCCAACGCATGTACATCTATTTTGTGTTTAAAAGCCAAAAAAGTTTTTTTGCTTGTATGTTAAATGAAGCAACCTACAATACATTTAAATTCAGTGTGTGTGTGTGTGTATATATATATATATATATATATGTATAAACATTCCAAGATATACTAATAACTAAAGTATTAAATATGGAGATCAAACTGTAAACAGCCCCACGGCAGAGCACTGTTTAAACTGCTTCTGGCTGTCAGCTGTGGATCCTGTCACTTTCCTCACATTAATCTCTTCAGCTCCGAGAAGATTTGATAGGGGACACCATCCCTTATTGAAGGGTGAGCTCATGCTGCCTGCTGACAGAGGACTTTTGCTCAAATATATATATATATATATATATATATATATATATATATATATAGACTGTAGCCTTACACCTCCAGGATTGTCAGTTCTTGCGTGTTCCCCCTGCCTGAATTTCCCCTAAGTACTCTGCTTTCTGCCTGCAGATCAAAGACATGCAGTTAGCTGAACTACTGTCTATAAATTGCCCATAGGATGCCAGTTTGTGTGACTATACTGCCTTTTGCCTGGTGCTACCAAGGTTCGGCTCCAGGCTCAGTGCGTTCCCACACTAGGTAAGTGGAATAGGCCACTGAAATAGGCTCCAGACCCCCCCACCCCCACATGATCATGAATAGCACAAGCAGTTAGAAGGATGGATGGATGGCTGTATGCATGGATGGATGGATGGATGGATGGATGGATGGAGGGAATGCCCTAACATAGGCCATTCCTATGCAAGAATCCAAAATGTGGCTGCAGAAAGATTAATAAACACTTTTCATTAGCACTGTCTGGCCATTCGAGTATCGACACAATTTCAGAATCAGCTGCAGAGAAACAGATGTTCAGCCACGATCATTGGGGAGATCTCTGCATAACCGCTGCCTCTTTACAGCGTGCAACTGTGGCATTTTCCCCTAGATCCACACAGGATTAATAGCTTCAGAACTTGGACTTTTCGAACCACACTGGCTTAATGGTATGGCTGTTTTAAAGCACCGCGGTGCACATGTAACCTGGAGTGAGAGTCTGGCATTTGGATAACGCTGCGATTGATTCGTCTGGCTTGTTCCGTGAAATATGTATGGCCAGTTCCCTTTCCCAGGAAGCCTAACAGAGTCAGCGCATGGACGAGCAGGTATCCAGGAGAGCCCCTTAATTATGCATGAGCGCCACCACGAGGGAGCGTGTCCGGCGTGATTGATTGGGCGTCGGCCAGAAGAGGAGAGGCGAGGCTCTGCTTCACAGCCGGCTGCGTCCCAGTCTGAGGATGTTCTCCTTGATTTGATTTGATCTGGGAATCTCGCCACACTCTCTCCCAGGTCCCACGATGCAATCGTGGCACTGGCTTAATGTGACACTTCATGAATAATTTGCATTCCAATTCCGGATGAGGATACAACCCCTTTATATCCCCTTCTGACGGCCTGAGACATCTTGATGGTTTTTCATAATGGAGGTCTTGAACCAGTGAGCCACTTCAAAATTTAAGGAACCAGCCCAGCCATCCCGCCCCCCTGCCCCCCACCACACACACCTCTGCCCCAACAGTGCTGTCCCAAGAATCATTGCATCAAGCTACTCCCTGACACTGGATTTTGATTTCTCCACGACTGTATTTGCATTTTGTCCAAAGTGACTCGTGTCAAACTCGGGTCCCCCTAGTCTGCTTGGATATGTGCACAAAGTTACCCTGGAAACAAGTGCGTTTCTGATTGGAGGACTCCTTTCCACTCTAATCTCTCTTCCTAGTACTTGCACGAGGTTGAGGATCGTCCAGCTCAGGAATGCAGCCCAGGTCCATCCTGAGAAGTTTAAGTGAAGCTCGCAGATGTTAGCTTATTATAGCCAGATACAGACTTTTGTGTGTTTCCTTAATTAAATGCTCCATATATTATTCTAACACTTCCAAAAATAGACCAGGAACAACACCCACACCGACCCCTCACTAGCCCTCCACCACTGAGTGTGAATTCTCCAAATAATTGACACTTTAAGAGAACAGCTCAGAATATATACTCCTTCAGGGTGTGACCCTAACCAGGAATGGCAGATGGATGGATGGATGGATATTCATAATTTTTAAACACAAATTAAAAACATTTTCCATAGATCAATTTTCATACATGTTTTTATTGAATGTTAAATGGTGTTCTGATCTAACCACATGTGAGAAAGTCACAAGTGACAAGAAATCACTTGTGGTCACCACCATCCCCACAAACAGTCTTTTATGGACACAATAAACTGTATCTGATCTGAGTTCTCCCCAACAGCAAATCAGCCAGGCTGAAGCAGCTTCAGTACGGGATCCTGCACTGCTGTGTGACTCGTGCTGCAGCGTTTATTCTGACACTCTTCATGAATATGTCAGCCTCCCCTCCTTGAAGGAAGATGAGTAATGAAAGAAAAAGGCTGAGCGCAAACAGAACAGAATAAAATATGCCTGACAGAATTCCTTAAGTTCGGAATGAGGTAAAACAAAAAAAGAAGAAAAAAGAGACGCCTGCTTCTAGCTGAATGACCAAGGTTCTCGTCTTGGTTTGCCTGCTGATGAAAATGCTTTTAAACATTACAGAGCATTCATCACTGGGATGAAATCTATTCCGAAGGCTAAAAGGCAGCCACTGGAAACAGCGAAGGGGACGGGATATAAAAAAGCTTGGTGAATGTAGACATATACATTCCAACTAGTGTCAAAAGTGGGGAAAAGTGCACATAGTTTTCTTTCCCACTAAGTTTAGCCTCATCAGCAAGCTGAATATTAAAAAATGAAATGATGAAATTGAAATGATGATATTTTATTGATCGTTATACTACGGGACCGTTGAATGCTTGAATCTGATTGGCTGACGAACATTCTGAGGTGTGCAATTATTTTCAGGGAAACGCACGGCGAACGTAGTTCCAGGCAGCTCTCTTGACCGCATTACAGT
>JAODJU010000002.1:4515131-4526888 GCA_026776725.1 Gnathonemus echidnorhynchus | reverse complement strand
ATATGTATGTGGGGTAATAAGGTAGTTAGTTTTTAACTGTTGCAAATCAGCAACGCCTGCCTTGAGAGGGTTAATTGGGAGCTAAGGACCTTGTTTTTCACTTATGTTTTCCTTAAACTATCGTGATCCCCACCCACCCCTTCTGGTTTGTATGTTGCATTGTGGTCCCCTGGGAACATTATTTTGTGCCACAGTATAACTGTATACTAATAACATGATAATAAAATCCAGTTGACACACTGGCACATTCACAAGCACACATAAATAGTTTCTGTAGCTTTTACATACTCACTGGGTAAGTTATACATGAGAGTCCAGTGCACATGCTTAACAGGTATGCATAATTATTCAGCTCCGCTGCTTCATGGTTATTTATGCACATTTTCCATTCTTTCCCTGTCATGGCCATATAACAGGCTGCTTACAATGACAGGATATTAGGAGGATACAATTAATTTGACCAAACCCCAGCAGACGACACACGTAGCCTGAATGATTATTTCCATCTCGCTGTAAGAGCCCTTTATCGAATGCTGAATTGAGTCTGAGGCTGCAGTTTCTCCAATATGTGCTTCACTTAATAATTATGCATACAGAGCCGCTAAGCCAGCTAATGCTAAAACATCCTTTTCGACAGGCACTGTTGGAAACGTTTTTTTAGTGAATTGTATTATTTAAAACACGCTGGCCTCCCTCCCAGGATGTACCCCTGCCTTGGGCCCTGCACAGTCTGGGATAAGCAGTTTAAAGTAGAAGGATATTACTTAAAACGGAAAGCAGAGGAAATGTGAGACATGAGAATGGGCCAACTTGTTTCTCTCTGACTTTTTAACATCTCAGCACTGGTGACTTTTTACCGTAATACGAAGCTTATTGGACACTCACCCCCATCACCGTCCTCCACAGAAATACTTTCTTTGTTCCTGTCTAAACTCATTCCCAGCTCCTTCTGCTTTGTGTCCCTGTCTTCCTGAATCAGTCCTGACTGCAGCATGGTCACCACTGTTAACCGCATCCATTCCCTACTCCTTTGTCTGCTTCCTTGAGACTAAAGATTTTATCTGCGTCTAACCCTTTGCTTTGTTGACTGCAATAAAGAAAATAATCAATATTATTGCTTTTTTCAAGATTAACATTACTTGTGATTTACATTACTTATGTAAATTATTTATGACAATGTGTGAGTAAAGCACTGAGCACCATTTATCAATATGCACTTACTTATCCATTCCATTTATGTCTTATCTACCCTGGCCCCCCCACCCCCCAACCGGCACTACGAGCAACAAGACAACCCTTCACCTAAGAACATGTTTTTTGGGCTGGGGGACGCAACTGGAGTGCTCAAAGGAAATCTTAATATATGGTGCAGGGGTCAAATCCACATTTCTGGATCTATGAGGCCACAGTATTGCCTCTCAGTCTCTGCATATTTGCTATAAATTATATATATTTTAGTGTATCCTTATGTCCAAGGGCATTGTTTACAGTACAACAGTTACTGTAATGGTACAAAGGTCAGGGTAACATCTCCTCATTGTATTTCCTGCAGGAATGCACATTTTCAGGTACACATGTTATACACGGGCACACCATGTGATACATTCTGTCATGCTTTTCCATGCAAGTGCATGTCGAAGGATAGGAGCGCGAGAAGAAGGTCCTGTGGTTTTCAATTTAATGCACGTTCACAAATCCATTATGCATGTTTTGCGTGAATTCTGCTTAATATTGAAGATTGTGGGTTTAGGCCACATTCATAGACCCCATGCATATGACAAGACATGTAATTATCTGTAGTAAAGCATAAACACTTTCCACTTTTTATAATCTTATTATGAGATTAGGACTTTAAAATGGCTTATCCATGGCTGTCTGTTTAGGGGGCTGTGGGCTTGGGCTCCTGAGGGTGAAAGAACATTTATTTACCTATTTAAATATTTATTATTTGCAGAGATTATTTTCCACTTAAATGGACTGATGTGTATTTGGAGCTCTATAACTTCACATTCCATTCTCTTACCAACCCCCATCTCTAGATTTCTCCTCCTCTCCACGATGCACCCTTTCTCAAACAATGCATTCTCCCACCGTCACCTTACATAAACACAAACTGTGCATGTGCACAGGCAGGTTTTATTTTTCCTTCACTTTGTTCTTATGATTTGTTTATTATTATCTTCTTGATATACTATCCACAAACACATCCCTCACTGAGCTTTTCGGGCCAGGCCATGCCGTGTTTCAGTGTCTGCCAGAGAGCTCTCTTCTGGTCCAGTTGGGCCATTGTGGAACTGAGGCTCCACAGGTTTGGGCCACAGTGTTAGTGCAGCATCTCCAAAGACCAAGCAAGGTAAAATACACATCACCAAATCACAGGCCTCCACCTAGATCCAGACTCTGCACAGCATTAAGGTCCCACCTTCGCCAGCTTATTCTTAGTATGCGTTGGTTCGAGAAACAAGAAAATGTTCTCTGGCCTGACACGCAACTCCCCTTTTATAATCATGTTAAATGAGACTCTGAATCTGAAAATACAATGAAGGCAAAAAGACCAAGAGCATTTGTTGAAGACATTAACCAATAATCCTATTAGGAAAAGCCATTTGCTACACTTTCAAAAACATTTTTATTGTGCAGATGATAATATACAAAGTCGGGCTTCTCTGGGCAAAGAGATAGATGCTGAAAATGATGCACAAAGACACATAAGCATGCCAATTACAGTATCCCTTGGTCAAAATGTGTCTGTGCTTTGGAGGACATGTTTAATGGAAACCTGGTGAGCCAGAGGGAGAGAGGATAATGCAGCAGACGTGTGGGGGTGAGACACATGGATTGATGGCTCGCCGCTCACCTTTTCCGTCAGCGGCGATTCGACGCCGCTGCGATTCTGCGGGCATTGGAACGAGACGTGAAAGCAGAGCCACGACCAAAAAAGAAGGATGTTCTCTTTGAGAAGCTGGCTGTGCCACTGAAAGGAGGAAAGCTTCAGTTAATTCTTTTGAGAAATATGTCATAAAACTGGAATTTACACTTTGAAATCCTGTTTAGGAAGCTTATATGTAAAGCATTGTTCTCCTCATCCTTAATTGGTTGTAAGTCTACTGTTAAGGTTTTCTTCTTTCATATTCTGATCGAGGGGCGAGTCTAGGATTTGACCCTTATGGGGACTCAGCCACTCAAAGAAATATGGCCACCCCTGGGTCCCCTACAATAAAATTTGCCAAGCGGGGGTTATGAAATGTATATGAAAATAAAGGACTAATCATGTATTTACAATAATTATTTTTCAGGGGGCCTGAGGCAAAAATAGGAGGCCTGACGCCTCACTAAGTAGAGTCTAAAACCTGCTACTGTATGTTCTGACCATTTGTTCCCATAATTATGTAGTCATTTGATGTAATATGTTAATTTAATGTCAATTATATTCTAAACATCAAAAATATACCAAAATCTGCTACCTCTATTATCCAGTAAAGAATCATGGAGGAACATGAATTTTACATACGAACATCTATTATTACAATGTAAAAAAAATACTTTGGTTAAAAACATTTAAAACCCTAAGTACAAGTTAAACACTAAAGAAAAAAATTAAATAAATTACAATTATGATGTGCAATTGTGATGAAATATGATCAGATTATGAAGCAAACTTTTCTCAACGCTAGCAGACAAAAAAAGAATATTCATGTTTCATGTTATACAGTAGATTATGATCTGACAGTGATTTGTTCTCTTCTCAAGGTACAAGAACTTTTAAACTCGAAGGATATGGAATGGAGATCATTTAGTCCAGCGGAATCTCTTTTAATTGTAACTGACAAGATCTTCAGCAGCACATTTAAAACACAGCCCCAAACCACTCAATTTTACAACGAAAAAATCCATCTAATCACAAACAGCTTAAATATTTAGATAAAACCATGGCAATTGATTCAGTTTTCCCAGCACCATTTAGAATCATAAAGTTATTCTATAAAAGACTTAAAAAGGACACGCTTAGGTTAACATCATGATAAAAAAATTCTCTTCTACAAGAATGGGAGGGGTGGATCAGCAAATGACAGAACTGTGGTTGGGCCTTTCAAACAAAGTCCAAAGAATTTTGAGTATCAGTAGATCGTCATGAAAAGCAATCAGCTTCCTGCATCCCTGTTGCCTTTTGCTTATGCTGTGAAAGACAACGCTGTCTATTTTATCTGCTCTATAAGCAGGGCTTTTCTGCTCACTCTTGAGCCACTGCTTAAACACCCCCTAAAAGAGCAAATGAGCGAGCCGGAGTAAGTGACACGTTTCTCGACTTTGCAAGTAGAAACTTTAATTAAAGGCAACTGTGTTTGTCACTTCACCGCCCCAATTAGCATAGTGCCTTAAAGCAACAAAAGTGATACATGCTCGTTATCTTATTTACCCTGCATTCTCAAGAACATTCCACTTGTGCTTTGAATAAAAAGGAAAAACACCAAAAGTGCCTTCGAAAAAAATAAAATAAAGAAACTTTTCTTCTTAATTAGGTTTTTTTCTCCAAACTGGATCTTTGTTTAAGTGATCTCTTTGGATAAAAATTTCTGCTAAGAAACTAAATGTCATTAGTCGCTGTTGCCGATGTTGCCATTTAACAACATAAGTAAAACTACTGCTGTGCTATGGTTGTACAGTTATCCATCCATCCATCCATCCATACATCCATGCATACATCCATCCATCCATACATATATCCATCCATCCATACATCCATCCATCCATCCATACATCCATCCATCCATACATCCATGCATACATCCATCCATCCATACATCCATCCATCCATCCATCCATACATACATCCATGCATACATCCATCCATCCATACATCCATGCATACATCCATCCATCCATACATACATACATCCATACATACATCCATCCATCCATCCATACATACATCCATGCATACATCCATCCATCCATACATCCATGCATACATACATCCATGCATACATCCATCCATACATACATGCATACATCCATCCATCCATACATACATCCATACATCCATACATACATCCATCCATCCATACATACATCCATCCATCCATACATCCATCCATGCATACATCCATCCATCCATACATCCATCCATCCATACATCCATGCATACATCCATCCATCATACATACATCCATCCATACATCCATCCATGCATACATCCATCCATCCATCCATCCATCCATACATACATCCATACATCCATGCATACATCCATCCATACATCCATCCATCCATCCATCCATCCATACATCCATCCATGCATACATCCATCCATCCATACATCCATGCATACATCCATCCATGCAACCATCCATCCATGCATACATCTTCCAGTCACTGATGGAGTATAGGGTGATGTTTTTCCCATGAAGTATATCAGAGGAAACACAGGGAAGAAAGCAGGGGAGTGTCCTGGATGGGATGCCAGTCTATTGCAATACACACCTTCATGCAGACAATCATGCATTATGGGAAATTTTCTTTATGAAGACTAATTTAATTACATGCATGGTTTGTTGGGCTGTCCAGTATGGGGAGGACGTGTGAAATATAGAGTAAAACAGTTAGTCTGGGAAAAATGAATTATTGCTAACCATCCAAGCTAGCATCTCCAGATTTATTGATGCACATTCATAAAATGGTAAGGAATGGTATGCTATCATTTGAAATAATTGAACTGAGGATGTTATGATGTCGTGATTTTATATGAACTCACACACCCACACCAACACAGGCTTAGAAGTAAAGTACCAATGCTTGTGACGTCACAGCTACAATTCCCGCATCCTAATTCCTTGGGTAGATGCCACCCACCTTTATTCATCTAGTCAAATCAATAGACAAAAATGATGCCTTTGGATAAGATTAGTAATACATGTAAATACATAACCAGGGGTATTTTTTCCACATAATAGAATGAACCTTACATAACCCCTATTTATCAGCAGTGAAAGTGGAATAAAACCCAAGCATAACCGTTAAAATGGGCCCTAAGTACTGAGTACTAATAATGAGTACTTAAAAAAAGAGAGCATTGATAAGAGCTATTTTATTTATCTAGTGGTATCAAAACAAATATTCCTAAAAAAAACTGGTTGCTTTTAATAGTTGAAGAGCCCACCATTAGCTTTACAGAAATATCTGAGTAGACTGAAAAAATAAAGTTCATATGAAGTTCTTCCTGAATGCAGTTTTTATCGTAACTGGACTTTGTATACCTTGGACTTATCAAGTGATTGTCAAACACAGTGCGCTTGCTCACCAGCTTATGGAAGAGAAGGATGGTGCGAGGAGGCCTGGGGTTAAAAGAGGAGGCGCATGGAATTTCATCATCCTCGCGGGGTGACCGGGAAATGTGCGAGAGATGTCGAAGGGGACCAGTCTGGCAAGAACCATAAAGACGTCTAGATCCTTAACGCGGCATCTCTGAGTCATCAGCAGTCCCTGCTGTGGGAGTGACATCGCAGACTCCGACTGAATGCATTAGATATTCCTCAAGTCACCATGGGGTTGTGGAGCGGGGTGGGGGGGAGGTCATAAAGCATAATTTAATCATAACATCCTTGGGGTTTCACTGCTAATCAGCATTTTACTTAAAAATGGGTTAAAGGATATTTCAATTTTCTTTCCCCCCTCAAGGAAATTCTTTTTTTATCAGAAAGAAAAAAAGGAAAATCTGTTTTGGTTATAATGATTAAACATACCGGAAGCAGTGCAAGAGCATTGTGAAGAACCAGAGATTTAGCGTAGAGAATGAATTCAGAAATGTATATTACAGCTCTCTAAACTCCAATAACCTCAACTCACCCGTAAATCTCTCCCAGATAAAATGATTCAGTATTCTAAAAAACATCTAGCAAGCTAAAAAAAAAAAAAACAACTACACATAATTTTGACCAAAGACAATCATTCAGTTTAGTTTCAAGGGATAATGGGTGAAAAATGCAAGACTTAATTTGAAGCCATAAAAATAGCCCCAACTAGAACATAATAAATGATAGCGAACATTCACATCATAGTTATGAGTCAGAGAGCAAAACCACTGCATTGTTTCCTGCAATATATTGTCCTGCAACACATTTTGATTAAAGATATAGCTTTGTTATTAAGAATTCAGAATGTTCTTGAAACATGTACTTATATATATTATGTGTGTGTGATTATTTGTGCATGCGAATTCTAGTGGCCCTGAGCTCCGTATTGCCTGGGAGAGGATCCAGGGGCTCCCAACGGCTTTCTTGGGGTAAGTAGTTGGCAGATGGATGGATGGATGGATGGATGGATGAACCCACATTACAGAGGTGTAGATTTGAGTGTCAAGGACATGAATGGCTCTCTGGGTTAGGAATCTGTGCCAATGCCCAGAAGATCAATGATTTAAATCACTGGGCCATTAAATCACCCGATCACCCGGCCCTCAGAATAACCATACAACTGTGCGGCCTTTGATCAAGGCCCTTAACCCTGAACCACTGGAAAAATGGTTGATCCTGCACTCTGACCACTAGCTTTACTCTCACCATTGACTGTGTAGACATCAAAGCATTCCTATCTACCTATGTAATAAAACTATTTATCTATTAATCTATCTAATCTTAAGACAATCCTACCATTATAACATAATGGCAGTCTCTGGGTTAGGGAATGTCCAACTTAGAGATAACTCGTGCTTATGAATGGAATGCCATAAGGTATATTATATTAAAAAATTGAATGAAATACAATGATTCTTAATAATGAATGTGTGCGCTACTTTGTGATGCTCATAAAAATATTGCACAGCTTCATTGCTTCATCGGTTCGAGATATAGCACAATACTGTAATGCCTTTATAATGCATTCATAGAACATTCAGTGCACCTTCATAATGCATTCATACAACATTCATAAGCAGCATGCAAGTATGCCTTAACATCCTAACATACCTTAACAGCTTTAATATACATTAATAAGAAACGTTATATAATAACATCATAATCATATAATCATGTAATGTTTGTTATCAATGTATATTAAAGCTGTTGAGGTATGTTAGGATGTTAAGGTATACTTACATTCTGCTTATGAATATTCAGTGAAGGTGTGGACTGAGGGTGAACTGAATGTTCCATGAACGCATTATGAAGGTGCAGGTAACATAAAGCATTATCGAATGTTCTGTGCAGAGGGATTACATTATTGAGAATCCATTACTATGATATCAGGCCAATGCACTTTTGCAGTGCAACTTCCAATAATTTCCTCTCTAACAAGAGGATCCTGCATTGACAGACGGAATTTACATATCTGCATATTATGCAGGTTAAAAATACAGGCCAGATAACAAAAAGCCTCATTTGTGAATCATTTAGATAACCGATTAACAAATGAGATTTTGGACTGTGTGGTTCTCGGAAAACATGAATAAATAACAATAGCTGTACAGACTTTGATCTTAATATATTTACTGGCATTGTACCTGTCAAACAAAGATGAGTGCTATCAGGGATTTATGAAGCATTTTAGAAGAATTTTCATATGTATACAAATACTGATCACATTTCCCTTAATTTGCATATTCATTTTTTTTTTCAGGCAGCTTAGTCAAATCAGAGTTGAAGCAATCCTTACAATCGCTTTATCAAATTTACTCATGAATGCTCGCCCCCCAGGGCTAACCAAACAAGATAACGCTCAGATTAAACGCTTGGTAGATTCACTCTTCAGAAATGCAGGCTGTCCTCCTTGTCCCAACCTCAAAGCAACAGCTAGAACACATAGCTTTTGGACAAATTTTTACTGAGCAAAATTAGCAGCAGCAAAACTCAGTCTGTTTCTATGGCGACTATGATGCATTTCCTGTTCCTGTGTAACAATATAAGGGTTTCTGGTAAGAAGACATGACAGTTCTTAGAAAGTGGCCAAATGTGTAATAAATTATAAAACACATTTCTTGATTAGGCTGTTACAAAAGCAGAGGTGAAGGAGCAGACAGCTATGGCAGAAAAGCACAAGAGAACCAGACACAGGAACAGTGTATGACACTAGCCATAAATGTCAAAAACTAATTTCATAGCAGCTGTATATTTTCACTTTAAAGAATACCATGTTATATGTGCTCAGTGTTCTATGTGGTGCATGTAAAGGCACACCTGCTGTATGCAGTGTCAGTCAAAAGTCTGGACACACCTCCTAATGCACCAGGGCGTATGTTTCTATTTTAGCTATGTTATCCAGGTTATACTAAAAGTCCTTGAGGCAATAAAGTAAAACATACCAAATATTGCAGTGACCACGAGAAGTGTTCAAAATCTCAACATTTTCTCAAATTCATGAATATACGCCCCCTCTTGCTTCAATCTTGGAATTCTTTCAACCAGCTTCCTGATGTAGCCACCTGGAATGCTTCTCCAACAGTCCTGAAGGAGTTTCCACAAGTTAAGGGTAGGAGTTGGCTACTTGGACTTCAATCCAACTCATCCCAAAGCAGCTCTGTAGGGTTCAGGCGGGGGGACTGTGGGGTTCAGGTCATCTGTCACAGCACTCCATCTCCTTCCTTATTCATAAGGTAATACTTACTTCATAACCTCAATGATCTTCAGTAGGCATGTACTAGTAATGTAAGTGCAATCGGTTATTGAACTAGAACAAGGTCAGAACTAGAACAAGAGCTAAACTATAGATGATAAAACTATTGCAAGAACAGCAGAGCTATTCCAATAAGGACACAATCAGGACACAACAAGGACACAATAAGGACACAATCAGGACACAACAAGGACACAATCAGGACACAATAAGGACACAATCAGGACACAACAAGGACACAATCAGGACACAATAAGGACAGTATCATTTATTGATTTCTGTATTTTTTTAAAATTATAATTTCTGGGTCTCTTTTATAAACCTATAAACATAGTTCTTTGTGTTCAACCAAAACAGTAATTCTTAGATTCTTAATTCATTTTGTCAAAGACCAGTGAATGACTGTTCCCTATGCTGCCTGTTAGCTCATTGAAAACCCAAAGTTTTCAAATAAAAAGATCAATTTTCCTTGGAAAAAAACTTTGGAAGGACTGACTATGGTGCATAAGAACCAATTTGGTGAGTTCAAAGCCTGATTTACCTTAGGGTCAAATAAAATCTTGTCTTTGATGTTTGCTAGGCAACAATGCACAGAAGAATAAGAGAGGCTACAGAGCCAAAGGAAGCTAGTTTCCTGTTGGTTGCCTCATCAGCGCAATGCTGCATGATCCCATTGTCGCTTTCATTTGTTGACTCTCTTGGCCCGAAACGAAAATACAGCATTAAAACAGCACTAATATAGTATAAATGAGAACAGCTATATTTAACGAAAATGCTGCATGCACAGTAGATGTTTTTGCTATAGCTAGCTGTCAAAACCATACAAGACTCTATCTGTTATCTTTGCTAGAATCTGGGCAGGTATGTTTCTCAAGCCAAAGGTTGGTTTACTGAAAGGCAATAAGTAAATGTTAGCCCACAGGTTGAAAGCGAGCTTTATCTTCATTTTTTATTTAATGGACGAGCACATGGAGTGTTTACACACAAAATTCAGTTAGAATTTTTGCTTTACATGCTCCCTAGAAATGCTAAATTTCCCTGCGTGTTTACCATCAGCAGAGCAGAAATAAAGCATGAAAAGACTTTCAGAATGTTGAATATTAAGCAATATTGAACTGCTTCTTTCACCCACAATGTGCTTACTTAGTGGACCATTCATAGTGTATCTTTAAGGAGCTCGGTGCCAGCCAAATTGCGACAAATCCAGTACAAAATAAAGATTGATTACGGCACTCAAGAAAATAACCTCATGTCTGCTACAGCTATACAGTCATTTCTCATTATGTCTGCAAGCTATTTTCCAAAGAAACATCTCATCTGAAAAGCACAAAACAAGGTTTGTGTCTACATGGACAAAGCAGTACCCAATTAGATACAGATACCTACAGTGAATATTGGGCAATCTACAATTACAGGGGCAATATTGGGTCCTTATTAGAAGTTTCTTCACACACACACACACACACACGTCTCAGATCAGAACTGTCAGGTGAATATCACAGATTGAAGTAGTCCTTGTGGAACCTGAAGAAAGGCTCCCAGCTCGAATTTCTCCAGCGGATATTGAGTTGTTAAGATCGGCCTGATTTGTAAGGCGGGCAATTTGCTCTGGGCAAATGCGTCGACACTGAAACAAACATCCGCTGGCAGTTGCTCCAGGTGACAGAGTCAGCTAAATTATTAAAACATGCTGTGATGTAAAAAAATAAGTCCCCCGTCACCTGTTACTGATGCACTAGCGGTGACAAAATCAAGCCTCCCACTCCCCGGTTGCCGTGGGAGATGGGTGGGGGATGAGGGAGGGCAGGGGATGCTGGGTAAGCATCAGACAAGTTATCTATGCTAACTCCTGGGTCCCGATGCAAACTGCCCGCTCAGTCCCATCACAGATTCATACATAATTCACTGCTCTCATCAACCGTAAATCTGATTATTTACTGGCCCAGGCATGAATTATGAATATTTAGTGCCACTCAGCACTACTCCCTGTGTTATTTATCGTAAGGGAACAACAGGTGGATATGGCATAGGTTATTCCACACAGCTTCAAGACCCCTGGACAACTCTCCCCCAACAAATTCCAAACCTTAACCCACCCACCCACTCTCTTCCTTTTTGATATTCAAAGAAGCAGGTGAAATTACCATTAAAATA
>JAODJU010000002.1:4476874-4499708 GCA_026776725.1 Gnathonemus echidnorhynchus | reverse complement strand
ATCCGACTAATCATGAAATCCAATTCTAGCCTGGTTAATTGCCATTGTTAGCAATATCAGTTGATAACACATAACGCGTGGTGCTTTACGTATAAAACTCCGTAGCAACATGTCCACAGATAAGTTGGACAGTATAGTGTATGTGACCGATTTAATGAGCCACAAATGAGATGTAGTGCTTAAACAGTATAAAACTACAACTTTCCCTTCTGTTGATAAAAGATGCAGCCATCTTGGATTCTGAACTTGGGATCCTCTGTGCTGCTCCGAGATATTTTTCGGATCACTGAGAAACAGGAGCGCGAATGTCGTCACTTCCGGCTTCAAAACTCTGGAATCCGACTCGGAATACAAGTTCTGAGGGCAAATGAAACGCAACAAAACTGCCCGAAATGGGTTGACAGAGACATGAGACATTTCAGGGATTTTGAGTCATTCTGCGCTGCAGATGGGTTAATTGCATTAAAAATGATGGATTAATCTGCATTAACCCGTTAATTTTGACAGACCTAATATATATATATATATATATATATATATATATATATACACACATGACAAGTAGTCTTTCGCGGTGTCTACACATTTACAGACAATAGAACTATGGCCGTGGGATCCTGAAAATCAGCATGTGTTTGGTTAATTTCCTTGTCCTCACCAAGCAGGAAAAGATCAGATGACTGGCTCTCTCGCTCACTGCATGCAAACAAAATGATGAACTTAATAGCTGCCCAGATGACTATGGCTGCATGATTGACTTGAAGCATGAAAGTCACTCTGAGCACAAGGGCTTTCACCCAGTGGGACAGAATACCTCTTCACTTTTGACAAAGTCAATTGGGCACAAGGAATATAGATTAACTAAATAATATGAATGTAACAGGCTTCAGCTTCACCTACACAGAAACAATAAAAACCAACTCCGGTCTCCAAGAAGGCTTGGCACGGGCACAGATCCACGCAATATTCTGATTTTGCGACAGTTTAAGCAGTAGAGTAAGCTGTAAAACCAAGAGAGTGTTGATTTTACGTGTCTCATTTAATTTCTTTCCCAATGCAGACCATCTGCACAGGCCACATATGTAAAATGTATCTAAGGCCTATGATTTAGCCCCTCAGAAGTGCCTTTCAAGGACATATAAAGGAAAGTTGAATCAGGCCTGGCATTGCGTGGAGGGGACTCCTCTCACTCCAGGGCACTTCTGATCTGATTCAAAGGCCATAAACTACCAAGCTCCTGCAATCCTCCTCTGCAAGAGACCAAGTGGGTGCCATAGCAAGCAGGCAGTCGCAGCTTCTGCAGAGGAGATGAGCCGTATGTCCAGGGGCTCGGCTCAGAGGAAACACCTCTGGGCGGGATGGGGAATATGGGGTGGGGGGGTCAGATCAAGGCAAGTCACACGCAGAAGTGTAAAGTTGAGGTCCAGAAAGCAGAAATCCAGACCAAAATTTTGTTTCAACCAACCAGTTCAGTATAAAGAGTCACAGTCACAGAGTGCTCAACAGGGTAGTTGAAACAAAATCTTGGTCTGGATTTTGATTTTCTAAACCTGAAATTTCAACCTCTGGAAGCCTTGTTTTTTCCCATTAGTAATATTCCCTAAAGCTGGAATTAAGTACATCAGTGGCAGAAGTTAAGCTTCATGGAGACGACGGCGCCATTAAGTTGGCATGGTGCTCCCACGTCCACTGCTGCACACGCTCACTCCGCTGCTGCACACGCTCACTCCGTAGCACTTTATCAGCTGGGTTACGGGAAGACAGCTATTATATTAATCTGCTCCAACCGCACTAACAGGTAGCACAATAAAGAGGAAGAACCGTGGTAGGCCTCCCCCCCCCGCCCCCCACCCAGAAGGAATTAACACCACCATACATCAAATTAAAGTGAATAAACACCAGGGATAAATAAAAATGTGAGCCGCTTTGTGAGCTTGGCAATCAATTACACCGCATTTGGTATTTATGCATTACCTACGTGCAGCCTTGTCCTGTGAGTAATTAAGCGCGGCGTGAGCCCGGTCCTGGAGTGGCCCGGTGAATAATGGTCCTCTCACGGTGTCCCATTTTACGGCTGCCATTAGTGCTCACGCCCACACCAGGGCCGTTAATGGAAATGCACATGCTCTCTCCTGCGGCGAGAATGCGGATGGGGGAGCCGCAATAGTAAAGCGCAACTCAGATGACGCTCAGGGTGGGTTTTGGGGTCTTTCCTTGCAGCCCTCACTCTGTGTATATTTCAAATCTACAGTACTGTGCAAAATATCTCTGTCAGTCAATGTTTCAGGCTATTTATCCAGGTAGTAAGTAGTATATTTGCTCAGAAAAAACACAATGCAACATTAGGACATACACAAAGAACAATTACACAATATTAAAAAAAAAACAGAACATCTTATTTTCTACATGAAGTTCCTGATGTTTTGTTGGTAGAACAGCAACGCTTCGGTTCCCAAAACCTCAGAGGAACCTGATTCCATGTGTTTGCTAAATTTCACCACTGGCTCAATTAATCAGTTACTTTAATTAGTTAAATAACTCAATGAAGTATTGATTAGCTGATATGCTAATCGTTGAGTCAAAAAATGCATAGGGGTATTACACGATGGTTACTGCATATACTGGGAGGAGAGGTTTTGGAGAGATTTTGAAGTGGCTCAGTCAACACACTTTGACAGACATGATATTATAGTTTTACCCTAACACTAAGACCATTTAAACATCACTTCCTCTTGCTGCATAAGAGTTCTGCACAGTACTGTATACACTGTATATAAATTCCATGACTCCAATGTCCAGTGCAGGGTTACCCTGACTTCAGATCACAGAAGCTGGAGGCAGCGGTTACCTCGGATTGGACTGGAGGGGGGGGGGGCATCACAGGACAAACTGGTACCCATCAAAGATGCCAATTTGCAGTACTTCTTATCATCCGCGAAGCGCTTTACACTATGGGTATAATTCCACACGGCCAACAAAAATGGGTTCACTTGAAGTTTGGTCAGACCAGAAAATTTTACATGCTGCATCTATAACCTTTCTTCTGTCTGAATAACTTAAGTGTGCATCTCAGAAAATGTATCACAGCATCGCAGCCCAACAAAGGCAAATGCTCTCCTATGCCAAAGGCGTGGGCCCAACTTTAACACAGAACATATTATGCCGTATATGAAATCACTCTCACAAGAATACCCACTACATCTAAAAATCGCCATGGTTACCTAACTGCCATGTCAATGAATTGCGTTTAGCAGAAACTGGCCAAAAATCAGATTTCAGTTCAAACAAATGACCACAAATTGTGTGGGGCCTATTGGGAAGCAATTATGAATATATAGTATGTATACTGCAGGGTCTGTTGTTTTTGGCTACATCACTTCTTTCCCAGTGTTCCAGGGAACAGGAATTCATTTACAGTACAGGTAAGCAGACTTTGTGTCCCACTGCATGACCACAACATCTCAGCTCTCACAAATCATATTTCCTTGGTTTTTATTCTCAATAAGGAAAATAAAGACCTTTTTTCCTTATTTTCCCGGAGAGACAAGAGAATGAGTATTGAAGGCAATGAGGCATTCTGATTCCCAGTTCACACTCTTTACTGCACTGATAAATAGTGTATGAAAGCCTTAAGTAACATTTGTTGTTCTTTGCTCATCAGATATTCATTCTGACTACAGGCCTGGGTGAGATGCATTATGGGAGAGCTGAACTATTCTGTTATGCTGGGAAACTTAACTTGGAGAACTCCCACACAACCACAAACATACACACACAGGATGTTAATCATACCTTTGTGGGGACTCTCCATTCATTTCTATGGGTAAAACTCTAATCCTAACATAATGACCTTAACCCTACCCAGCCTTAACCTTAACCTTAAGTAACCAAACAAAATACAAGACTTTTGGCATTTTTCCTTTTTTGATTGCATTCACCGATCTTTGTGGGCACCTGAAAAATGGTCCCTGCAACATCAAAATGACAAGTTTTTATTACATTGTGGGGAACATTTGGTCCTCACAGTGAAATATAAATCGAATCCACACTAACACATACACACACACATAAACATACACACACACACACAACAAGGCAAATTAATTCCTTAATTGTCTTTGCTTTACAGTTTCACCAATTGTTTATAGCTGACTGTCAGCATTTATGTGCCAATATTTTTCCAGTATCTGCAACGGAGTAAAATATCTGTAACATATAAGGTTCTTCTCCAGTAAGCCAGAAAAGCAGGTTTTTTCCTACCTTGGGAGTTTTTCTTTCCTCACTTCCATTGTCTCTACCTTCTTCTCTGACAAAATGAAGCTTACCCTTCATTTTCACACGGCATATCCCGGCCATTTTCCCAGGCCAAGCGCACAAGATCGTAGGCGTCATTGATGTTCTCCTTGCACCTGATCACCACTAAATCCACACATCTGTTTTTCTCCTCGCCAATCGACCGCATCCAAGTTTGACAACTGAAATACACAAAGGTCAGCCCCCGACTTGTGGAGACAGAATTAGGAGGTTTACGGTCGTCTCGTGTGGCAATTGGCAGCAAGCTCTGTGCCATGTGCAATGTTCCATGGGAAGCTAATTCTTAGTTCCCACTTGACGTTACCTGTGTCCGAGCCCCAACATCAATTCTCTTGCATGCATTTTTAAATTTAGAACACATCTTTTGCTGCCATGTTGACATTTTTGCAGAAGGGCCTGTAATATGGAGGTGGTACAATGACTCACCGGGTTGCACCTCTACCATGTGTAGGCGGCATTTGCTTGTTCTCCCCATAGCATGCAGAATTCCTCCCGTAATTCTGGTTTCCAGCCGCAACCCAAAGTCATGCAGTTAGGTGAAAGATGCATGTGCTACTTGTGATGGATTAATATCATATCCAGGGTCCTCCTGCCTTATGGCCTCAGAGTTCAGGCCTCCTCTGCAATCATGTACACAATAAGCAGTTAGAAAATAGATGCATAGATTGTCCTACGATGTATTAAAAAAGCACGAACTGGACGGTGTAAAAAAAAAAATGCACATTTTAACAAAACACAAGCTGAACGTTCTTGTCGCATTTCATTAGATTGGGATCGTGTGTTGATGACCCTTTATACAATATGAATGTCAGAAAGTTGAAACTTCCCGAGAACGCCCACACGCTCATTTCAGGGTGGTGTATGGTTAGTGTGCCCTAGAGGCCTGGAAGCCATTTGCCTAAGACTCTCCCTGGTTTTTTTTTGGTACTGTATCTACCAAGACAGTTTTTCATTTCGACTCCACTGCTGCTTTCCCCTGTTTTTTTTTTTTTTTTTTTTAGATTTTTACTGAACTATTGTTATGGCAACCTGTGGTGCTCTTCTTGTTATTGTTAAACTGCTAAGAGCTTTGGGGAACTACATTAGGAAACACAAAAATGAACTAAATAGAACTGAGACCATGGAAATTATATTATGAGAAGGACCCAACCAACCTGCCAAGTAGAAAAGACCACAGTTCTTAGAAAAGCTGCAGGTAAAACAGATAAGCAGCACCAAGGTGGATGTCCTATGATGAACATACCTCTGGGAATCCCAAGGACCCAGAGAGAGACCCCATGAGAGATAATTTACACGCAGTCTCACATAAACCATCATAGTCTCACACATACACCACTGTACTCTTACACAAACACTACTACACTCTCTTACATGCACAATCATACTCTGTTGTATTCACTATCATACTCTTACACATACACAGCACCGTTCTCTCTTGCACAGAGAACTACAGTTACTTATTCACACATTATATGCTGTTCATCAGAGCATAATAGTATATGTATACATGCATGGTATTATATGTAAATTACTATGAATTATCTCTCAAGGGGGCTTTCATAAGAAGGCAGAATGTTCTGGATGAATACCATCTACATGGGTGCCAGGAGTCAAAACTGACTGAAAAAAATCACATAATAATAATTAGAAAAAAATAAAATAATAATAATAATGAATGTATATATTATTAGATTAGATTTAACTATTGTCATTGTCATTGTGTCATTGTACAGGTCCAATGTAATGCAACTTGCATCTAACTAGGTTCAAATGAAACATATACAAATACAATAAATTACAAATAAATTAGATAAATTATGAATTTAAGCGTGAATTATGGTTTTGTGCAAAGTATGCATGAGGCAGTCCGTACCAAAAGGTCTAAACAGAAGTACAGTGAGAATGGTTGTGCTAAGAAATATGACAAGGTGCACTGATACAAGTGGAGACTGGAGATACAGTATAACGCTTATTCAGTGGTCACAATTGTTGAATCGGCTTCCAACAGTGACCGCAGAGTCACTCTCCTGTCCACAGACTGCAGTCTCACCAATCTCGGTTTGGATGCAGGATTTCCTGCAGCCTGGGCCTCTCCCATGCTCTTTCACTGAGCAAACACATCTACACACCACACTGGAGCCGGTCAGGTTTTATAAAACATTTTTTCTGCCCAGGATAACTGCAGAGTGGAAAACCAGGCTAAGAATCTGGCTGAGCAGATGGACACACGGGTACAGCATAAGGCGGCGCTAACAGGAGTGGTCTCCCAGCAACGGCAAGTGGCGACCGAGATGACCCCTCACGGAAGAATGACAGGACACACAGGGTTTGCAGAAAAAGTTGATGCCAGATGACAACATTGAGGCACACCTTCATAATTCAGAGGGAGTCTGAGAAGGGTGAGAAGGAGAAGGACTGAACCCAGCAGAGGAGTGACATTCTTGCCCCCATCATACTGAAATCCTTTGCCAGACAGAACTGACCCCTCAAAAGTGGCCCTGGGGTTCCATGACTGGAAGTATCCTGCATCATTGTATACCTGGAGGGTTCTACAGAAGCTTGTGATCTGAAGATTGGGGCACCCCTCCTGATTTGGAGGGACTGTACATAGGTCTGTCAATGCCGACAGCCTCAAAGGCAAGGCAAGCTTATTTATACAGCACCTTTCACATACTGTGGTTATTCAACATGCTTTACATACTGTATAGGAAAAATACAGTATACAATGAAAACTCAAATTTGAATTAAAAAAACAGGAGAATAGAAATTAAAAACATGTTGAAAACATGATTAAAACTATAAATTTAAAAGGGAAAAAATAAACATGAAAATAAAAAACCAATTACAGATAATTTAGAATAAATTAGGTGCCATTACAGGACAGAAATGCAGTAGCACTAAGAGTGTTAAGCTGAGCTAAAAACCTGGTCAAATATGAACATTTTCAGCCTGGATTTGAAAGTGTCTAGTGTCGTGGCTCTTCTAATGCTCACAGCCAACTTGTTCCATTTACAAGCAGTGTAACAGGTAAACACTGCTACATCATGTTTAGTCTTTATCTAAGCCAGGACTAACTGACTTGTTTCTAATGATCTGCGAGTCCTATCTGGCTCATATCGCTGAGGCATATCAAATAGATACTTGGGGTTGACACCATTAAGCGATTTATAGACTAGAAATAGTCCTTTAAAGTCTATTCTGTTACACAGGCAAGCAGAGTAAGGATTTAAGAATGGGGGTGATGAGTTCCCCTCTTTTACTCCTAGTGAGAACTCTGTCAGCAGCATTCTGAATCAAGTGAAGCTGTTTGATTGTCTTTTTTGGAAATCCAGTTAAGAGACTATTACAGTAATCAATCCTGGTAGAAATAAAGGCGTGGATGAGTTTCTCCAGGCCTGGATTAGTCAGAAAATCTCTAATCTTGTTGACGTTCTTGAGGTGATAGAATGCTGATTTAGTAACTGCTTTGACATGACTGCTGAAGCTGTGATCAGAGCCCATTAACACCCCAAGGTTACTTGCTAGTTCTTTCGATTTTAGGGCTCCCGAATCCAGATAAGCAGCTAGTTTGTGCCTCTTATTGCTATTCCCAAATAAAATATTCCCTCTTTTTTCTTGATCCAACTGCAGAAAGTTTTGTCCCATCCAGTTAATGATGTGCTCAAGGCACTTACAGTACAAAGTGAGTCAATGGGATCATAGTTCTTTTGAGAGAGGGTCAAGTAAATCTGAGTATCATCTGCATAGCTGTGGAAAGATATCTCATAGTCTTGTAGGCTAAAAGGAAGCATCTATAATTTTTTTTAAAAAAAGAATTGAACCCTGGGGCACACCCCAGGTTACTGGCACTCTCTCAGAAACACGATTCTAAGACAGGGATAGGATTACATAGTGCTTTGAACCACATCATAACCAGTTATCCTGAGAGAAGGAAACATGGAAGGTGAACCTGGAAGGTGACCTTTGGAAAGGCTTAGAAAGAGAATGGGAATGGGTCCTATTATCAGTGGGGTACCCAGAGGGAGGGGGAGGGGGAGGCTACCATGATGGTACTATGGCTTGCGATAACCTCCTCTATTTTGTGACCACTTAACAGGGAAGAAGACCAATCTCCACATGTCCAAAATAGACATTATCATGTGCCTCATACCTTCCCACTCCCTTAGAGATACTTATGGAAAAGGGACACATTGGAAAATACCTGAGACCCGTTCTAAGAGATAATTATAAGTAATAATAAGCATGCAAAACTTCTGTAGGAGGTTTCTCACTTGCCAGAAGACCTCGCCTCAGGCATGTGTTATTAATTCTGCTCTCTATCATCAAGATGCTTGGGATGGACATCTTAGAGCCACTGGCAAAGTCCACCAAGGATACAAATAATGTCCAGCTGATTACGCTACATGCTATTCCAAAGCCACTCTGCTCAGGAACGCCACCTACAAATCTATTGCACAGAAGCTCTTCCTCCTGGCTTCCAAGTTGAGTATTCCAAAAGACATTATTACTGACTAGAGAAGCCCAATTGTTTCAGACTCATCACTAGCCTCTACCGGCAGCTCTGGATAGCCATTTGCAGAACCAAAACAATGGATCAGTTAAGCAGGTCATCCAGACCTTAAAGCTGATGCGTCTCAAAGTGGAGGATGAGGATGAGTGCAGTTAGATAGTTATGATCATATACATGCTGTTTGTCATATAGGAGATCCCTCAGGCATCATTTGTCCTTGTGCTCAACTCAGCCTGGCCAAGCAGACAAGTGATCTCTTGGGATATGTAGCCAAGATTATTCAAGTATTTAAGTATTAATGTTAACTGCCTGAAAAAGTGGCTCCAGCTAGTCCACCAAAGTCTGTTTGGGATGCTTGCATTGGGAACCTGCCGGCTGGGATAAGGTAGTTACTGGGAGGCAACTGAATGCTCTTAGATGCTATAAGGTTAGGGAACTCCTTATTCTTCTCTTTGTATCTGTTCTTCTCCAACCTGAGCAGCACGCACATCACCTAGCATATAATCTGGACCCCTCCAGGGGTAATAGTACAACAGTGATCCTAGCTAGATGAAGGTTGGGTAAGGTTGTTACTGGGCAGTGGTGGACTAATGCTTAGGAAAGTGCCCTTATAATCGATAGATTCCTGATCCAAATCCCCAACCAGAAAAGTACCCCTGAGGTACCCTGAGCAAGGTAATGCCCCCCAAACACTGCTCTCCGGGTGCTGAATTAGCTATCCCTGCATGTCACATATAGGTTAAATGCAGAGGACATGTTTCGTTGTGGTGTGTCAACAATGACAACTAATCACCTTCACTTCACAGGCTCCAGAAGGTACATGGTGAAGTGACAGGAGCTGGCCAGACTGACAACCCAAAAAAATTGTCACTTAGAGCTTGCAGAATACCAGCTCAGGATTTTGCTGCTGCTGTACCTCAGCAGGAAACTGACACTGGCGGAGACCTAATATACTGCAGTGGAAAGGGAATTCCAGACTATCAGTTGGGCTATCACAGAGCTCTGCCTATACAGATGAAATTTCACTCTCATCACAGACCACACTCAGCTCTATTGGATGGCCTGTACTAAGAACACTAGCATCTGGGTTACCTGCTGTTTTCTGGCTCTCCAAGACTTCTTGTTCTAGATGCAGAATCTGCTGGGAAATGGACACAGAGACATGGATGTGTCAGGTGGCCTGCTGCTTGAAGAATTTTTGCTGCATAACAAATATCAAAAGTGATGTCCTCTTGTTGTCTCCCATACCTCACCCTGGAGAGTGTGTTTCGTGAGCTCCCCATCACCTGACCCATCCGTGCAGAGATAAGTCAGAGCAAACAAGCGGGAGTCGTGATTGCACCGTGGGGGACGGGTCCGAGCCTTTCGGTGCAAGCGCACAGGTGTCTCATTAATTAACAAACAAACAAACACAGCTCACGAAAGAAGAGAGCTGGAATCACAGGCACACCTTGGGAGGCTCAGCAGCCTGCTGTTGCAAGAGATTGAAGCAGCCAATCAGAGAGAAGCTAGATGGAGACCAGCAATGTAGACGAGCTAGAGAGCACAGGCTTAGCTTTCAGAAACAGTCAGTCCACCCCGCCTTGGATCCTCCTGAAGGCCAGTTGCCTTGAAGCTTTCATAGTGGCTTAAGCATCTTTGACCTCTTAGTCCTCAGATTTTGCAATCATTACAGAAGGGATTATAAATCACTTTTATCCAAAGCAAATGACATAATTTACAATTTTCATGCTTCATACATTTATTGCTGGATAATTCAATGAAGCGATTTTGGTTATGTATCCTCCTTAGGAAGGCCTCTCCCGGGACTATAACCACTGACCTTTTGGTAATAACAGGAGAATTAAGCTACCAGCAGCCCACTATTTCTGCTAAAAAGAGTACCATTTCCTTAAATGTTACTTAGACCGCATAGGTCAGTTCTGTGGACTGTGATTAATAAAAAGGACATTTAAATCCTTCACAGGATTTTCACTAAATCAGCAGGCATCTCCAAGGAAACTGAGCTACATATTTTATGATTTCACCACTTACAAATGTATACAGCCTGATATTTTAGTCAGCTCAAATACTGTGCTTACAACACCTGAACCCTCCAACTATTATTCCCAGTCTCAGGGCCTTAATCACGCCACCTCACCAAAAGATCAGCTCACATGCATCTCTCCATGCAACAATTCAAAGGTACAGCCACATGACTTCCAAAAGTGACCAACTGCATTAGGGAAAATGTAGGAAGGGTACCAAAAGACTAGTTTCTTCTCTTATATATGCCACAACTAGGAGGCAACTAAAGTTTAAAAATACATTCATTTTCCCCAGCAAGGTTTGAATGGAAAATCTTTTGTTCAGACTGCCAGCAATTAGGCTAAGCAGTAAAGTGGAGAGTCATTAAACAATTCTTCAAAACCTTCACCAAGGTGATTATAGTTAATGAAATGAAGAAAAAAAAATACACCTACTTTTACAAAATAGTAATACAAAGGAAAACAGTCCTTTTGAAAAACATAAAGTAAAATTTGATGAGGGAACATTCTTGTTTGCAAAATGGAAACTCTCAGCCATTTAAAATATATTAGGTTTTAGGTTTGAAAGGCATAGTTAGTTGTGAGCATGCCTCAGGCATTAAGTACAACATTTGCCTTGGCTGGCTCTGCGATTCCACGACACATTTCTACTTGGGGTTTTTCCGACAGCAGAAAGTTTTAAGATGCAGCACATAAGATTTCCAGGTTTCACAAACCTTCCTGTGAACCTATATGTGATAACAGAGAGGAATTACTCACAATTTACAGCGTAAAAGGTCTTTGTCGATTAAAACAGTTGTTGTTATTGTTTTTATTTATTATTATTATTATTATTATTATTATTATTATTATTGTTGTTGATTCCCACCCCTGGCTGCGTATGTGAGTTTCATACTCTCCGTGTGTTTGGATAGGTTACCTCCTAGTACCCCCATTTTCCTGCCACAGTCCAAAGACATGTGGTTCCGCTGTCCCTAAACTGTCCACAGTTGTTGCTTTGTGTCCAGTGCATCCTGGGATAGGCTCCAGACTCAGCGTGACCTTGCACAGGATATTGGAAGTGAACCAGTGGATGGATTAGTATTATTGTCATAGGTTTAAAAAACATCTTTGGTCTCAAACTCAGTGAAGTTTTTGCTCCAGGTGCTCTTCTTAATTATTCATTTCGCACACTCAGTTTGATATTTCGCCATGTTTTTTGTTTTTTTTTTAATTACAGAGCATTCAATGCTGTAACCCCATTGTATTGTATTAGTAAGAAGCGCTAAACATACTACACCACACATGGTAAACTGCTTGTACAAGCATTTAGGCCAGAAGAATAGGCTGGAAAGAAAAGCGACACTGGCCCAACATGGGCGGAGGTGAAGTTGTGCATTATATTCATAGTCAGCACGGCGTGATTGTAATACCTGCAGTTCATTAAATCTAAACTCAACATGATTGTGCAGAAGCATTTTAATCATATTGTATTCAGCTCTTCCACCCCAATCTCATTAAGGACCTGGTGTTGGCAGATTATGCTGAATGTAGACAGCAGGAGTGTATTTTTGTTGTAGTGCCATCTATCCTGAGTTTTGCATCACATATATTTTTTTCAATGATAGGCAGCACTTTGATATCAACACAGAACTCTTCATTACAAGAATAAGTTATAAAGCAAAAAAAACATTATTTGCTTTATGGGTAATTAGGTGAGTCAATTCTTAGTCTACTTCTCCATACATATTACATACATATTATTAATCTACTAAAATCCTTCATAATTCTCTGTCACTGAAAATGCATAACTGAAAAAAATGTTCTCAGTATTTTTTTTATATATAAGGATGGAAGTAAATGTTTGCAAAAAAACCCCAGTCATTCACACCTTGATATGCTCCCTATATTCTCTGCTGTCATGGCACTGACTTTTACGCACACTACAGTTACCATAACAGCGTATAGGTGAGCTACTGACAATTGTAGATGTTAAAAATTGCTTACGACAGGCTACTTGCAGGCATCAGACATTTTCTTGAAAGGTGCCAAAGCAGCATACAACTAACATTCCCCAGCTGATATAATCCATTAAACTTCTGATCATATCCAAGCAATTGCAATCTGCAAAGATTCTCTTTGACTCTGTTTATATGAGAATTTACTTACTTTTCATAGAAACATGGAATAGAAACATGGAATCACACAAGTATTAAAGTATTTAAAAAATTATTTATGTACAGGATAAACTTCAAATACTGCGCTCTACAAACTGATAAATACCATTGGTTCCTACATGGGTTTCTGAATTTTTCAGCTCATGGTGACCAAAATAACAATGCCAGACACTTGGAACCCTCTTTGTGCTGAACATTCGGGTGGAGGGGGAATGTCTGCCTGGCTACGTTTTGCTAATTGAGAGGTGAGGGGGGGTGGGAGTCCCCCACAGCTGAGTTTGATTTCATCAATGCCGGGGACACAATCGAATGGTTCTAGTTCCAATGGAAATTATTACATACATTCTCTGGAATCATCTGGCGACCCACACTCTGGCGACATCTGGGTTCAGGGTCACCACTAATTAATCCAAATAATAGAGATTGGATCTGAATTCTGATGCTGTGTGGCATTTTATTAAAGCCCACACACAAACATTTGGGCAGTATATCTTCATCAGTGCGTGTTTTCAAGAGAACTTATTAATTATTATTATTATTATTATTAATAATACTAATAATAATAATAATACCAGGAACTGCACAGGACCTGGGGAAAACAAAACCAAGAACATTAACGGGGCACCGGGAACAAGACCAACAACAGAACAGGCACAGGGACAACAAGCCAGACAACCACTGACAGATCACGGGGAAGGTAGACAGGCACAGGGGCACCAAAGAAAGGAGACCAGAGGGGGAACACCAATGGGAGGAACGAAGGGCGACCAACGAGTCGGAGCCAGGGGACCTGCAGGCGACCGACGAGGCGTCAGAGGCGGAACCGCAGTTGGCCGATGATGCGCCGCAGGTGGAACCGAAGGTGACCCCTGAGCCGAAGCCAGGGGGACCGCAGGCAACTACCGAGTTGAAGCCGGAGGACCCGCAGGCGACTGCTGAGCTGGAGCCAGGGAAACCAAAGGTGAGTCAGGGGGCAGGGTGGGCGGGAATACCGCTGGGTCCAGAATCGGGAGGGGCATCTCCCAACACCTGGCAGGGGAAGCAGCGGAGATCAGGGTAGCCCCTAGGAAGAGCTCCGGTGTGTCCATCTCCCTGTTTTCTGCGAATTCTGGGGTGTAACGGTCAGTGGACTGTAGGGCAGCCTGCTGTCGATGGCCACCTGCTGCATCAGCGATTCCGCTGTCCTTTCTCAAAGCCGCTGAAGGTTTTCGCGCACTTCTTCTGCCAGGTGCGCATCGCCGGCCAGGGACATCTCCTCCAGGATGTCCCTGCTCCGGTTGGCTAAAGCCTGTGCTGCGGGGTCCTTTTGTATCTCGGGCTGCCGCAGCCAATAAATTACCTCGTCGGTGAGTATGAGGTATTCCTCTTTTGTGAGGTCGGGTGTCTTCTTTTGGAGGTCTGTCATTCTATCGTGACTGAAGGGGAGCATGGACCGGGGAATCAGGAACGGGAAGACGGAGAATCAGGAATGAGGGGTTTGTTAAGGAAAACAACTAGGCGAGGCACAAAAACAGTAATGACTTCAGCACTAGACTTCAATGACAGGACTCGGGAAACATACTCGAATGTGGACTGAAATACACAGGACTAATGGCAGAAACAAGGAACAGCTGGTAAATGCAGGGATTCCACACAAGGTTAATGAGGGGGGCATGGCACACAGGAGGATCAGACGAGCAGGGCGTGACAGTAATAATAATAATTATTATTATTATTTTTACAAAGGACGTTTCAAGCCTAAGTGTGCAAAGTGCTTTACAATATATAGAAACACACATAGAGTATAAAATAAAAACACAACATAGAAATAATAAGAAAAAGAACACTGTGTATTAGGAAATGCTATGCAAAATGTTCTACCCCTTAAATTATTTTTAAAACTACAGCCTCTCCGGCATCATGACTTCCCTTGTTAAAAATCAATAATTTAATAAAATGATCAGTAAAATTTTAATTAATTTATATATCACCTTTTTGACATAACCTTAAATCATGCATGCCACATATTCAGAGAGATGATTATTCATGTTTCATGTTGACTTTAACTGCTATACTGATACCGATAACTTGCGTCAAGTACACCTGCACAAATGCAAAAATGTTTGCACTGTTGGTAGATTGCACTATGACATAACAGCAGCACATGCCACCCCCCAGTACACTGTGCTGACCCTTTCTTTTGGAGAGCTGGCCACTGCATAAGAAGAAAGATGCAACTTTCAGCACCTTGGAGAGCTCCCCACCTCTGCTTTGGGGGAAAAGCACGGTGACAATCAATCAGCTCTAGCTCCTGCATCCATAAAAGGAAGACGTGCTCAAGGTTCCAAGAGGAAGTCAGGGGAGGCCTTCCGTCTGTTTCTACTTGCTGTCCAGATATCAGAGTTTTCTCCCCTTGTTTTGGACTCCCCTGGACCATAAGAGTACCTCCCAACTCCCCACATCCCTTCTTCCATGCCAGACATGCCAGAACTGTCTTTGCTGTGAGTGAGCATAAGACCCAAACCCACCAATTCATGACATCTCCTGTCCTCTTTCGAGTGGTCTGCCAGAGACTTTGGCTTCCTGTCACTCATGTATGGAGCAGCTGATGAGTGCACACAAACACAGTGAGCAGTGAAATCCTTACACGAGTTGCACAATGACACTTAGCAGAAAGTTCACCGTCATGTATGTCAATCTTATTCCTACTGACTATCCTTCATTGTAAAATGGAATCGTGTTCCACAGGGATGGTGCAGTGGTTATGATATAGTTCATTGATATAGTACATTGGCTGATCCTGTGCTGTGACCCCCAAGCTATAGAGAGCAAGATGGGGCAGCAAAGAGAAGCATTAAAATGTACCTGTACTAGTGCAAATGGCAAATAAAGGATGTTTGTTTGTTTTTTGTTTGGCTCCTGTCCTAACACCCCAGTTTTATGTTTTTAATTTATTGGCTAATTTCCTTCAGATTTTTTAGTTTTCTGGCAAGTGGGGTGGTGGTTGAAGTTTTGGCCACGGCATAAAAGTTCTCATTTAAATTATTTATGTATGCAGTTAAGCTTGTACATATTAATTCTGTGTAATCTAACTTTGTAATCTACTTTTCTAATATACACTGATATTTTATTAGCCGAATGTGGGTTATTTTTTGACTTGGGTAGTCCAAGATTCAACTGATTTTTATGCCAATCCTGGCCTCCTGGTCTGCAAATTTTTATATTGATCTTTCTGCTCTGCTACCATAACAGCATTTTTTGTTTGCCTTTGAGGATTATTTTGTTTTATCCTCTTTCGCCTGTGTACGCACCCCTCCCCCTATTCGCCCTGAAAATAAAGTGCAGTTCCTATTCCCAAGCTCTGCTCCACATAACATGTGGTGTTGCCATTGAGCCAAGCCAGCTTTCCTCATGTTTAGTTCAGTGAGAGAAATGTTTAGTGAAAGCTATGGCACCGACATTTCTGGACCACCAGTCCCCAAAATAAGCAATTTTCTCCAAATAACACCTATTTTTGAAATGTCACTCGGGGGAATGGAACCTCTCCAACCCTCTGTATTATAATTACTATGTTATAAGAGTCAGTAAGATTCATACCAGATGAATGACAAACATAGGCAAGCCATACTCCGTCACCCTCTGAAGAACCGTGTCTCCAAAACTAAATGAGTTAACGAATTAAAGTAAACGAGATGGAGTGGGAAACTAAAGTACTGCAGATTAAAGCAAAGTTTATGGATCTGTTCCATTTTATTTGGATTGTTATATAGCTCAATGCACTGCTGATTAGCATAATTAAATGGTTCTTAAATAAATGGGTTAGTCCATTCTTCTGTAGTCAGAAACCAGTGCCTGGGTCATATGTTACCTACAAAAACTATGAACATATCACTGGTACCAATGCAAATAAGCAGCATACATCTAAACGTCATGAAGGAATGGTGGCAACTGGCCTAAGTCTGCATTTGCATTGAGAATGGAGGGTAGATGACACATAATAATATTAATAAACTCAGTCACCACTCCCCACATTCACAGCACATTATTCTAATGGAAGATAATCAAAATCACAGTATCCACTCATCGTAGTTTTTAATCATTGGTAGTTCATGTTTTATTCCATTGAACAAATCATCGATCCATTCTGATCCATTCTCAATTTAGTTTGCATCCATAAACCAGACCTATCTCAGTGTCACTATTATTATCTTGTTAAGATAATAATTTAAATATTGATATTGTATTCTATAGAAAATACCATCTGCTGATGTGGATCTTATCGACATTAATTATCTTGCTCGAGTTTCTTAAAGTCCTCTGACTTTGCAGTAGTACTACGGATTCCCAAGGCAGTAATTAATTTCCTAAATCTCACTACTGATTCAATCATAAGCAAACAAAAGTGGGAAATAAAAGCATTGATTTATTAGATAAAAGCAGCCTTTTGAGCATTTTGTTATTGTTTTTTTCTGCACTGTGATTTCAGATAGATATATACTGAGTATATAGATCAAGCATATTTTGTTTCATGATAGATAGAGAGCTTACAAAACACAACATGAATCCCATGGTGGAGATTAACACAAATATCCATAGAGTGCAGCCGGGCCATCCGGCCGGACCAGCCCCGACCCGTGTTTCCTATGACCGTCTGAATAAAGTGCTCCTGTTTCGCTGCCTAATGATAATTATGCATCATTTTTAATTGCCCTTTATTTAATGTTGAGACAGATGCTATCATTACTAATTACCTGGAATAACTGACAGCCATGCTACCGTGCTTATTTTGGCGTTTACTGCCAGCCAAATTAAAAACACTGTGAACTCCTCAACGCTGGTACGCAAATTAAAAATTTCACTCGAGCTTTCCGTCTGTCCCTTAGGATTACATGAAAGGCTTCGGAGATGTTTTAGAAATAAAGAGGGATAGGAGTGGCAGTGTGTGTGACGGGCAGGGAACAGGGATCAGGACCACAGTGACTGCCTGGAGATGTGTTTGGGCCCGCCTCCCTAGCCTCTGCACACTGCATTAGCGTCTCAAGCTGAAATCCCTCTTAAGTAACGCTTTGAGGAGCCTAAACGCATCTCACGTGATCCTTCAGCATTCTATTGATAGGCACATCTCAGGAAAACTCTGACAATATTTAATGACAGCTTAAAGCATTTGAAGTCAGCAAAGCTAGGAAACATAAGATCTCCCTTTTTTGCATTCATCTCCACACTACAGAATAACAGCTAGCAGTATTTGCATGCAAAGACTAAAACAAAATAGAAATTTGCCTTCCAGAAACAGTAGGATATTTTTTTCTAGGTTCCTAACAAGGTATTATGAGGGGGGCGCACACACACCCTATTTCTGCAGTAGTCTTGTCTAATAACAGTGTCATTATCATAAAACCTAGGTGGTATCTTAGGAATGTGAGCAGAGACTTGCTGACAGAGAACCTCAAGCTGTGGATCGTAAGGCTGCCTGCTCACGCGGAGTTACAGTAATTGACGATTAGGCTGATTGACTGTCACTCCTCCTCAATGTAGAGACCTGAGTAGGCATAAAAATGTTTAAAATAGCCATACGCTCCATGGATTTTAATTTATCAGTGATGAAAATGTCACCACAAGGGAGAGAACGAAACTGTTGAATAAAGAAAACTCAGTAAGCCTTTAAGCTTTAGGTAAAAGCAGCAAAAAAAAGAAGAAAAAAACACAGTGACTAGCCAAGACAGCACTGAATAATTATGCTAAAATCTGTCATCACACAAAACAAACCTAAAGTTTCCCAAGTAACTGCTGCTACTTATGAAACAGATATGTGAGTATTTACTTCAATGTGAAGCCTCATTTTTCATTGTGTCTGCCAAACAAACAGATAAACATCTGAGAGGCAGTGTTCCTAGCTGTCGTCTTCACTTTAATGGTATTGTGGTATTATGATTTTGAAATCTCTATCCATCCATTTTCTGAAACGACTTCAGGGTCGTGGGTGGTCTGGAGCCTATGGGTGCAAAGCAAGGAATCTTTTAATTTTAGATGGGGCAACCCATCGCAGGGCACACTTACACACCTATGGGCAATTTGGCAAATGCAAACTCCACACGCACGGAACTGTGACGGACATTTGAACCCAGGTCCCCGAGGAGGGAGGCGACAGTGCAAAGCACTGCACTGCCATGCCACACCAGAGATCTCTATCCATAAGTAGTATATGTATAAATTGTTATTCTTCAATTGAAAATCAAAACTTGCAATCAATATGAGAAAGGAAAGTACCTGCATATATTATTAAATACATACTGAAATGATCCACCCATTTTCTATGGCCATATACCCAGCACCTACCTACGATGAGATGCCAGCCCATTGCAGAGTACACACTCACAGTCATTAGTTCACTTTCCTGCATGTTTTTAGACTGTGGCAGATACCTGCAGCAAACCCTGATATACACGAAGATGATACAAACACCACACAAACAGAGGGACAGGATTCAAGCCCACAACCTTGGGAATGTGAGGTCACAGCATTGACATAAGTATACATACTATACCCTTCAAACCAAGGGAAAGCCAGATATGATGTCACATATTCTGAAGAGACACATTTTGCTTAGATATGAAGTTCATTAATGATTTCTCAGTTCAACCAGAGGAATTGTGCACATACAGAGAAATTTAATTATTCAAGTAGTTCCAGCTGACAAGTATTAAGATGTAATTCTGTCCCATAATTTAACTACTGTGACCAAAGCAAGTTTATTATTGTATGTAAGTTACTGTGGACGGTGTCATTTATGTAACTTTTAACATAACATAGTACACAGCATTGGTATATTCGTGGAAATGTAAGTAATTACTGCAAGGAAGTTTCTAGAATCTGTGCTTAGAAAAAAGGAGAGTAGCAATACTGTAGCTTAAATATGGCAATGGAAAAAATGACTTGAGAATAACCCTCAGACAGTGATTCTATGGAAGTCGGCATGCATATTCACTGCATCACAGCTGGCCTGCAAAACGTCCCGGGAAATCAAGACACAAGTGCCGAAGAAATGAGGCCCAGTGCCCCTGACAAAGGTGGCTGCTCTCACTGGTCGACTGTCTGGCAACACGTGTCATTTCTAAGGCTGACAGAGCCGGCTGCTGGCAGCATGGTCATTGGTGGGGCCGCCTGCGGTGAATAGGGTCTCTAGCAGTACCAATGAGCCTTACAGGCCTTTCCTCTCTACAGGCCAATCCTCATTTAACCTCGCTAATTACCCCCATTACCGGGCCTGACCGGTTGTCATGTGCCCCTCAGCCAGAAGGAAACACCCCGCCGCCATGCAGCAACCCTGAAGAACCAGATTGGAGCAAGACTCCAAAGATTTTCAATTTAGCGTCCAATGAGTTGTGTTCCCAATCAATATTTAGTGAGTGTGGGCGGGACAGAGATCTATTCTAGGACACCAGCGGTGAAGTGACCTATCAGAGGGCACGCTGGCTGTCTAACTGCTCCCATTGGCCTTTAGTCAGTAAAGACTGACAGTCCATGTGCTGCTCTGAAGAAGCTGCTAATCTGTGTCATGCCCTCCTCTGCAACAAAATGGGAGGATGTGGTCAATTATTTTCCAGACACTGGTGAATTTCCATATGAACATGCAAAGATTTAATAAAGGGGATTTGCTGATTCAAAGAATGGGACAAAAATTATGCTGTAGAAATAAAACAAATGTAAATTAAAAAAACATATAAACATACACATATAATACTAAATATATAATATATTTATATATCACACTGTATATTACTAAATATTAAAATATTATAATACTAAATATTAAAAATAAGTATAAAAACACAATAACTGGAAATGTATTTCTTCAGACTCACTATTTTCTTGTCACCTGAAAATGGTCAACTTACTCTGCTACTATGTCAGATACGACCTTTTCTCAACCTTAAACAGAATAAGGGTCAAATATATAACTTCAAAGTCCTAATTCCAAAATCCTAAAAACTCCTAAACCCTATCTAAACTCTATCCCAACGCCTGCTTCAACCATAACCCTAAAATTCTAACCCTTACCACTTAATCCAATCCCTTAGCCCAAGCTAAATCCCTGAATGAAAATCTCTATAAAATTACTTACCACTGTGCTATCTTCTGCCTCCAAACCCAACAATTTAAAACCCAACCAAAAAAATACTTCCTCTTGCACTGTCATGTCAGAGCTGTGCTAGAGTGCTGAGAAGAGGAACATCCCTTTAAGTGTCAACTGCGTGCAATGGCTCCTGTACTCTGGCCCCTTATCATTTCAATCATGTGAAATTGTGATTTTACTAAATCTAATTACTAATAATGAGGTGCAGAGAAAGTGTCCAAACACAAAATGCATAAAAATGGATGAGTCAAAGCTGACAGACAATAGAACACAATGTAAAGTGCCTTGAATTGAATTGTAACACAAAGGGGGCAGGATTCAACAGATCACCTGTGAACACAGAGGGGCCTCAGCCGGGTTTCTATGCCCTGGCAGAGCCGCGAGTACCGGCTGTAAGAAAGACAACGCGCACAGGGGACGAGCAGCGAAATCTGACAGAGGATAAGACACAGAACATGTATTGTTATTCAATCTAATGCACTTATTAATTTAGAGCTCAAACTGGACCCAGGAGGTTAAATGCAGCAGAGCTCAGATTGTAACAGTGATCATAGATCACAGCTGCTACGTGCAGTGTTACATGTGAAGACTTTTTAGTTAAAATACCATATGTGCAAAGTATGTGATTAAGCTGCCATGTGTTATATTAATTTCATTAAATTATTATTATTATTCTTAGGGAAAGTAAGATGGGCCACTGAACTAGCAGTAATACAGTTGTACACCTTGCCCAGAGTCCACCACAATTGGCTTTATTCTAGAAGACACAATCTTGACAGATTAACTTATGTGTTAAATTACAAGGAAAGAAGCCTTTCTGAGAAAAGCAAATGTTGCAACTTATGGGAACAATGAATTATTTACAATGTGGTCAAACTGCAGTCGATTGACGAGTTGTGTCTCGTAACAAAAAAAAAGAGGAGTGTTGGCATAATTGCGGGACTATTTAGTTTTTTTCTTTATTTGTTTGTTTTTTGAGTATTTCCAAGGGTCTCAATTATTTTATACTACAACTTCAGGGGGTCTTTGTCATGTTCCTGTGATATGCTTCATGTGGGTACCAGCCATCTACTCTCAATGTCCAAAAAAGTTCACCACTTTCTTCATTTGTACTTACCAGCACTGTAGTTTGTATATTGTCTGCCTCACATAATCACTGCAACTGTAACTACCTTTGAAAACAATACAACAGTAATTACACCAATTACCCCACTACATCTATAGCTCTTTTCGTTTATACATAGGTACCTCGGTTCTCGAACTCACTAGAACACGAATTTATTGAAAGTCGAACAAACCAGTTTGACCTAGAACTCGGTCTGAATATCAGAAGTCGAACCGTGAACGCTGAGCTAATATAAATTATACGCGCCAGGAAATGAGTCACAAGGCACGTCTCTGAGCGGAAACAAAAGGTAACACTTCAGTGTCAGCCTCGCATTTGCTGCAGTAGCAGTGCTTGTTGGTGATAATGCTATTTTATTGAAAATACTGTATCAGGTAAGTAATGCACTGTACTTTATATCATTTTGTTAGCCATTGCTCACCAAAAAGTTACGTAATAGTTGTTACAACCTAAAAGTTTGCTATTCACAAACAAATTAACGAATACAGAGTAATAATAAAAATAAACAATTGACCGGATTCAAAGTTTTTATTGTCATGTACAGACTACAATGCAATTCTTACTTGAATGCCTTCTTCACAGACTGGA
>JAODJU010000002.1:4423374-4476774 GCA_026776725.1 Gnathonemus echidnorhynchus | reverse complement strand
TTTAGGTGTAATTTTGGGGGGCCGGGAACCAATTAATTGGTTTTCCATTATTTCTTATGGGAAAAATTCGATCAGAAGTCGAACTTTTTAGGATTCGATCCGGAGTCAAGAACGGATTAAGTTCGTGAACCGAGGTACCACTGTATATAATTTGTCTTTGGAACTAGGACCATGAAATACATTTTTCATGTTTCACTATTCATTGCTAGTTGGACCAGTGTGCAATGATCTTTACTTTTTCACTTTCCTGCATTATTGATTCATTAAATATTTATGCGCACCATTTTAATTTAATCCAGTGAGTAATTAATGGAGATCTACCACATCCACGCTTTGATTAATGAGTTTCCTCTTCTGTCTTGTCTTAGTAAAGCTATCAGGTGAAATGAGAAGATCCCTGTGTTTTGAGATATTCATCTGCTCTGGCAGCATCCATTCCTATGCCCTTTTTTCCTCTTCTTCTTGGACAGATGTATAGATATAGCGCCGGCTATTTATGTGTGTAGCTATTAATACCGGCATCATTAATCATCTTCCTACCCTGCATAATGTATACATTATGTGAACATACATTTTGATTTATGGGTGATCTGTAATGCACCCAGGAGACTCCTTAAGTACTCTGCCCCCTGCTGCCCCTAACTCAGGCACACCACTGTATTTTGCCTGCGTGGGTCCTTGGATGGAAAAGCCATCATCTCCGAGTGCGGCGCTTGAGTGGTGTCTGTCTGAGCTGCCAAAGTCCTCGCTCGTCTCTCATCCATCTCATCGGGGTCCTTTCTCATATTTGTGCCAGAATGACGTTTCTCCTGTTGCTTCCTTTCATTGTGTGGTAGGCTTGGCACCGAGGTTTGGCATAGAAGCTTTGCGGTTTTTCAAAACAAGTTGAACAAGGGGATATAAAAGCTTTAAAGAAGATTTAGGGCTGGTTTTAGAGTGTAAGTTTCTATATATGATAAGAATTTCTGCCTTTTTAAAGCTTTGGAAATAGCCTGTCCATGTGCAGACTACCAACAGAAGTCTGAAAGGTGGAGTTCCAACAGTTTCAATCTTACGTTGCCTGCTGGCTTCGAATGAGCAAAGCATTTGCCTCCTGGGGTCAATACTCTACATAAATATTGTTCAACACATGAAAGGTTAGTGGACGAGAATACAGTGACCGTCTGGATGTCTTGGAAGGGTCATAAAAATAAATCTGTTCCTTTTTTTCTTAAGAAGATCAAAATGTCCTTCTGCTTCAAAGCCAATGTTTTATGTATATATCACAAGTCATTATGTTTCTTAATTAACTTCTGAAGGCTGTTTCCCAAAACCGATAGTCACATCAATGTTGAAAAACTTCAACATATGAATAAACAAGAATCCTTATTCTGATTCTCGCATCCACTTCAGCACTGTAAAGGACACTTGTCCTTGAGTACAGCCGACCAAACATCTCCTCAATCATGTTTTCCAGTGCTGTGTTCAGACTGTTCACCCACACACTCACTCAAACAGACATGACAAACAAACAAACAAACAAACAAACAAATGTGCTGTATTTTCCATTTGCACAAGTACAAGTACAGGTACATTGGAATACTTCTGTTCGCTAACCCCATCTTGCTCTCCATAGCTTGAGAGTTAAGGGCCACTCACTCAATATATAGTGTTCACTACATAGAACAAGGGCAAATAGTGGTTGATACATTTCAGATACTAGGTGGATGTTACACTGCTGCATAATTATGTGCAGGATATGCGCAATTGTTATGCCACCGTTGCCTTTGGCTTACTCACTGGGGGGGTCTTCACGTGGCAGAAATGTAAAGCGCATTGAGACAATGTAATGTTGTGATAATGCGCTATATAAATAAAATTGCATTGCATTGCATTATCTCTGTCACATAAACAAGTGCCAGATCATAGTCACCAACATCACTATTATTTGCGATATATACACGTTGTATTTCTC
The DNA here is from genome assembly GCA_026776725.1 of Gnathonemus echidnorhynchus. Taxonomy (NCBI): domain Eukaryota; kingdom Metazoa; phylum Chordata; class Actinopteri; order Osteoglossiformes; family Mormyridae; genus Gnathonemus; species Gnathonemus echidnorhynchus. The sequence goes on along the minus strand of JAODJU010000002.1, from coordinate 4,474,820 downwards.
ATCTCCCGAACACAAATCTGTGAACACGTAACTTTATTTACAACATACTTGACTGCACTGTATCCACCTACACAAGCATGATAGGGACTGCAGCTGGAAGCATAGTGTTATATACTAATCTTTAATATACTGCATTAATTATGAATAAGTACTGTAGTACCCATGCAAAGCAGTCAAATACATTTATATTATATTTAATAAGTGATCTACTTAACAATGGTTAATGGTTCCAGTTCAGACTGAGCAAAGTTTCACAAAAATGGTTCCAAGAGGTGCCAAACTGCCCAGAGGCGTGCCTGTGTAAGTCAATGCTGTGTGTGAGTGTATCCTGCCATGGGTTGGCACCTCATCCTGGGTCATTCCCTGCCTTGCACTCGTAGCTTCCAAGACAGACTATGGACAGTAGTTATACAAAATGGATGGATGGGTTCCAAGAGGTGTTTTAGTAATACTTTTTGAAATCATGCTGCTCCGGCAGTGGAGAAGATGAGCCACTCAGTCACATGATGAGCCGCAATGCATGATGGACTACATCGACCAGCGTAAGGTGTAGCTTCTGCATAGCTTGCACGCTAAATTTTGGTGTGCTTCGTGACGATTTTGTAGTGCACTATGTAGTGAATGAAATTTACAGCTGAGAATGCACTACAAAATGGCCAATTCACTATATAGTGGACTATTTAGTGGGCAAGTGGACATTCCAACAGCCCAGGTCATGGATAATCTGGGGCTGGTGTCCTTTCCCTGGGTGAGCAGACAGTGTGTGCTTCCACACTTTTGGAGTCTCAGCTTTGGGTTGGATTCATCTCACCAGCCAGGCCCAAACAGAAGATTACTCCCGAGCATCAGTATGATTATAGACTTAGAAAGAGTAAACACAATCCTGAGATAATCTTTTGGGAACATCAGGCAACACAGTAGTATATATACACAATACAGTCTGCAGGATAAGCAGTACATTGTAGTACTACCTTCAAAGCTGGTGCAAAAAGGAAGTTCTCTTTAAGCTTATCCTGTCTTAGGGATTTTTTATTGGGAATGAACATTAGTCAGCCATTCACCTTAGAATCCATATTTTCACCAAGCGCCTGTGTTGTATAAAATGTTAATAAGCACAGCACAAACATACTTGATTATAACTGGAAATTGAAATGAAACCTTGGAATGCAGTTGCGTGTGCAGAAATACACATGTGAGCTTGTGTCTCATCTTGATTCTGCTTTTATCGCCGCAGTGATTGCAGCACTCACATCCACTCTCCATTAAGTACCTCTTCCAAGGTCTCATTTTCACACAATCATGCTTGACTGCCTTGACATTTACAAGAGACAAATACGCGAGACAGTCTCTTGAGGGAGCCGCATTACTTAGCTTTGTCAAAAAAAAAAGTGTAATCATGAAGGCAATGTCTAGAAATCAGTAGTTACTTTCAGTTGTGAATTGAATTAGTTCAGCACTCAAAGTCGTTTTCTCTGGACTGTGCGAATCCCAATTCCATTTCTGCAATCCTGGTGAATAGGGTCAGATTTAGTGTGATAAAACATAGGAGAGCTGGCAATAAGGGTTAATCCAGGGGCACTGTTTGGTTCTCAACTTTATCGGAGACTCTACTTACTTTCTTCAGGACATGTACAAAACCAGTTACAGGGGTCCCTGTAGAGCAGTGCATCCTGCTCTACTCTATTATATTTACTTTTTTCCCTTTGATTCAACAGGCATGCATCTGCAACACAGAGCTCTGCATAGCCATGTCAAAACCAGTACGGTCCCACATCTCCACCCAGTTCCTGACACAGGAGTCAGGCGGCAACACACAATTTGCAAAAGCAGGGGGAAAAAATAGTAACATTCTCTCAGGTTGTGATGATCCTTAAAGCCCTGATGAGATCTCAGCACCGCGGTGAATGCTGGGAGAGGAGAGCTGGCGGTAAGATGGGCACCATGTAAAACGTCAGTCTGTTCAAATGGTGTCTGGCGGATAATTACACTATATACTGCAGCTAGGTAAATGCACGAATTAAGTGTCACATTCTAGCATTATTCAGTATCTGGTGATGTTAACAGAGCTGGAAAAGCAAGAGTCTCTTATACAGAGAAATAAAATGAGCAAAATAAAATATTGTTCCCATGTGTAGCACTCTGAGCCATTCATGGGAAAATCATAAACAAATTAAAACAGTCCGGAATTCCAAAACATCAAAATGCCACGAGTGGTTAAACCCCTCAGCCACATTCCATACGTTTGTATACTGCTGGTATAATTAATACTTAATTATTAAAACTTCAAGCTGCATCCAAGCATAAATTCAATTTGAGCTGCATCGTGCTTTCTGATAGGCGGGTTTGCGCGACGATAAGGGAAGTCTGCGACGTGGGCTGATTAATTCTTAAGAAAGGCGCCAAACAGAGGGGCTGTATCTCACCCGTACGTTACGGCAACACATTAGGAGCAACGCGCATGCAAGCGGGCATACACAGAACTCTCGGACAGCTTGATCGATTCGAAGGTCTAATTAATTCATTAATTGCTTGATTAATTAATTTTTAAAGTACTACAAACTTGAGCTGTGGCCGCCTTCATCGGACTCATAAATCACGGTGTTCATGGCGAGCAGTAATGATCACGCTCAATCGTTGATTACCGTGATATTACACACATTCCCCCACTGTACAAACTTCAACGCGCCTGCCTGCCACGGAACAACAAAGAGCACGAAGATTTATTACTAACCCTAAATAAGTTCTCCGTGGCCGCACGTTTGCCATCACGAGGCGGGTACCTGCACGAGATTTAGCCCTCATTTTCTTAGCAAAGGAAGTTATTTAAAGTCACCTACACAGCAGTTGTACTTTTTTATTGAATGTTTTGACTTTCGTATATTCTCGGCTTTCCGTTCAAGGCAGGAAAATGCACAAGAAGCAGAAAACTACGTCTCACTTGTTATCCGTTTTACTGACATCAGCTGCTAACCTTGGGTCTGCTACAGTAACTTTTCAAACTTCCACATTAGGTGACACCAGATATTCTATCATACATGAATATGTAAGACGATACATGGCATGAGAAAGATGGTGCACTTTTACACTGTTTACAATACCTTTAATTAAAAAAAAAAACACAATGACCTTGATTGTGGAACGTGGGTCATTTCGCCACGACTTTCAGTCAAACTGTTTTTTTCTGATTTAGTCTCTTTCAAGCAGAATAGCCTGAGATAAGGCCTCTCTCCACACACAACAGAATCCCTGCTATTCACAAGGGGCCTAGAACCCACACAGCTAAATTACTTTTGGGGGATTATAATGTGACTTTAGATTGTGCTGTAAAAATCTTAGACGGTTTTACTTCTCAGTTTATTATTATATGTAGTTATTATATGTACACAGTATTTAGTCCAACACATATATATATATAATCACTAAGACTTATTTTAAAATAAATGTTTCTATAAAAGTATAAAATACGAATTGTGCATTTATATGCACTGCACACATGGTCACACAGAAAGTGTCCCAAATCCTTTCATCTTCATTCATAAGGATTTCTCCAGTCTTACTGGCTTAGTCTTAGACCTTTTCTTACAGTGTTCCTATGCGTTCTACATCTCAATCACAGAGGACTGCCATTGGTCTGTGATCTACCAGTGGCTTATCCAATAGAGAGAGAGGAAAGGGAACACACAGCCTATTCCAGCCTATAAAGAGTACAAGGTACTCAGGAGGACACCAGTATTTATACCTATATTAAAATAACAATTACATAATGACTTTCACTCTCAGATGAAAACCATGGTTGGAATCGGCTCCTCTCTGGCAATTTAGTCTTTGAAAGACCATTTAAATAAACAGTGGTGGCATAGTGATTAAAACATTTGGACGTTCCCATATGAGTCCGCTGTTGTGCTCGCGAAAGGCTCTTAACCATAAATTGCAGTGATAAAACATGCAGCAGCATATAAGTGCGAGTTCTGCGTAAAAGCGTCAACAAGACCCCGGAATGGAAATGCAGCTGCGCTCACACACGGTACCACATGCACACCCTAGCACTATATTGTACTATTCTTAAACTGTATTGTCTAGCTGACACCTTACCACGGTACACATGCACCCCGTAACCCCACAGCACTAAAGTTTATGTACATACATGCATTCAGCCTGCATTTCACTTGCATAAACACACCACTAATACAGAGGATGCTGCAGGATCACAGCATTAGCCATAAGACACCACACTTCTTCACGGTGACCTTTTTTCCAGACTTCGCTTGCAGACCACTTACAGGCTTATCTTACTAGTCGAGGCCTCACAGCAAAGGAAGAACGGGCTTCTTTATGCTCGCATAGTGATTCTTCTGTGGGCCCAGACAAACAAAGTCTTCAGCACAACAGTGCGTAAGAGCCATGGAGGGCTCTAAGCTTTGTCAAGCGACGCAGCATGACAGGTGAGGCTCAGAGGCTGTTCAGGGGAGCAAGAAGTTCTAGATCACAGACCAAAACTTTTCAAAATTCCAATGACGGTCTTGCTTTTTCACCAAGGTACTTGAACGAGAATACTTACAGCAAAAATAAATAAATACAAATAATAATAAAAACTGCATAAATGGCAAAATGTGTTTCTGTGGGCTCTTCACTTTTCAGGCAACTAAATAAGGTTATATAACAATGTCTAATGTCAAAGCCGAGACGAGTGGCCCACGAGACGGCAGCACGTCTAACTAACACGACTTCACAAAGGACACATGGGCAGTACGGCCGCATGAGCCGCTCCAACGAGGGTTAAGGGCCCCGTCAAAGGAGCGATCTCGCTTGAAGGGCTTTGACGAGGCCGGCATCGACTGACAAATGAGTGCCGGGAAAGCTGAAGAGCAGAAACGTCAAAATCGCCCTCTTTAGAAAGGAAAAACTTCACTCCATTGAACGAGGGATATATTTTGTCCTTGCTGGGCTTGATGACAATCTGTCAGTGTTTTTTTTTCCCTTTTCTTCCCCCTCCCCAAATTATGCATGTGCGCGCCGCGCCGTATCATATTCATGGCCGATGCAGGGGAGGGGGCGAGGGATTATGGAAAGCAGGTACTGCTTAGGAAGCCGCACTCGTAACGCCGAGGTTGAAAGTTCAAACCCCCCCGAGAGTCTCCACAGCCACTTCCTGTTGGGAGGCACTTTGCTAATTGCTTAGTTTAATATTAAATTGCATATTGTTAGCTATATAAGTTGTACCCGTAAGCTTTAAAACAAATTGCTTTGGGCAAAAATATGTGCTGAGCGATGATGATAATAATAAGATAAGCAGAAATGTGGATTATAATACTGGGAATGGGGGAGGGGGGGGGCTGATTCAGCCGTCTCGCAGCTCTGATTTGCTCAGCACTGTCCTTCAGCTGGCATCTGCTCGCTGTCTGCGCAGTGGTGCAGGTGAGAGCAGAAACATATGGAGTCTGTTTATGAAAAAACAACGGTCCGTCACGGGTGGAGGGGGGCGGTCCTGCTGTACGGACCACCCCCCACAAACCCGCACTCGTATCTTAGACAAAGTAAGGTTCTAAAACCCTAGGCCATGAAAAGCACATGGCACAGTCCGACGTCTTTTCATTAAGAGAGGCTTCGTGGCCAAAAGCAAACAGAATTCCCCAAACACATGTATAATTTATATTGTTTCTTACCTATAAAATATGCATATCTCATAAAACATAAGGCGAATTGACCTTGCTGCCACAGATAATGAACCGTGTCACAAATGCGCCTCTCTCTCTCTGAAACTGTGGACTCGGCAGCAGTTAGTTAAGCTGCGCCCACAGCCCCCCCCCCCCCCGAAATAAAGCCACATAAGAGGAATAATGATCTGTTTCTCCTGACGATGAAAAACCTGAAGGTAAAGAAGTTGCGTGGGCTAAATTACAGACGACAGATGCTGTCAGTTTTACTGCGACTTGATTCCAGCATTTGTTCATATGTGTAGCACTTAAATTAAAAAGAATGTCAAAATAATCATGCATTGTGGCAAAATTGCAAACGCGTAAAAATACATCTTCATTTTACCTTAATTAAGGGGGGGTGGGGGGTATCATAGCTGCTCAGTTTCTACCCCTAATTACTATGCTGTTAACCAAGAATTAAGATCCTGATTATTTCTAGATTAAGCCTTGAATAATGAATCCTGGTCCCAAAAAGCAGAAGAAAAAGTGAGCGATAGAGATTCTTCTTACAGACACATAACCATTGATTACAGCCAGCTTCCCCAAGATTAAAGCACGGCAGCATAGACACGTAAGTCCCACCTCCTTGATTTTACTTTGGTTTTACCACATCTACAGTATCTGTGATTGATCACACAGCAGGCCAGAAAGTGAAATAAGACTCATTCTCAGCAGAAAATCCCCCGAAGTTTTTTTTTATATATATATATATAATCCTGTTAAAAAATAATAGCGTATTACAAATGCAATCTGCTTCCAGGATAGGGTTAAGAACTGCGCAGGAGCTCATGGGTAGATTGCGGCTGCTGTTCCTGACAATTACTCCCTCCCCCCCTTGCTGTTTTGTTTTTGTCCTCAATTTTAGCATATTCTTCATTTCCAGAACCTCCACCTGGCGCCGTTGTCCAGATATATGCATGCTTGCTCTTCGCTGCATGTGTATGCAAGGTGTGCAGATGCATGCGTATTTATCAACAGCAATGCGCTGACTCCGTGACTGGGCATATACAGGGATTTTTTTTCTGTTTTCTTAGCTTACTGATGCACCCGCCAGCATTTTTGATGAACGGAGGAGGTAAAGCCATCAAAATGAGTGTCAGCTTGTCAGCGACGCAAAAGGGGGTCCTGTAGCAAAAGTCTGTCCATCCAAACATCCATCGTACAAACACTTACCTAGGGCAGGATTGTGAGATTATAGCTAGTGAACAATTCAAAAACCCATGACAAGGGAACTCAAGGGGTGTGTTTTTCAGAAGGCTTGAATACACTGTGCCTTTCATGAGTGTGGTTGAGTTCTGTAGACCTTTTACCTCATGATTCTCGGAGTTGTTCCTCTAGTCCTGTAGTTTCAATTAATATTTAAAGTTGAAGCCAGAGTCATGTTGTTAACCATATTCTTTGGGTCAGAGTCTACAATGTTTTAGCTTGCCTAGTCTAACTGATGAGAGATTTACAGATCTAGATCCCCCTTGAAATCAAGTGCAATGCTGTTTTGCTGGGGAAACACAGAACCTCAACATAGTGCTGTGGAACTACACACACCGGATGGCTTTTTAATGAGAAGGAAAACAGATCTGAATTCCAAAGGTTAAACTCATTTTCTGACTGAGCCACTTCAAAATGAAACATTTCTTAGTCCCTTAATGGAGTTTGTGACACCGTAAACTTTGTTGAATTAATGAGTTTTTCTTACAACCTCTGTTTATCAGTTTCGATTTTTCACGTTTTAATGTGACTTTGCTCAATCAAAAGGGAAACTGACATCGGCGAAACTGAGCTCTCGTATTTCATCTCTGATATGCAAAACCAAAAATGCCAAAGGAATTCAAGGTATCCATTTAATCTCGCACATCAGCTGTCACTTATGGCAATAAAGAAGTGAAACTTGAAAAGTCAAAAGCTTCTACTTGACAGGACTGTATTAGATATTCTATTATTACTTTTAACGGCAGACCCAAGCTTTTTATTTCTCTTTCTTTTTATATATTGTGCTTCTGACATCACATTACTCTTCAGTTTTCGGAGACTAGCTATGATAATGGCATAGATGTCAGGCAAATATGTCTTTTTTTTTTACTGCAGCGAAGCTTTTTGTTAAATGGGAACTGTCTCGCCTGTGATTTCAAACGCACATGCATGATATTTTACCACACAAGCTGTGCACAAGCTGGTATTATTTGCTTATAAGAAAAACAAAAGGAAACCGAGGTGGATGGCTGGGTACCTCCAGAGGAGGGGGCTACAATTCCTTCCCTGTTTTCTGGGGAGGTACCAAGGTCACCCTGATTTGCACAGGCTTCCTCCCACAAACCAAAAGCAGGCAAATTCGTGTTGTTAAAATTGCCCTCAGCGTGTGCACGTACGCATGTGGCCGCTGATGGACTGGCATCGCATCCGGGATTGTCTCTGGCCTCGGGCTCAATGCATCCTGGGAAATGCTCTAGGCTCAGGGGATGGGCAGCTGGAAGGTGGATGGATTAATGAAGACAAACAAGCATGGCTTTCGATAATAAACAGGAGGACATTTAAAATGTTCGGAGGCACTTACTTAAGGATGAAAGACAAATGTGACCGTGGTTCTAACCTTCATGTCGAGACGCTAAGGTGCTAAGAATGGTGCACTGAGATGCCTCTCTGTCAAGCTGCCATTCCACTTAGTGCTAATTGTCAGCGTCCCTCAGCCATTAGGCTAAAAAACATAGCCATTCCTGTGCAGCTGGCTCCTAATGGGCGCCGTGGATTGCCCTCGGCGCACAGGAAGGGCTATCTTATAATGGGGGTGATGCAGCCACCTGTGCGGCCAGACAGCGGAGGCCCCGCCACCTTTGTAACACTGGCAGCAGGAGCGGCTCATTACAAATAAACAAATACGCGGATGTCTGCAAGCCGCAGTCGACAGGTGCCCCACAAGCCGACAGTGTCTAAATCAGCAGAAAACATGCAATATATTCTGTATTTTATACTGTTTTTATACTACTTAATTTTTTATGATTATTAATAATGAATTTTATTATATGATCTCACGTTTTTTTGTGTATATATGTATAGTAGCAATCAAAAGTCTGGACAGACCTACTTTTTATGCATTTGTCTCTATTTTAGCTGTTATTCACGTTACAGTAAAGGGCCTCAGGGAAATGAAGTGATGTCAAATACTGCGACGACTAAGAGAAGTGTTCATCATCTCAGTACTTGCTCAAATTTTAGACTTTTCAAAACAAACCCCTTTTGTTTTGATGGCAGCATTGCAGACTCTTTGCATTCTTTCAACCAGCTTCTAGATGTAGCCACCTGGAATGCTTCTCCAACAGCCCTGAAGGAGTTTCCACAAGTTCTGGGCACAATTTGGCTACCTTGCGCCTACTCTTCAGTCCAACTCATCTCCAAGCAGCTCTATAGGGTTTAGGTGAGGATTGTGGAGTTCAGGTCATCTGTCACAGCACTCCATCTCTTTCCTTGTTTATAAGATAATACTTACTACATATCTTCAAGATGTGCTTAGGGCCATTATATAATCTTCAGTCCAGTGTCCAGTCTTTTTACTGGTACTGTACATGTTGGCATATCATCAGACTCTTTTTATGTATACATTGTGTAAAGTAGAATTTGGTCAGAGTCTGTGTCTGGGATTTACAGATTTCTGAGCCTAAGACAAAAACTACTGACAGAAACTATTCCTGATCCACGTCGATGACTGAAATCATCAGAGTTTGACCTTCATTATGCATTAGGTCCTATACGTACTGATTGAAGGCACAGGGGTCTAATAACTTTGGAAAATCCATAGGACTTGGATCAGATACATTTTCAGTATGTAAATCCAAAGAGTAAAGAGGCTGAGTTGTAATTATCCAGAGGTACTGGTAGGTCAGACCTCCGCTGTGAGATCAAAGCAGGGTGGGGTCCAGGGCAATGGCCAACAGGTGTGAGTGTAAGTGGAGATCTGTCTGCCAACGAGGCCCCCATCGCATTCAAATAATACAAACAGAAACCTAACTGTGACGGAACTAGCTCTTTATATTTGTATTAAATAACTGACAGGCGGAAAAGTATTTAGCACAATAATTAAGGAAAGTGAAAGATGGCAGTTGCTGGTCCTAAGAGGGTTTTTCACATTGTTGCAAAATTATTAAGACATGCAAGTTAGCAAGTGAAATAACTACTGCTCTCACTTGCAATATAAGCTACACAAGATGAATGCAAGATTTATGGAATGTCTTACAAGGAATGCAAGATTTAAATTGTTAAGTATGTTTTCTCACCATGAATACAGCCCCGGTTGCTGGCATGGTTAAAAATCAACATAAAAATAACAATAACAAAGAATGCAATATTTTAATTTTAAATACAAATAAAAAGCTACTGTTTAAGTTGTTTTCTGAATGAAAGGCATTATTGCAGGTATTTAATCAGAATTTCATGATTCTTTCATCCTCGTATTTTATTAATTCTGTCAGTTTCAGAGAACTGTCAAATGTCAATCATTATTAAGTGCTTTAAACCCTGGAATCGGCGAATCCCAGAACCAACCAGCAAAGCTGTCAGCTCCCTATAGTGAAGAGGCTGCGGCACACAGGTAGCTAGCTGAGGTCGTAGCATTCTCTGTAGCAACTTTGGGTACAAGATTTAACTGGAATTTACTCAGGAGAAAACCTTCAGCTGTATATAAATGGGGGGAAAGCGAGAAAAACATAAGCACCATCAGTCTTAATTTGACTTTTAACGTACCTCTGGGGAGCGGCAAAATCAACGTGTGTTTTTGGAAATTGACAAATCTATATGTATAAAGAGCTGCTCTGGTTTATTTCTCCAGGAGACACACGCGCAGTAATTTCACTTATGAATATTCAATTTTTCCGCTCTGATTGGCATCTGGTATGAAGAGCAAATCATCATTACGCATTTCCAGGGAAAGCAAGGTGCTGACGGAACACATGGTGACTTTCATTATTCACTCCTGTTGTCCCTCGGATGAAAGCTGCATGTTGGCATTAATCTATTACAATGCGACCCTTTTCACAAAGGAACCCGAACACTGCAGCATTTCCCCATTTCCTCCAGTTCAAAGGATACCAACCAGATTGTAGAGCTAGCTTAGGGCCATCTTGCCTCCTTACCTACCCGGTAGCCCACAGAAGCTCACGCATCTTCTCACATCTACAGGGGCCTGGTTAGTAGTTTCTGGGTCCCCACTCAAAAAGTCACTTTCGCCTGCACCCTTCCTAGTGTAGTGAATGTTTGTGGCCAAAAGAGGGCCCCCAAACCTCAAGGGGCACATGAATAAAGGTGGTCTGACTGGTGGTAAACATGGCTGTTGCACATCTATAATGGTCGAATGCCGAATTATGCACTCTCTATGTCCAAGTCCCTTTCAGTGTTGGAGTCTGAACTCCAGTCATCTCCACAACTATCAACGCTAAGTAATTTAAGCAGGGAGAAGCACTCTCCAGCGATCATAGCCAAAGGAAGAGGCACCACAGACAGGCTCTAGCTGATCAAACAGTGCTAATGTCACATCTACTGGTTGTTCCATTCCCAAAACTACCTCATAACTTTCTGGTCGCTTTTAAGAGGCAGTAAAAAAATAATAATAATGCAGTCTTCTTAGAAAAGAGAGAGCCGTGACACTCGATGGCGGAGGTGGATATAAGCCCTGCTGTTTACATATAATTATAAAGGGTCCTTAGAGGTCATGCCAGCTACCTGTTGACACGGATTGAGAACTGAACACAGCCCTCATAATTGCCGTGGTGCAACCCCCCACGGGCACTTCTCGTACCCCCCCATTGGCTATAATCTTGCTCTAGACCACTGTGACAGGTAGGCATTTGCACCGGATTAATGCTGTAATATTTTGGCATTACTGTGAATTAATGTTCCCATGAATATGGAAAAAGAGGGTAATTACCCATTCGCTCGCTCCTCGTGCTCCGTGCAGAAATGTGTTTGGGATTTGCAGATTTCTGTGCACACGAGAGGAGGATTTGCTACAGTATGTCCTTAATATTTTATAAGTGGGCACAACGGTGCCATTATGCCCATGGAGTCAACAATTTTGTTGTCTTTATGCCACAAAGGCGTCGTAATTGTGTTGACAATTTAAACCCCCAGTAAAGCCTTGTCAACAGATAGATTTTTGCTTTGGGGTGGGGGGGTGCATTTAAGCCTTTGTTTTTGTATAACGATTCAAGATTTTGGAATAAGGCTGAATTGAAGGAATCTGAAATGCAGCCCCATGGGAGAGGGGAGAATGTGTCCAGATTGTCTCTGCAGCGCAAATAAAATCTTGACAAATAAGTGAAGCGATTTTTCATGGCACAACAGCGTCTCTGGAGAGAAGAATGATCAGAGCCGGGTCGTTTCCTTGTGCGATCCGGGGGACGGGCGGCGGGAAGTTTCCACGAGCCGGCGACGGCTGCTGACAGTGTTTACCGCGCCGTGCCGAGGAAGTCATTTTCGGGATGCATTAATATGCAAATGCACTCTTGCCAGTGGCGGAGTGGACACAATGGGGCAGGTGGGATCTTCGCCTCCGCAGGTGCAGATGCATTTCCTGGCTGTCTGCTCAGGGGCGAGAACCTGAGAAGAGGAGCTTTTCACTTCCTGGGAGGAAGAGGGCAGGCCCAAGATTACGGATCTGAAATGAGCCCGGCTCCACAGAGGGCAGATACGCGCTCACCACACCCGCAAAGCACCCTCAGCCGGCTCCTTTCAGCCAAGCAGAGGGAATTCAGCCTTACGTGTCTTTTCCGTGTTTTTGGAAACCGTTCGTGGCAAGCAGAGGACTAATGATGAGCAGACTGCCCCTCTTCCGGACCAGCTTGTGAAGATGGATGCAAAGTGGACCTATTTTCTGAAACGAATTTAAGCTTCTGAAATTTTGAAATTCCACTAGAAACGCAGCCATAAGAAGTCGACAGTAAGGCAAAGTCTGGTTCGTTAATGCCACAGTCCTCCATTGCTCTGAGTTGGGTTATTAAATTATAATGTATTGTTAATGACAGCTGAACTGCCCCTATCCTCCCCCCCCCCCCTCACACACACACACACACACACACTGTGGCTGCAGCCAAGTCTTACTTCAGAACTATTGCATTTGAGCATCTCTGTCTAAGAGAATCTAATTTAATCTGAATGTAAGAACCCCACTCATTTAAACAATTTCTATAAATAAGCAACTATTCCATGTACGTGAAAAGGCTTACATATAACTATAAATGTTTTAGTTACTGTGCCTGCAAAAATCATTTCCTCAGTAATACCTCTATATATAACGTATATGGGAATACTGTACTGTAATATCTGAAATTTGCTCATTCTCTCGAACAAACATATATTCATATATGAAGATACTATCTAAAGACTTACCACTGTCATAATTCCATACAGTAAAGATGACTGCACAGCAAAATTCATATGTAGAGCATCTGCACTGCGCAGCTTATATCTGCCTACACTGCGCAGTTCAGATGCTGAGCACCTGCAATATGCAGTTGAGAGGCAGAGTACCTATATTACGAGCACTCTACAGTTTGTGCTTAGCAATACCGTGCAGTTCAGATGTAAGTTGCCTTCTCTGCCAAACTAAACATTAGCTAGAGGTGCAGTGAGGATTCACAATTCATATGTGCATGACCGATGCATACAGTTATTACACGGCACATGTGTGTGTGTGTGGTCCTGTTGATAAAGCTTAATTTGCTAGCCTGTCCACTGTGTTGTGCTGTTGACTCAAAGAGGAAAGGCTGACTGTGTCTCTCAGCTGCAGATCGAGTTCATACTGAGCTGCTCGCCCTAAGGGTTCCTACCCAGCATTCTAGGGGGGAGGGGGAATATATTTCTGGGTCCACCGACCAGGAAAGCGTTCCCAAAAAGTGGGTATGATCCGCTCCTTCTGACAGAACCAATGTACTGTACTTCTGAACCACCCAGGGTGAGTAAATTCTTCTAAAAAGAAAAACAGTCAATTCGAAGAAACACAGCATATTGATTTAAAGGCAGATTTAAACATTTATCTTTGTTGAGTTTCCAGAAAGGACTTTTCTTTCTCTATCCAAACATGCCTCATCCCATCCATGATGGCCCTTCAAAGTGCTTTAAACCTAACTAGTAAAAACCAGACTTATCTCCCCAGAGCTGTCATCTCTGTGGGGTGCAGCCCACTGCAGCATCGGCACCTCCAGTTTGGCCCATGCCCTGGCCTGCTGCCAAGAGAGTGCCAACGACCCGTCAGGGTGCTCATTGGCTGACGGTATCTGTCAGTCACACCAAGACTACCCTCCTCTGCCCCTGTCATCACGGCAAGCGGCAGCAGCAGGCGAGGGGACGGGGTGGCATGTTCTCCGTCACTTCCCATTAAGGGGCTGTTTCATCATCAGCCCAAGATCAATGGGCACCGCCATGGAACTGGACTATTTTTGCAGGCCTGCTCGCTGGGGAGGGGGGCGTCCCTTGAGAGGTGGGAGGGGACACGAAGGCCATATGACTCTTTCACAATTTGGGATCCAGCAAGGATGAACAAAATGCCCCAACATACACGATGTCGTTTTAATATTTAGCGCTTTGGCACAGATCTCGTGCCAAATGCCTCACTCAGCTTACAGCATTAAACAGCAGGATATGTTATCAGGGAAAATTCCAGTTACTCTCTACCCTTTAGTTTATCAGATTTCCGATCAAATCTAGTATGTTTACCACCCAGCAGTCATGTTGAGGTCCTTTTTTTATTATAAATGTACATAGCGTGTTTAATTTGATCTGTTGTTGTGAATTAGATCTGCAAATCACCTTCCCACTGCCAAGCTCTGCTTGCGGAGACAGAGATCCCACTGGCCAAGGATCCCTTCATAATTCAATCAATTTTCAAAAACGTAGGACCAGTGTATCGTAATTAGCATTGATGCTTATGGCGACAGCAGCATTATAGCAGATCAGTCATATCGTCACCGTTCCTCTTTTGTGTCTTTGACCTTTGCTGCTCCCTAAGGGGAAATCCTCACGTCACTGGATGCCGCAATCCACGCACAATGCCCGTGAGACTCTGATAACGGCAAACACAAAGCCAACCATCTTCTCCAATAATCCTCCACGCAATGGGGAAGGGGCAGCGCAGACAGTTTAAACGGCAATGAAAATCATTCCATGCATTAGAAGGTCCGTATTCTATAATTCAATAGGAGCACTTGTTCCTGTTCAATCACCATCACAGGCATCGATAGCTAACTGTCTGGGCGCCCGAATGTGCAGCATCACAGAGAATTACGGAGCCAGATGTGTGACGACGGAGAAGCTTAGACCATCTCCCCACAGATAGGGTCCCGCCTGACAGTAGGGATAACGTTACCCAGCTCGGCAGTAAACAAGCCCCTCTGAGCATCACAGACAGGAGATCCTCCAAAGAAGTGCTTACACTCTCTCAAGGACAAGAGCGTAGAAAATGAAAAAAAAGGAAAAAAAACAGCAAAAGCCAGTGGCATCTTACTTTAACTACACACACTCACAAACACACAATATAAAGAAGAAAACTGCAGCATAGCAAAAACCAACAGATGCAAAACGTAAATCATCAATCATTGCCACATAAACGCAAAAGCCAGACCAGCAGAAAAAAGGAACTGACACGGACATTTTGCGTCTTAGTTCTGAAGTAGACATATATTATATGTACACGCACACCACACAAACACACATATTTTTTACACAGAATAGAGAAATAAATCCATAAGAGTGCTCCTAGTATCCTCCACTAGGTAGAGGACATACCGTGTACATACATACCAGATACACCAGGTATACAGAGCTGGCCATCAAGTGGCAGAGTATACAATCAATAAAACAGGCTGCAGTGTAGGTGTACAGCTAGCCACACCATGGCTACTCTTAAGCAGCACTCCCACTGACCTTGAATTGTGTTCTATACAGTAAGGCAACTCAGGCACAACAGAAATCTGTTACCAGTGGGCAACGGCTGTCTGTTAGGCGAACATGCGGCGTCATTCATGAGGAACGTGGAGAGAGAGCCAGGGCAGGACATACAAGCCAGGTCACTGAAAATGTGCCAATTAAACGGCAAAGGGAACTTTCAACTATCACATCGATTTGGAAAAGAGACAACCTATATCCAACAGAGCTGTCACCTACGACACTAACGGGTTATTGCTTACAACTTAGCATAATTGTAATAGAGCCTGAAACATTGCAATTGATTTTATCCATGAAACTACTGTTGCACCGTTGTAAAATGCATTAATCTGAACTGATCTAAAGGCAATTAATGAGTAAAATAGTTAGTAATTCATGATAGTCATTCCAGCCTTGTGCCTGATGCTGCCTGGGATAGATTCCAGGCTCCCCTATGATGCAGAGTACGATAAACATGTAGAAAATGGATGCATGGGTGGAATTTATAGGAGTTTTTCTAAATGAACTGTCAACGACAAATTAAGTTGACGATTCTAATACTAGCATGGATAGGATCACAGTGAACATGTTGATACCGTAGCATCCATTGCAAGGAGGAGCATACCAGCCAAATAAACTCAACTGTTCTATTGCGCTGCACAATTATTGTTTTTAAATCATGATCTTGATCCCATGCAGTCTCGTTGTTACATGAAATGGATTCTGCTTGCATTAGCAGGGATCCATTGCAATAAACCAAATGTTTCCTTTTTGTCTCTAAACTGTATCAACAAACAACAAGACTGCATTACACCATTTGAGAGTAAGAGGGGATGAAAACAGGTATTGTAATAAAGAGCAGACAAGGTTTAAGTTTATGCTTAGTATGTCTTGCATTTGGAAATGAATTGTTTGTTAAAAACCAGGAGTGCAACCTTCCTCTTCTGCAATGTGACAATCCCAATTCAATAATAATCTTATTGTTAGTGGTGCACTGATGTTGAAACTTTCACCAGTACTGATAACTCTTATACTTTTCACTAGCATCGCAAATACTGATAAACAGGTGCCGGTGGTGAAAATGGAAGATCGATCTGTGGCCATATTTAATAATGAATTATAAACATGTTGTGGGCCAGTACTTTGTGATAAGTGAGTGATAACGCCTGTAAGTGCTGAATGAGCTGACGAAAACCTTCATCCTCTTCTCAGGAAAATGGTTGATTGTCCAATGCAATCATAACTATTCCTTTAGTATTTGTGTCTTTAACTCTGGTCCTGCTAACTTGGAATATTGGTAAAATTTAAATATCAACCGATACCGATCACTTAACCAATTATTTCTTCCATATTCATAAAAACAATTTTTAATGCAAATAAAAAGAGAGAGAGACATATAGTTCTCAAGAACCATGAAAGAAAATCTTGATTCTGAATGGGAAAAATGATTCATATTTTACCCATAGTCATGCAGTTGTACTATAGGTCATTTTGGTGAATGGACTGGCACTGCAAAAGTGCAATTCATGAAACCAGCTCTATTTTGCATTCATCTTTTGTTCTCTTTCAGAAATGTAATGTCTCACAAGGAAATGGCAAAAAGGTTATAACAAGTTATGAAAGTTTAGACATCTACCCTAAAGAGGTTACAACAAAAGCTAGCATATGTTAGGAAGGTAACAGGCAGAGGTTACAAAAGGAGCTGTAGTCTAGGAGTTTACCTCATAGAGGTTATAAGAGGATCAGAGATAAAACACACTGGGAAGGTGACAGATAGAGGCTGAGCAAAGAGCCGACGTAGGTAAAAAAGCCAGCAAATATAGATTAGAGGAGAGCAGACGTAGGTTAGGAAGCAACAGAAATAGTTCACTAAAGTAAAAGGCCTAGAAACCACAGAGAAACCCTTTTTAACACTTAAGGTCACATAAAACAAATGGGATGATGTGTAACCAAAAAAAGCCAAAGAAGGAGAAAGCACAAATAAAAAAGAGTTGCTGGCTCTTGAATACAGCATACAGACCAACAAAATGAAGCTTGATTAACAGGACAGAAACTGTTCTGGAGGTTTTCAGGCTGCAACTAATTAATAAACATCATAATTCCCAAATCCTACGAGGCAGAACTTCGTAAACCTGACATCCACAACATGTGAATTAACTGCTCTTATAATACACGACTCTCCCTTTGATGGAAAAAATACGGAAAATATAAGCTACATTTCAACTATAAGTGCATGTATTTATTTTTTTTTAAAAAAATGTAATTCTTAAAGTAGTTTGAACATTGTATGAGATCCTATTGTACAACTATAAAATAAAATAGTTTAAAATTTCCAAGGAGAAATTAACTCTACCCTGCGATGAGTTGAATCTTGGGTTATTCATCTCGTTCAGTGTTACCTTGTCATGTTTCACCTGTTCTGTGAACTGCTGCATGGCTTAATGGACTAAGCAGGTGGCTAGGTCATCCAGGTCTTCCATTGTGTGTTAAAGGCTAGCCAGCCTTAACTAGTTGTTGAACATTTATGTTTGTATTTTCCAGGTTTAACGTGTATTTCTGTTACAGTTCCTTGTCCTTCTTCCTTGTTATTTCCTGTTTATAATATTGGTCTGTTACCTTCATTATTTTAGTCTCTCCTGGCATTTTATTCTTTGTATATGGATTGCTCTCACCTGTATTCCTGTGTTATTAGTGCTTGTTGATGCCCACACTTGTCTCTGGTTTTTCCTCATTGTGCATGTATTTCATTGAGTTCAGTTTCCTTCCACTAGTGTGTGTTCACTCCCAGTTTGCCTTGTGATATTGTGTGTTTGCTTCCAGTTTGCTGCTTGTGATTATAGCAGTGGTTGGTCTATGGTTGTACCTGTGCTGCTGTCTTCTTGTTCCTGTGTTGCTCCTTGCCGTAGTTTTTGTTGTCTACCTGCATTGTGTTTGACCCCCAGTGGTTCCGTTTCTTTCTTGTTTGAGTTAAAATAAAGTCCCTTGTTTGTTTGAAGCACAATGTGGATCATAACCTTTATCCTTCCACCATGCCTGTCCATAACAAATAGTCAATGTAAGAGCATTGATTTATATTAAATCGAAAATTGCCAGAAAAATGCAAAGACAATATTGCTAACAATTGTTGTTGGTTTTGTTCCTAAACTACAAGGTTTTCTGTTAAGGTCCAACCTTTTTAATAAACTACAGCTGTAAAAACTTCACAGTCAGGTGTCAGTGATGTCGTCATTAAAAATTTTTTTTTTAGCAAGCAATTTTTGCCGAACACCAGAGAAGTCATCGTAAGTGCTCGATTTAAAGCTGTGGGATTTTGTCCAATTTCTTAGAAATAAAGAAACCTACTCATTTTTTTTTCTGACAGCTATACTTACTGAGAGGTAGAATTTGAGGTATTTCTTCTAAATAAACTGTCATTTATTGCAACTACAGTCTTCCTTATTGTTCTTAGCAAGTGAAATGTTTCTGGATGCCTGTTATTATTATAAGCCACATTTAGATAAATGATCCAATACATGGTCTGCTGCCGACTGACAGATTAGAAGCAAATTCACTGCTGTGGCACAACTGGCTTTTGGAATAGTATTGCTTCATGTAGGATGTAACACCCTTAAACAAGGACTGAGCTACTTCATACTTGTTAAACAGCTCATGGTTACTATTTCAGTGTTTTCATTGTGACAGAACTGATGATCAGTTACAAAAATAATAGATTAATTGACATCTTATTCCATTGTCTGTCAAAATACAACCACATAAAATACTTATTGAAAAAATGGTGGGAAAAAAATCTTTGTTCCAATTCACAAAAATCAACGAGCAATAATTACCTAAGCAATGTCTAACAAAATTGTTCAGGCACAGCTAGGCAATTAGGCCAGTCAGAGTAGCTAATGGAGACAGAATTACACAGACCTTTCCCCATTAGCTTCCATTTACACCGGGAAATTTACCAAGAGTGGGCTTGAGTCACGGCTTCTAAACGCAATTAGTATCCTTGCTCTTTTACACACACACACACACACACACACACACAAAATAACTGTAAATTCTGATTCCCACTTAGCAAACATTTGCTTTTTATGATGCTGTACTGATACACTATATTATTAATGTCATTTTGAAATACAGTATAATGCATGCGCGCGCACACACACACACACAAACGCCATCTAGTTTGGTACTTGACTCCTTCATGAAACTGGACATTGCCATATCAGATAATTAAATTTCACTTTTTTCTCCCGTATAGTTCACACCATTGTGAATCTCTCCCATTTATGCACCCTTGGGTTATGGATGCAATGTTCATATTATCATAAATATAGCCTATATGTTGATATATAGAATTCAATGCATATGTATATCAATCCATGCTGACAAGCCTGTTTTTCTTGGGCAGACTTGGTCCCTCCTTCAGAGCCACAGAGACTGACAGAGCCAAAGCAAATGGAGCCTCACAAGCACCAACTGTGGGTCCCCGAAAACTGCAGCGTTACTCTTCATCACATGGACGCTTCAAACTAAATGGGTTTGCCAGGTATTTATATTCCAAAATATAAATCAGCATAAACTGTGAAATAAAAGCCTCTAATTCCTCTCTATCCTTTTTTCAGAGATCCGCTCATAAACTTTTCCTGCATTTACCTATATTACATTATCAAAAATATATGCGTATATATTCTCAGTTTTAGTGCATCTCCCAATGGCCAAGGAGCTAGAAATACTGTTGATTCTGCTGTAGTGCTTTAGTGAGGTTACAGTTTCCACGTTCGCTAAAAAGCGGAGTGAAGGGAATTGACTTCAAATTGTGCGAATATTATAAGTGGTAAAGCCAATGAGATAGAAGCTTAATGGTGTTAATCAAATTTATCATTGGATTATTGGATTCATCATTATACAGTGAATCAAATAAATACAAAATCTTCTGCTAACCACAGGTTAATTATCTGGATTGTCAGGCTGCCATTTCTATTTAATAATGCAACAGTACATTGCATTACTCTATATTTTCATAACAATAACTACCAATACGGTTCTGTGGATTTTATCATTATAAAACAACAGGCGCACGGCTCAGAATCTTATCCTTGAGTGCGTTGATCATTTAGGCCTTGGAAATTTGGCAGAAGTCTCATTACAAGCGCGCTGACATACATAAGCGCAAACAGACATGTTTCTCCAAAAAAGAGACCATTATATAAAGAAGTATCAAAGATGGCAAAAACAGCATTAATGAAGCAAAAATCCCTGATCCTTATTCATAATAGGAAAAAAGTGAAAAAGATTCCATTTCCACATTAATTCTGTCGTCTTCTGAATTTTCAATGTCTCTAGCCATTAGAAACTGTCAAATCCACTGTGCCTTTGACGAGCAGGCAAATCCTGGAAAAATATTTAAATCATCTTTCAATCTTTCAAGACTTGCCTCACTTGCCTGCTTGACAACTTTGACAATTAATTTGTGTCTTACAGATTACTCCATCAACTCACAGGGACAGGTGTGTGCTGGGGAGGAGCAGGCCGCTGCCCAGAGGAAGTGGACACTTCTTTCCTAGGCTTGGTTTATGCATCAAGCGCTGATTTTTTACACTCTTCCTCCAAGAAGTATGTCAGTTTCAAGCTCAACTCCTTACCCTGGAATGGATGGGTATCCCTTCTGGGCTGGAAAAAGAAAAAAAACAGAGCTTCTCTTCACCAGCAGCAAAACCCACTCCACCATCAAAAAACAGGGGATTTTCTACAATTCATATGTCCTGCCTGTGGGACAGTGAGCTGGGGAAGGTAGGGAGATCACCTCTGACCTGCTAAGGTGCGGCAATTAAGAAGGCAAAGCCGGTCTGTCAGAAGAAACACAAAAGCTCAAGGCACCTAACCCACTTAGAGGCTTAAACTCTTTTTTAATAAAGTTCTGTAAACTGTCAAAAAAATCTAATGGCCCTCGTTACGTTGGGTAATTGAAATGAGAATAGGCAGATTTCCCTCTCAACACGGTGATTTAGGTTTCTTTTGAAGGCACATTTAGCTCAGTAATTTCACCTACTGAGTATAAAACATCCCTTAGTCAACTGGGGTTTTAAGTTTTTGACCCAATTAATGCATAAATACACGTCTGAGACAATTTCCTGTCTTGAGCTTGCATAAGTGAAGTGTTAATAATTAGGAAAAGACAGCTGAAAATGGATTTGAATAAAAATTCTTAAAATCTGAAGTCTGATTATGCAAAAAGAGATAAATATGTTGCAGGCTTCCTTTTTAGAACACATATGGAGCCTGAGATGTAATTTAATTACATCAGGAATGTGCTCAAATAGTTGTAGTATTTTCTCATTTATCTCTGCTCAAGTTTTAGTGTTGTTTCCAAACAATTATGTGACCTTCTGGTCCTCCGCAAGATAACTGTTTATATTCATGTCATGCAATTTATATTTGTTTTTTTCTTTACTGATATATACTGTATATATATAATTTATTTATTTACCGAGTTATTATTGTTTTAGAGATGCAAGCGATACCATACCATACACATATGTAAAACACATTACTTAACAGGCCTTTTATTCAAGATGATAGACAACAGCTCTACATATATTTACAGTTATAAAAATTCCATGTACAAATATCTATCTGTTCCACATCTAAATCAGTCCTGAAGTCACAGATCTGCATCTCTAACCACGACCACACCGGCTGTAAACCTCACCACCTCCTCCAAACCTCGTGCAAACCACATGACACTTGAAATTCAGACAGTAAACCTTATGCTACAAACACTGCAATCAATTTTCCACCCCTTCTGCGATGCTTGTTTCGCATGTAAGCATTCGAATGACTGAGCATTGATAGCTAATCTACCCAGCATTCCAAAAATGACAATGAATTAAGATGGAGTTTAATGTGTATAACTTCCTTCAAGGAAAATTTAAGGGATCAGTGAATCAGATCATTAAAATGGAATCCCTTCGTCCCCCCCTTCACTGCTCGTCGACTCGTTTTGCGTGAAAGAAGGAGTTAATTACTTCGGTCTCCGTAGCGGGCGTGTCATGCTGCAGTGGGTGCCCCCCCCCCCCCCTTTTTATGGCGGAGGAAAAACAAACGACATGCACAAATAGTTTGGCTGCAGCTAGCGCAACACCCGTGCTTGTCTTTACCCGAGTGTGGCCACTGCTGATCACATTGCCTCTACATGCTATTATTTATTCAGATCACTGAGTGAATAAATAAAAGTTTGTGGTGTCTCCACATGTCAGTGTCATTTTAAGACCTAACTGCCACTGTCCATTTTAGGAACATGGATATTTACATAATAAGTTACACCGACAGTTGTTTTAATTTAGGGTCTATTTACTTTTATTTCATTATTATTGAAGATGGTCATGTCGTTATGGAAATGCATTGTGGGATTTCTCTTGATTCCAATCTTTAGAAGCAGGCCTACACCAGACAACTTAGAACAGCTACAAAATGGCCAATACTTCAAGAAAAAGTAATGTAGGACCCATTCTGAAGTGGGTTTAATGTATTTGTGACACCCAATCAAGGAGATTAATGCAACTGATGCAAGTGTGAGAACACTGATATCAGAGCATGCTGATCGAACACACGGCTCCCCGAAGGCTCTGGTATGGCTGACACAAGGAGACCAATGAGGGGCTTCCGCTCCTGGTAGACAGATTATCCAAATCTCATTAGATTAAACCCTTTATAAGTCAATCAATGCAGGGAATAAAAGATAATGAAGTTGAGATGAGAATACGAGCAGGACTCTGTCATGGGGGTGATAAAAGAGCAAACAAAACAAATTACCACTGTGGGTTAAGTTTCAATTTGTAATCAGTGTCATTACAGGCAAAATGTATCATTTTTCCTTGCGGGCATAGTTTAACACTATTTACCTAATTTGATATCAAGAGAAACAAAGATTTTTCAGTCTGCTCCATTTAATCATAACAATGTTCAGCACCTCATGCCACAGCATGTAGCGTTTTAAAATAATCCTGAAAGTACTGCATTTTTCGAGCTGAATCCCACCTAGCAAAGTAGCCATGGTCATCTATTTTACAAGCCTGCTGCGTATTCCAACGTAGTGCTTACCTCACCGTATCTGTCACAGACTTAAACTGCAGTGTGGTACAAGATCAGTCATCTCTGCTCAGGGTTCTGTCTCTGGCCTGATCCACTGTGGTCATCTTAGGCACATTTACCATGTTAATGTGCCTTTTGAAGTATTCCCTTCAACCCTACACCGGCGCCTTGTAAGTTATAAGCAATTTTGTATGCGCGTCCTTTGAAGAGTACAGATAAAAGCACGGCAAGATTATAATAAGACCCATGATGTGGTGTAAGGTTGGACGGTGGAGGGAATAGGACACAGGGAAAGTGGGGTGAGCGAAGGGACCCCAAAAAAAACCCGAGAAAAGAAGGGGAAGACCACAGAAAGGTTGGACGGGAAGAATCCCATGGAACATGGAGTTGCAGGTCCAGACACCTGTTACTCAAAGTGGCCCCAGCACGTCAAATCACCGAGTGGGAGACGCCTCCATGTCTTAATCCACAACAAAGTCTCCTCCACATTCCTGGTTGTTCGGCGTAGGTACTTAACGTCTTGCCCGGGTCTTGCATCATTTTTAGCTACACAAAGCTCCGGGTTCCCCGCCTGCATGCTGATTGCTGAGCGCCAACTGCGGGTCCCCGAAAACTGTGGCACTACTCTGATCACAAAAGGCACAGACATCTGGGACTTTATCCAATGGGCATTTCGTGGACTTAAAAGAGCGCAAAAATTTGGTGCCAAGGTGACACGGCGCGTCATAAATACGGAACTCCAGTCAAGTCGTTTGATTTGAAGGAATAATGCATGCGAAGACAAACAAGGATCATATGGCAGATAGAACAGACGAGAACGCAATAAATGAATAAAAGGGGACCAAAGTGGACATGCATTTTAAAAATGTGCTTTCGTACAGAATTCGGACACAAAAAAAAAAGAAAATTTGATTAACTTGATGGAAAATAAACTTTAATCAGCACTGGGTGTTTTTTTCTATGGTAAAAATGTGGGGAAAATTTACAGCCATACCATAACCCATAACTGAAACCATGCACATTTTCAAACAATAAAAGAGTTTAATAAATTGGATTTGAAAGAAAAAAAAGTTATATTTGAATGTTACAGGTATTTTATTTAGAGAAGACTTCAGACAAGTTAAATGAATGATCATAAGCAAAGCCTCTATGATCTCTATTTAAGGGCCTGACCATTATGTTACTAAAGATACCCTTCACACCTAACCCAGACACACTGCTAATTTACAACAGATTACCAAGGTTGCATATATTTATGGCCCTGTCGTGATGCAGGCATATATCAGCTTAACATCTTCTATTTGCCCCTGGAGAAATCAGTGAACACTGTCTTGGTAAAACACCAACATCAAAGATAAGTAGCACATCAAAATCCAGTGCAACCTCAAATTATAAAACATTGTCAATTTTTCCTGCTGCACTTTTATAACAGCAGATCCCAGTGCACTGAAGTATAAGCTCATATTCAGGGCATGTAGAGTATTAGTGTTTTAGGTGAAAACAATAAATAATAAAGAGCACCCTGGGACAGGAGGTACGATCAAGCACTTTCACACATCCTCACACGCCTTCACAAACCTGCACTTATACGTGCATGTGAGCCGGCATTCTGTCACACGCACACAGCAGACATATACATAGATACACAGGAAATGGTGCAGCTGGAACTTAAAACGAAGAGAGATAAAATCAGTTGACCTCTAAGCACACAAAAACAAGGAAAACAATATTAATGAGCTTAAAGAAACTTCTTCACACAAAGGAAAGGTAGGCGCACTGCAGACAGCGTGACTGCTTGCTAGGATAACGGTGTGGAACCTACAGAACAACAGAGCTAACTATAGATATCCTGCCCTAACAATGGAAGACAGCATCAGACTGCCGCTAATGACGTCTCTCATTCCTGCTGGGGCTATTGTCATATCCTGGTAGGCGGCTGCTATGATCATGTCATTTTTAAATATTCATTTTGCTCCCAGGTTTAGGACAACACTTTTGAGTCAAATCGAAAACAAGTGGAGTTACAGATGTGAAGCGTAACCCATCTACCCGTCCGTCTTCAATCTGCATATCCCAGTCAGGGTCACAAGGATGTTAAGGGTAATGAAAATTAAATATATAAAAAAAATTTAAATAAGCCTCCCCTTTCCGAAAATATGATAAAGTCTGAGGCGGCCTGTCTGTAACCTCGGAACATGGTGAACATTAAATAACTTGGCATTAAATAGCAGACATGCAACGTAGATGAGTCTGGGCCCATGTTGCCTTTGATATCAAAGATCAAAGGGACTCACATTCAATTGGCAGAACTGATGGTTAGGGGAAAAAAAAGAATCATCTGTTTACCTACTCTTACTCAGATATTCCTTCTCAAAATTTGTGATACGTGGCTTTTACACTATTCTTGCAAAGGCTTTGGATGAATAACATCATAATGGCACCATTTGATAAAGGTACAAAGAGACTGGACTCAGAAACCTACGATTAAATGCATATACAGTATAATAGGGTTGTGAGAACATCCAGTAGTTGTGTATAAAGATGCATTCTAGAATACTGCACTAATGTTCTATATACAGTCATACAGTCATGTGTCGCCTAACGATGAAGATACATTCTGAGAAACGCATCGTTAGGCAATTTCGTCACTGTGTGAACATCGTAAAACGGGCCTAGATGCTATAGCTTACTACACACCTAGGCTACAGTAAACTTTTTATGAGTACATTCAAAATTAATGATTAAAGAGTACAGTATAGTAAATACATAAACCATAGTTTACTACTTGCATAAATGTAGTTGCTTATTATCATTATCAGGTATTATGTATTGTACATAATTGCATGTGGTTTACATTTATATGACTGGCAGCATAGAAGGTTTGTTTACACCAGCATCACCACAAACACGGTAGCAATGTGTCACGCAACGACGTCTCTAGGCCGAATTTCTCAGCTCCATTATACCTCATGGGACCACTCTCATATATGCGGTCCATCACTGAACGAAACGTCGTTTTGAGGTGTATGACTGAAGTCAAATAGAGAAGGAATTTAGTTACTTTGGTTCTCAGCTGGTCTGAATGTATTTGCTTTGCTATATAACCCAAGCGACACCCTTTTGACACTGTAGTGATAGCTTACAGCTATAGGACTGCTGGCTCAGTTACACTGTGTCAGACAGTCATGGTATTTGCTAAGATCTAGCCCCATATTTTACAGTGCTCGACCTAATAATCCTTCACTTTCTAATGCCAGGCACTTCCTACTAAGTTCCAATTTGCCCACCTTAGCATTACTAGCTAACCCCCTGGCACAGCCTGCAGTTTTTCCAGACTTGCTGATCCAGAGTATTACCAGTGAACCTCCCGGCGGAAGTCTGTGCCCAGTACTGCACTGCACATCAGCATAGACTGTTACATTTGAATGACACTGCCTGTCATTTTGCAGAGCTGTATTATTTCAGGTTCATATTCAAGGAAGGATGACCATTGTCTGTCGGGGCTTGTGGCTGCCCCTCCTCATTCTTAGATTGTCCTTTGTTCAGTGGCCCTTCATGCCATGACACCACACACACAAAAAACATCATCCAGACACCTATCATCCACAAACACTGCAACTCAATGACCGTTATGGTAAAGTCAGATCAAGAACAATGTTCAGTTCTATGCACTTTCAGGACTGACTAATATATGGTTGAATTATTTTAGGCACAAAGTATCCTATAAATGGGGGTGACTCGGTACCTATCACTGTTGCCTCACGCCCTCTGATGTTTACGTCTCGCGTGAATTTTGCGTGTTCTCCTCCTCAGGGGTTATTATAGGATTTTTAAGGTGGGAGCATAAAAGGGGCCATAATTCTATAGAGGGTCCAACCAATGATATGTTTTGAATTGGTGAGTCACAAGGGAGGAGGCACTCTGGTTGGGCCAGAGCCCCTGGGGCTCCGCCCCCTCGGTCTAAAAACTAGCACTTAGGCTAATTGCCTGTAGTGTGTGATTGTGTCTGTACTCTGTGATGGACTGGCACTCCAGACAGGAAGTCCGGCAGCCTTTAGCCATATGCTGCCTGGAATGGGCTCCAGGTTCCCCCCACCATGACCCCGACCAGGATAAGTGGTTAGAAGATGGATGGATGGGCTAGCCAAATGGGAAAAAACACTAAAACTGAGAAAACAGCTTAATCCACATAAGGTCTCTTGAGATCATTGCCTTTTATTCACACAACTGGGGTTCTCTCATTGGTCTTTCTCCCATAAAATGACTTCCAGTGGCCTCCAACCTTTTTTACAGTGTGAGCTACTTTTACAAGGAGAATAATCTGAATAACTACCGAATCACCACAGTATCTTTTGCTGAGCTCAGATCGGTAGATTTTGCCCATGGGTACAGCAGCTGGGGTAAGATTATCCCCCACGATTGATTTTTTTTTGTATGGGGGGAGCCTTGACTGGGAATGTCTTAGCGATCAACGGCTTGATGACCACTGCTGAATGGAATTGTTGTGAGCCAGATAATAAGCATCCATGTGCAGGATAGTTACCGTAAAATCTCACAGGGAATCAGACTAAATTACACTGTATAAATCAATTAAAATGACAATCCATGCACTGTAACCTTAAATGGATACAAAAACACTGTAATTTACATAAGGCACAACTCAGGAATCTCAGAGGCAAGGAGGAGCCAGGTATTAGTTACAGAAGGTTTCTACAAACTGAATGCTCATAAACAGCACAGTCTGTATTTTATTTAGTCTAACTGGCTTTATTTATTCTTTTACAGCTGGACAACCAACACTACAAAATGCCTTGTTCATTTAGCCTGAAAAAAAAAAACCTGCATAATTCTAAGCGATAAGCTCTTTTACCAAATGGGCTCATAATCAGGGAATAATTTTTAAATCTGTTTTTATATGGGCTGAGTTTTGCGGTCCTGCTGCTTGCTAAACAGGCAACGCAGATGAAATCGGAGCATCTGACTGAGTGAGAAGGGTTAGGTGATTCATGCACTGTACCTCCAGCAGATTCCCAGGACACTCATAACTCTTCAGTACCTTTTCTGCCCCCCCCACCAGAGGATGTAAGGGTGACTGGACAGTGAGGTTTAGCTATGCATGAGCTGCCTTGGATAGCGCCAGTACTGGCAAGGGCAGGACCTACCCCCCACCCCCCTCACTAACAGCATGACGAGCCTGAGTATGACAGCCCCGTAGCCCTTTGACACTCTGGAAGGTCAAACTCACCCGGCTGTGTCACCGCTCGACGCCACAGCGCCCCACAGGGATCCCTAACCATACATGCCCACGCGCTCGCGGTGTCACAGGCGGCCGGCGTGTTCTTTCCGGTGGTCACACCTCCCTGTAACACTGTCACCGAGCCCCGTTTGGCACGGGGGTGTGTTCTGTCGTGAATTACGGCTGAATGCGCAAACAAAGCAGAACCAGTGGAGCGCCAAAAACAGCATTCGCCCCCCCGAATGTAACGTCCCAGACTGAACAGTCAGCGCCTGAGGCCCCACTGCTGACCGCCTGTGACATCACTGTGGTGGCTTTGTTTGCTGCTGTTTAGACTCCACAGATGCGTGTGCTTGTCGGTGTACATAGAGTTACGTGCTGGCAACACGCCTGTATGTATTTCTGTGTGGTAAAGGTGGCTTTATATATGCCCAAGTGCCTATTTGGGTCTTCCTGCATGGAGGACATTGGTCTAGCAGTGAGCCAGTTCCTCCCACCAGCTCAGGGTCTTCCAAATAGCAAATGTAATTTTAAAAGACACAAGAAAACACAAGGCTAGTCACCGAACAGAGGCACAGTAGGCCTAAGAGAGGTCAAAAATTAAGATGAATGAGAACGGCAGGACATAAAGCTTTGCTTTAATCTCAAAAATTGATACAAAAAGCTTAGAAATTTAGCTTGGCAAATAGAGCAGTTTTTTATAGGTGGAATGAAACAGTGCACCACTTTATTAAACACCTCACAGTCACTGTGCTTATTGCTGTAAAACTCTATTACCCATAATCGCCATGGTAGGAGGCCACACGGCCGTCCACACAGACGCCTGACTGAAAGCTCGAAAATCCTGAGAATGCGTGGAAATGCTGACTCCATCAAGATTACCATCACATCACGACTCGCACCGTGGCATTTACAGATATCCTGCTTTCACCCTGGAGCAGGGGAATCTTCAATATAGGACTCCTTTTAAAAAGTCAAATAAAATTAGTTTAAAGTTTAAAATAAAATACAAGCTATTTTAATATTGGACACTAACACAGCACATTTTAACACTGGACACTTTGCTGACTATCCATTTTGAATATATATATATATATATAGTTATATTTTATATCCTACTTGTTATTGTGATGTTTGTTTTATGGTGATATTTGTCTATTTTGTGTATTGTCTGTTATGGCTTTGTTTGGCCTGGGGGAATGGCATTTTGTTTTTCTTAATGTATGCAAATGCAGTAAAAAATTACTATAAAGAAATCTAATCTAAGTACTAAATACAATGCATTCAAATTTGTTTATTTTTCATAACAAGTAAGGATTATCTTTCTATTAAATTATTAAATGCTGCGGGATAGTTTATGAACGTGTGGAGCCGACCCTGAGGGTCCCCACAACCCACAAGCTCCAGACGCCAAAAAATACCCCTATTACATCTGAAGTACCTCTCATCTCAAACACCGCATTCAAATTAAACCCAATTATGAAGAAAGGGCCAGCAATGTTATTCAAAATGACAGCTTGAAAACCAGATTGATTTCCTATCTCTTTGATTAATTTATCTTTTCTTTCTTGTGCATAATAAACAGGCTGAACGGTATTTACGGAGATTAAAAGCATAACCCATATTTCTTATAATGTGACAGATCATTGGCACTGGAGAAGATATACCATGATTTTGCATTACAGGATTTTGCAGTAGCCTATGGGACAATATATACACACAAAAACAACTGATATACAGCTCCCCAATTACGAATGAGATATGTTCTCTAGAATTTGCAGGTAAGTTGCAAAGTAATAACACAGTACACAATAATAATAATAATAATAATAATAATAATAATAATACAGTAATGATAAAAGTAACTACATACAGTACTGCACTGTACGCCGAGCCATTGAACCACTCTCATTCAATGATCTCATCAAATCAATCACATCAAATCAAATCAAAAAACTTTATTTGTCCCTGAGGGGCAATTTGAGAAAAAAAAAATCAGGGGAGAGCACGAACGCAGTCCCCCACTACCAGAAACGATGCAGTCGAGACTCCCACATTTGGGGCATAGTTCAAACAAAGGGAAAAAATATACAGAAATGAGACTCTTTTTTGAGGTTTAAGGAGTAGGAATTGAGGTAACTAACTAAGGGAACAATGGAAGCTAGCACACCATGCTGGTTGAGAGTCATAATTCTCAGATTCTCCAGATTTGGAGACGCTATTTAAAATGACTGCTACCTCGGGCTGATGGCCCTGGGCTGGTCATCAGTCATCATGGAAAAACATCTGATAACTCTAACCATCCCTTTGCAGTCACCCAGTTTCCTACTTTAGTTTAGTACTTACATACCTGTAACTATCACGGTAACAATTAACAACTGTGCTTGCACAAGGCCTATGCAGAGGCGTTTAGAGCGGGTACACCCTGGCACTCTCAAACAAATATACGGTGCCAAAAACTGGACGGCCACCCGCCTACCACTCAGTGATCCACATGTTTCTTATTAGTGGGCTGTTTTACAGCTCAAGGAGAACCTTTTCACATTTAATATACAGGGAAGCGCACTGATTTGGTCATTCTTT
Organism: Gnathonemus echidnorhynchus; assembly: GCA_026776725.1. Lineage (NCBI taxonomy): Eukaryota > Metazoa > Chordata > Actinopteri > Osteoglossiformes > Mormyridae > Gnathonemus > Gnathonemus echidnorhynchus. The sequence continues at coordinate 4,443,323 of JAODJU010000002.1, read as the reverse complement.
AACACTTTAAAACAGACCATGGGCATTCCTGTAGAGAAATAAGCATTCTAGGATAGTCCATTAAAATTCTGCTTATAAAAGCCAATGGTCCAAAAATTACACTAAAAGTAATGTCACACACCATCTGTTATCCTTTCATTTAAAATGCCGAGGTTAGAATCCCGTGGCACAGAGTGTTGGCTTATGGAACCCAGGACAACCTTCCATTTCCAGTCAGCACGGGACGAATTCTATTAAATTTTGTACAACAAATGATCCTGCACCCAAGGAAGGTGCCCAAAGCCCCCATGAGTCGGTCTTTTCAGTTCTTAATTAGTCTGTCACAGCACTTAAAGGCAAAGACTGGATAGTGACACTGCTGGTCACCGGTGTCATATATTAAGCCTAACGGAAAAGGTTGCAGTAGAGGATCTCAGTGACAGTCTCCTTTAAATACCAACACAAATCAAACCTTATCTAGATATATTAAGAAACGCTTGGTATGACTCACTGTCCAAACCCTGTCACAAAGCAGAGCAAGATAGATCTGATTCATATCATTAGAGCTATAGAATCCATTGATTTCTGCACGTTATTATGATGTATCAACACTGTCTAATCTATTAATTGTCCTATAACTTCTGACCTCAAATTTATCCATTTGTTCTTATTTCTGCTTTTTGTTTAATCTGTTGTTTTCCTATTTACCATTAGCACTATTCCTTCTCTTCTTTGGTCTGGTTCTGTGACACAGTTATGGAAAAAATGGCTGTATGGTAAATCAGTTACATGTGCTAAACCATTTCCATTTATCCCCTCTCTAGGGTCACACCGACTTAAACCAGTTTAAAGCATACAGTACATATGTAAACCTTACTGGCCAACATCACTGACTCATAGCCAAACACACAAAAAGGGGGGAAAATCAATGCACATCTTGCCTTTGATTCCTAAAACAGGTTTCCCTGAACACTGCCTGCTATTACAGACAAATCCTCTACATGCATCTATGTCTCTGCGAGCTTCAGTCATCGCTGGTTATTTGCTGGTGGGCTATGTGATCATGCACCTCTAAATGTACTGAAGAACCGACTCTATGAGACTGAGAAAAGCAGAGTGTGCATGCCATATAAACTGCTTAAAAACAGAGGTGTCTATAGAACCAGCCTGATCCAGTTTCAGTGTTCTGGAAACTGACAATGCCCCAAATAATAAACACACTTCTGTAAGCCTTCTAGTTTTCATTCTTGCAATAGGACTGTGGCCAGAAAAGCAAGATGGTGGACAGTGTTGTAAGGATTGAGTGTGGAATGGTGACAAAGAGAACATCATGATACCTAATGTTCACGCATATACTTAGATCCAGAGGTGGACATTTCAGATCCAGAAAGTAAAAATTTGGACCAAGATTTTGTTTTAACCAACCAATTGAGTACTCTGAGAGTGTGACTCTTTATACTCAATTGGTTGGTTGAAACTACATTTTGGTTCAGATTTTTGCTCTCTAGAGCTGAAATGTCCACCTCTAGTTAGAACATTATTAGGCCATAAACAAAAACAAGCTATAGATGTCCTACCAGCATCTCTTCCTTCAGGTACAATATTTATAATCAGATATATCATATTTTAGTGATGTTACACAAGTTCATAATACATTTGTGTATGAGTTGCTCATGAATTTGCCCACAACGAATGATCTTACTTGCCAAAACCACATCTGGTGCATTTACGCCTCATCTCTGCACAATGACATCATCAATATCAATTCAAGTTCCAACATGAAACAAGCATGCAGAAAATATTTCAGCCTTACAGTTCACTTTAAATTAAGTATTCTGCAGGATACAGAACATACCAAAGAACACTTCAGTGATTATTAGAGGCTTACTTGAAAAACTGGCAATATCGGATTGCCTCTACTGCTCCATCATATTCACACAAAACACAAAATTTAAAGCATGATCAACAATTACTGCATGAATCTCTTAGCATCTGCTAAAGTCTGTTCCTCATTTGCCCTGTGGCTCTGCTCCATATTACCCATTGCTCTCCAAAACACAAGAGTTCTGATACAAGACGCTTTTTCACTGCCACCAGGAACCAAACCGTACCCGAGCCATATCACAAAGAGACGGTTTTCCATTGTAAATTATGAGCTGTACCCGACCTGTATCCACACTGACATGGCTTATTAAGCAAACTGGGCTGGTTGCATCACCACCATCTGAATGGTCGAGACCAGAAAGACTGGGTGATCTGCTTTGATATGCATGGATTATCTGAAGGGAAAAAGGGCATATTCTGTATACTAATTATCAGTAGTATCACACATCGTGATGTGTTGATGCATTCCCGAAAACTCTGAACTTGAAAATGTTCCAACCTCCTACTTGAGATAGTACTATAGAATGGCTGAATGGAATTGATTCATAATGCAAATTTATGCAAGCTAATGCTAATTTTGCTAGCGTTTGATGCTAACATGACATGGAAATTCTCAGAGGGTGAATCTCAATATGTGTACTTGACCATAATTGTGTTCTCATGTACCAGTTTTACATCATCTTCCATTGTCAAACACCAGTTCTAATACTAAGAACACAATTGCACGAGGACAGTAAAAATCCCCCGATGTTGGTCTTGCTCTGCCAAAAATATCAAGGATACATTGGTTGCATCCTCGCCGAATGAGACCAATCCCATGATTCACTGCACCCTAAGTTCGTTCTTGGAAGGCCAGTTAGCAAGACCACAAGTACGATATTTGCGTTCTTGGTATTGAGATTCATCCAGAGACTTGCTAGCGGAAATTAGCACGTAGTAAATCATGATGTGGACAGTAAATTAGTGTCTCTTCAGTTTTACGTCACTGTTGCTCGCCAAACCTGACAACACCTTAACTGAGCCAAGCCTTCTGTGGTGGAAAATCTAAGCATGCTGGAAACGCACTGTAACTAGTGTCTCTTTGCAGTAAAGCTCAGGTCCAACCGGGCTCCTGTATGCCAGTGGAAAAGTGCCAATACTTACAGGAGAGTAAAGCCAATAGAAATTCTAAAAGTGAGGTTATTCTGAGTCTGTGGTTTGGTTTGAGTCGAATTATTACACTATTTGGCCGAGTATATTCAATGTTTCATTATACACAAGATGAGTCTCAAAATAGTGGTGTAGTGTTTTGCATGACATCAAACTCAAGCGTGAACAAAGCGCTCTTGCACTTTATCTGAAATAGTTTCAATCTGTTCATACGTAAGCTTCAGCTTCAGATCATCGTGTTCATAGAAAAAGCTCACACGTGTAAACAATGAAGGAAAAATAAATAGACGGGGATGCAAACCACTCACTGAATTGTAATAATGTAAAACAACAATACTGAATCTTAGGCAATATGGTCAATCTACCCAGAATGCCTTGCACTGATTGCTTTGCCTCTGCCCACATTAAATTTTAATAGCTTGTTGCCTTGTAAACAGTGTACAATTCTGAATCCAATATTACAATAATAACCTGCTTTTGTAAACATCCAAAAAAGGTTGGATCTTGCTTTCCACACCAGGCCATGTAATTTCTTATTTATCAGTATGAATAAGAATAAAACAATATGCCGAACTTGTAGGTGTGTTTTTGTCAGAGTTTTAATCTTTCATGATAGGAAAATTGCTCCTTTATGTGCAATAAATATTGATTTAGGGTTCATACATAAAGGAATGTGTTGAGAATTTCTTACTGCGTGTTGCTCATATTTTACCGTTACCTCAGCTAGACACCCTGTGGCTATATATTAAGAGAATCTCACTGCTTCTCATTCAGTGGAATCACCTAATCAAGTAATCTGTCGCCATGTTCTCTGTTTTATTATTTTAACTAATTCCAGGGTTTGGGAGGTGGATGGGAACTGGGGGGTACAGTTTCTCTCCTTAACAACTGGGGGTTAAGTAAAATATGTGCTGCATGCCACATCGAGTTCTGTTGGTATTAATTCATGAATGAGTTCTTCCTTCCTTCATTGGCCTTACAGACTTTTTGGTATACCGCTTCTGCCACAAACTTCCTGCCATAATACGAGGCAATAAAGTAACAAGCAAAAGAGAAGAGCAGGACACTTGGTTCAATTTATGATGTTTTATTGGTCATAGGAAACATCTATCCATTTTATATAACTGCTTGTCTCGTGCAGGATTTGGGGGTCCAGAGCCCATCCCAGATGCTATAGGCACAAGGCAGGGATAAACTCAGGATTTGGTGGTAACCCATAACATGACAAGTATTTTATTTTACTGTATGGGGCAGAGATTGGAACCACGGTTCTAGGAGTGTGAGGCAACAGTGTTAACCACGGTGTTACCAAGTCACCCCACAAAACATTCACGTTCTCAACCATACTCACTGAAGTGAATGCTGTCTCTCTTACAGTAAGTCCGAGTTTAGGAAAGCATATTGGGACTGAGTGTGTACTGGTGACAAAGAGGACTCCATAATGCATTTAATAAATAATTAGCCAACAGATGTTAGTTCAGCAGAGCCGCAGGGATTTTCCTAAAACCTTGGATCCTAGGCTGTATGAATAAGTCACTTCACCAAGCAACAGTCATTCAGGGCCAATTTACCATGTCTTTTAAAATCTGAGGGGCTGCAGAATCCCACTCAGTGTCACTCAAATGGTCAGAGCTCATGACCGTGGTGCCAAGCAATGCTGTGGAGCTAGGGTCCAACTGCTTATCCAGGACTGAGAGGAACTAGAGACTCTTAGATGACAAGGTACAAGGCAGGGGGACGCCCGGGACTGGATCCAAGGCCATTTCAACACATGCATGCATGCAATTTAGATATGCCATCTACAGAATGATGTCATCTACAGAGAGGCACCCAGAGAAATTCCCCCACCATACAGGAAGAACATGCAAACTTCATGCGAACAGCATATTCAAAGCCACTGTCAGAGATAAATTATGAATGCGAGGTGGGTTTTCTAAAACTACTGATGAAATGCTACAATCCACTTTCATTATTTTCATTTTAATGGCATGGCCTGCACTTTCCAACACAACGAGATTTACCAAGGTAACGATTTTGCAATTTACTGATTATAGATCTGGATGTTTTTCCTGAAGCAATGTGAGTTATGCACCATGTTCAAACAGAAGTCCCTGTCTGGGATTTAAATATGCAAAATGACATGTCCAGTTCGCTTACTTGGATAGAGTTACATTTCTAATTCTATATAGCAGGGGGAAAATTTTCAGAAGTAAAATATTCCATATGAGTTTAATCAAAGGATATAATTGACAAATGTAACTGTAATTAAAGTCATTTTATTTATAACGATAATAAGGTTTCATCCAATCATTAGAACAGCCCCATGTGGATTTGCATAACGTCAGAGGAGTTATCACAGCTGCAGGCATTTACATGTTTCCGTGGCGACTGCTGATGACCACCAACGCCCAGATGTCTCATGTTCCTCTGGACATGTGTGTGGACCACCACCAAATCAGTGGGCTTTGGTTGTGGTTCTGCATTGCTTGTTTAGATGAGCGATCATAAGCATGGTAAACAACAGACTGACTTAATGGTTTTCCTTGGCAATAATACAGAATGACGCAGTTCAGCCAGACTTGTTTCACACCACGGCTGAGAGACGGGGAACAGTGTGTGATGCTCAGCACAGCTAGAAGGCACATGGCAACACAGGCACAGGAGGAAAAAAATCTAATGAATAAACAAAGGCATCCATAGAAAATACATTCCGGCTTCTTTCAAAAAGGTTCAGGTCATTGTGCGACTGTTTCTCCAGCTTGAGTAAAGTAACTATAGAAGGACATTACTATACTAGCACTATACTAGCACACCACACAGTAATTATACTGGGAAATTACGAAACAAGTACCCCAAGACATGTACCATAGCTACATTGGCTTATGGCATAAGAAATGCTCTAGGATGCAGTACGCTAGTTATATACTGCATAGTATTTGTACTGGAATACTACTCCCCATCTCTGCTGGGATTCTCCACAGTAAGTACATTACACTAGGATACATAATAACCAGAGTCGTACATGGTGAATCCAAGCACGCACTTTGACATCCAGCGGAAAAAAAATAGTGTTAAAGTACATTCTCATTAAAAAGCCCTTGTAGTGCAAATATATGTTCACAGACTTCGGTGTAATGGCTAATCAAAGCAATGGCAACATACCGTAAAATAAAAACGATAATTGGTATGAGCTACCCCACAGTAATTATGTTTTGTATAATTAGAATCAGAGATGCGACGGTGTGATATTATACGCGACACATATTCTTATCTGCAATATGATGGTCCTCTGAGTTCAGTCAAGGCTGAACTTACCAGGCCCTTAATGGAAAATGCTGGTTTTGGGGAAACTAAAAAAAAAAGTAAAAAAAAAAAAAAAAGTTTATTAACTTTTCATTGTCATCAATTAGTTATGTGCCATCAGTGTAGGCCGGGTTTTTTTTTTTTTTCTTTTTGATAGGGATGCAGTTTGGAGGCCTAGCAGGAAAAAACTGGAAATGGTCCCCTTTCTTCTCGCAAAGTGGGGATGTAAAGCCCATCTCCCTGTTTGCATGTGGAACGTGGCACACTGTAATGTCATAAAGCCTCGTGTGAGACACACGCACACGCGGATCATCGGAAAGAGTATAAATCATAGGGGAATGATGGCGAGTAAATAAGGAAATAAAGCGGGCTTTCCCTGGATCAGTGTCCCTCCCCCACCGGCTTTCTTGCAGAGGAACAATTCTGTGCTGTCCCCGACCACAGGCCTCCCCGACCACAGGCCTCCCCGACCACAGGCCTCCCCGACCACAGGCCTCCGCGATCTTGGCTGCTCAAAGGCGAAACAAAGTGAAAGATCACGTCGGTCTCATCTGTTATTATCAAGGAATCTCCCCCGGTGCTCGGAACCTCCTGAACTCTGTATAATTTCCACTTGCTCCCGCCATGCCACCAGGGAAAAGGAGCAACGGGGTACATCCCGAATGATGGATTCCTGCCCTAAGCTGGGCAGGGACGCTGCTAAAGACTCGCGTCCTTCCCCAACACTGAACCTCAGCTGCTCGGAAATAGCCGCCTTCCTGACCGACTGGGATGGGGCGAAGGGCAAGTCGACATTGCAGCGGGGATACACTGACCCTACAAAGCTGGAAACATCGGGGTTAATACTCCCTAACAAGGTCGTATTTCTCATCCCGGCAACAGTATGCGCTCGCTGAAGTGGCGAATTTTTAGAGCCGTAATGCAAAAATGCAAAATGGGAGGCCGCCCCCAGGAGGCAAGTTTGAAGAAGAGAGTTCTGTGCTGCCCAACTCATAGAGCTGGCAACAATCTCAGTCAAAGAAAACACCTGCCTAGGATTAGAAAACAGGGCACAAGCAGACGGTAAACAAGGCAGGCGGAGCACTCTTCTGTTGCCGTAAGGCTTGGCTGATTCTCCTGGAAAACTTTCGTCTGTCTTGCCTCCCCTGGTGGCCAATCCCAGGGGGGCCCCCGCGTTGTCCCGCTATAACTGTCCAGGTGCAGAATAGGCTGATTGGTCAACCGGAACTGAGATGGCAATCACCTGTGTTCCAGCCACCCAATTACCCAGCAGTCCTCAGGGCTACTGAACAGTCTCTTCCCAACTTTTAATAGGCTGGCGGAACGCTCTCTCCTCACGTATGCCACCCAAACAACAACAGCCCTTCGCGAAGACAGCTGCAAGAATGGACACTGACTACCGGAATAAGCAAAATGCATTTTCACAAACATTTCATTTTACTCTACAGGTAGCATTATTAATATAATGCAAAGAAAAGTCTGCTCAAAATCCAGGAATCCAGGAAAATGTGGTGTTTAAGATAATGTTCCTTTTCTGCAGTTTGAGATATATAATTAAATAAACAATCATGAGGATTAAGTTAAATCTCAACTGACAGTGGAGTGACAATTTCATGGATTACTGAAGTCCTGTCTAATATTGTCCATGCTTAGCTCAAACCTGGGACACCAAACACCTGCGTTGGGCATACAAAACATGCTGAGGGACTCATTTAGCATAAACACTTCCAGACTAGAATCAAGTATTCCACTAAATATTATGCTTCTCCTTTCAGTGAAGCTATTACCATTTTATAATGCTTTAAGAGTTGTAAAACAGTTTTACATTTATTAATATTTCCTTCTAGACGAATGTGAATGAAAAGTATTTAATGTATGGATTTCTGTATTATTTATGGACTACATTTTGTAAATATGTGTCATAATGTGTTTTTTTATAGATACAAATTTTAATTTAGAGGGAAGTCACTGACGTGTCTCATCCAGTCATACTTGAGATGAGTCAGTAACCGCAGGAAGCCACCAGATGTGGAGAGAGAGGACCAGAACACTCACCAGGGAAGGGGGAGACACAGGAACTGTCCTCACGCTGTCCCTGGCACTACTCAGGGGAGTAGCTAGGAATAGCGGGCCCCCTTGGAACATTTTTAAACTGAGAGCATTGGATGAGTACTCATTGCCAACTGGGCCCCCAACGTTAAATTCTGGGGCCCCTGTAAAGTGCTGGGTCCCCTAAATCTGCCAGGGTATCTATGCCCCTCTGACTCCCCTGATGCTTCTACACCATCCATGCATTATTCACGGTCACGACGACGTCAGCCTTTCATTGGAGATCCCCCCCCCTCCCACCCCTGCAGGGTCTGCTTCACCACGGACCATGACCGGCAAGACCCATCACAACACACCAGCGTGACCACGGCCCGTTCATGGTCGCGGTCATGCCTCCCATGCGGCCCAAATGTTTACCACACCACAGGGACCTCGCGGATCAATCACGATTAAATTGCGGCGGTGTGACGGCTTCATTCATTACTGCACCGCAAACGAGTCTCAGTTATGGTCGTGCCGTTGTTCTGGATGACTGATGACAGATCTTTATGGTGCTGTCACAGCTACACTGCTCATTATACTGGCAACATTCCACTCATGGACGCATCCTTATCCTTCTGCTAATACGTCTGAGGGTCAATTGTGTCTCATGTTCTAAACATGTTGCACCACAGTGAAATCCTTCACATATGCCGGCCATTTCCATAATGTTTATTCATTTATCCATCTTTCACAGGCACTTGGGAGATTGCAGCGTTAGCCCCAAGCCTGACACAGGGCAGGATGCACCCTGGACTTTATACTCAACAGCACATTGTGGGAAATTCTCAGGCAGCTGTCTATATGCATTACCAGTCAAAAGTTTGGACACGCCAAGCTGCCTACAGAGGAGAGTGATAATGTCGAATCACATGCTGAAAAGGCATCCCAGGAGGTCACCTCATGAAACCGGCATAGAGGAGAAAGTATGGTCAGCCAGTTCATGGAGCAATTGGGGTTACGGGCCTTGCTCAAGAGCCAAGTGACCACGGGATTTGAAATCCCAACCCACAAAGCTGCCCGTGCCCACAACAAATTTTTTTGGTCAGTGCATAATGCCCTGTGCGTTATTTTATAGTGTTGATGTCTTTATAATCATTCTAAAAGGCAGAGAATAGTACAAATAAACCTTTCTATAGGTAAGTGTATCCAAACTTTTGACGGGTACTGTAAAACTACAGATACACTGGAAGAACATGCAAAGTCTGCACATGCATAGTGCTGAGGTCAGGAACCGGAACCCCAGCCCTGGTGCTACGAACTGTCACCCACTGTCTCACTCATATATTATTTGTTAGTGGGGGTGTGTGCATCTGGGGGTTAGACCTCCATGCTTGTGATCAAAAGGTCACCAGTATAAGTCCCATGCTCAGCAGAACAGCCACAACTCCACTGGACCCTGGAGCAAGGTCCTTAACCCCCTGAAAAATGCTCCTGGGGGGCCTGATGGACAGCTGACCCCATACTTATCTCTTATAAAAAGAGAGCAAGATGGTGTATGTGAAAAAACACACACATCCCAATGCACCTATGCTACAAATGGCATCTTCAGCACATTTTATACAACTAAAACATTTTCAATTTTTCTTTAGTTTTGAACAACCAAATCTTTATTGTTAAATCGTGATCTAGATGCAAGTTGTATGCTGCAGTCGTAGCTCCACAGTTTAAAGGTAAAAATCACGCTTCAATCCGGAATACTTACATCATCCACACCCCTTCAAAAGCAAGGATATCAAATACTGACGTGTAATTACAATAAGTTCCTGCGAAGCGTTTCCGCTCAACAGGGCTCTTTGTTAATAACTCATAATAACGAATGATTGACTGTTTTGTTTCAGCATGTAAGCGGGAGCTTGGTGCTGATGGGGGGTGGTGGGGGGGTGAGCAATGGGAGCCAGTATGAAGAGCGCAGCAGAGGGAGAAAAAAAAATGATATACGGCTATTCAGAAAGGAGCTCCCTGGATATCACGCATTATGACTGGGAGTGAAAAGTCCACATCTATTCCCTGCCTTTGCTGCCATAAAGCTGATTAGCACAAGGTAACCCATTGTGAGGAAAATCATTTCACGGCTGTAAAGCAAGTGATTTCATATCCTTTATTTAAGATTACACGGTAAGTGCCTAATCAGCTGATCGTTAATCACCGCTATTGTGCGCGTACATGCCTGTGCTTGCGCCCCTCATTCCCAGCCGGCCAAGGTTAGCCGCGCGCATTAAAGCCACATAATCACCTGCAAACGTTGCTAAAGTGACACATGTGGTGTTGACGATTTGGGACGATTGTTATCGCTCTCTCTTTATTTTTTTAATAAAAAACAAAGAAAGAAAGAACGACTTTGACCGATTTCATTGGAAAATATTTCCGATAAATTGACCGGGGCGATACTTGGAGTTCCAGTGTTGCCAAGTAGGTTATGAATGCGGAATAAAATTCACAGACGTGACGTTGTCCTGCGGTTCAAGGAGTTTCCACGTTAGCCTGAGAACTATTTACAGAATCTCACCATCCAACAAAAGGGAGGGGTGGCCATACATGCTATGGTGTACAGCAGTTCCATGTTGGCCGCAGAACGAGTCATAGAAATGCAAGAACATGTGTGCATGACACACACACACACACACACACACACATCTGTACTCATATCTTTGCGGGAACCATTCATTCATTTCTACGAGCAAAACCCCAACAATGACAACCTGAACCCCTGCTCAAGCCTAATCTTAACCATAAGTAACCAAACAAAATACAAGACTTTTGGCATTTTTAGTTTTTTGAGTGCACTCACAGATTTTTATAAAACCTGAGTTTCCCCTTCTGGGAACTGAAAAAAGTGGTCCCCACATTGTCAAAATAACAGGAATTTATTACATTTTGGGGACATTTGCTCCCCACAACGTAATATAGTAATATATAAATGACCCACACACACACAAAACCATAACACTTGGTGAATATCAGAAGGATGAGGTGAAGACTCTTTATCTGGCAGACTGAAACCACTTGCAGAATTCCGGCCTATTTATTTGTTTATTTCCTTAATCCTCTGGCCGGCCTACTCTCGCTTTATTGTTCTCCCGGCCTGCTATGCGGCGGAGCTGCATCACCGCTTAGGCCGGGCAGCAGATAATGGAGAATATATGTTCTTCTCGGGGGCAGCTGCTGCTTAGCGGGAGTTAATTCTCCTAATAGCCGCGGCCTCCGTGGGCAACACTCAACCTAGAACCTACTCGCGATATAAAAGCAAGTGAGGTAAGTGCACGGCACAACAGATGTATAATGAATGAACACTGGCTACATGTTACAGCTGGGCATAATCGCTCTTAGCGTGGTTAATGTTTTACGATTTAATGGCCATGTGCCCTTCCCCCCTTCCCCCCTCTCTGAAATACGGCTGAATGCAGAGCCACAACTATATAAAAATATGAAAAAAATATATTGCTTTTGAGTCCTAATGCGTATTAGGTTCCGGAATGAAGAGCAGAATGAAAGATCATGTGTTCTGAGAGTGGCGCCAGGTTGCACCGGAAGGACCGGACTCAAGCAGCAGAACTCACGATTAATGTCGTCGTCGCCGATGCTGAAGAGCAAGTGCACACTATGCGGAGTCAGCGTTTTCGAAACGGCAGGCCAGGGGACGGTGTCGCCACTTACCTAGCCACTAGGGGTCAGTGCTACACAGTGAGGTAAGTCAGTGGCAAACGTGATTCTTGCAGAGATCAGGTGTGTACATGTGCCAGCGGCCTGACACCGAACAGTATGCAAAAGTGGAACCAGTGCATATATTACCTACCGAATAAAGGGATAAAAAGTTTTGTTTATTTATTAGGATTTTTTAATAACCAGATGGGTCATTAAAACGTGCTTGAATAAGGAATCAGTGGACCATGCGACCTGTATAATTATGGGCCAGTAGCTGAAGCATATTGATGAACAAACCCGGACCTTTATTATTTTCCCATAGTCACGTTGTCATGACTTTGTTTCTTCACAAAGTAACAATCTAATTACACGGTTAATTCCGCGCCGGTTCTCCGTCGCCACTGGTGCTGTTGCCCGGTGAGGCCGACAGTTTATAAAGTGCACAGTGGGCTCAGGGGCGGTGGAACGGGGAGAAAGGACGATTTGGCTTTTGTTCAGTACTTAAAAGAGCAGGGCTACCTGTCGAGCCGCAGCTTACCGCTACGCGAAATTAAACAAGTTAAACAAACACAACATTCAATTTAGCACTCTCAAAGTTGATTGGGCTGGGCAGATGTCAGTGCCGTGTCCGCATGGGAATGGCGGTACAAGGCAGTGGACACGCCGAATGGTTTGGAAGGAGGTGTGTGCATATGGTTTAATTTCAAACAAAATATTTGTCAAGTCACGCCAATCCCTCGCTGGCTGTGGCCTCCGGTAGAGTGTGTATGGAGATAATTATGTTATTACTTTGTCTTGATGAGCATGATTGATAATAATATATATATATATATATATATATATATATATATATTCAAGCAATAAAAAGGATAGGCAAGGGCTTTGTCAAAATGTCACAGGAGGCCCAAATGGCAGACAGACTGAATTAAACTCAGCCACAAATAAGATGGTGTTGGGGGTGGGGGCTTTCTAGGAGGGTGGAGCTAAGATCACAGGAAGGCACGCCTGGAAAGTGGCATTCAGGAGGGTGGGACTGCGATAATGGGGTACGGTGGGGCTTTACAGCAAAAAAGGGGGGTTTCACATGAGGGCAAGATAATGAGAGCAAGCACTCGCACTGAAATGTTATTTCTATGCAAATGAAACGCTGGGTATTTAAAGTGTTCTGGGAGACAGGCAGTACATGCACGTTGCTATGGTGACAGAAATGGGAGAGCATCGGAGTCAAGCGGCTGGGAAGAGACATTTGGGAGTCCAAAAGAGAGAAAGGAAAAGGGAAAAAAAAAACTCAGAATAATTGGAAAACGATTCCTCAGAAAGGCTTGAGGGCTGTGGCAGTTTCTAAGTCCTCTGCTGTTTGTTTACATGCCGCAACACTGCCACGGAGCAATGTCACTGTCACCAAGCGATGTCACCAGCACTTCACCATTCACATTTAAAAAATAGTCATTGGCACAAAATGGCAGAGCACGATTGTAATGCCAAGCACCAAAGAAGGAGAGGTCCCTTGTAACATGTCAATTCCCATAGCGGTCAGTTAGGAGAGTATACAAGTGCAGGGTACTTCACCAGTGCAGGGTACTGGTATTTCATTATATTTTTCTACTGCCGTTATCATTTAAGCACGGATACCAGCATGCTGGGACTCATGAGCTTAGTCAGAACTTGCATTATCGCCAAAGCACTGGAACACAAGGGCTGTTTTGCAAGGCACAGAGAAATCCGTTCATTCATGCTCCCAGAATCCAGTGTGAGGCTGGAGCCTGTCCCAGGAAGCAGAGAGCGCAGGCTATGGAGCCGCCTAGGATGGGATGCCAGTCCATCCAATCGCAGGGCACCGAGACACACATTGAGAAATTCGGAGACAAGGCTGTGGATTCCGCAGCATGCATACAAACTCCATAAGAGTGTGCAGGAATTGATGGTGTCCACAGACACACACACACACACACACACAGAGCCAGGGCAGCAACTGCAGCCAGAACTCTGTCCACTGTAGCTGCCAAATGCTGAAAAGTATAAAAATGCAAAATGCCTCAAACCATCTGATCTTACAGGAAGTCTGGCTTGTAAATGCCAAGCAGTGGAACGTTACATTAGTCTAAAAGCTTTTTTACATTTTAATGTGCTCCACTTCTCCTCTCAGGGCCACGCCTATGTGTCAAAAGCTTGTGCACTAACAGGCCCATCACCTTTGCACCAACTCCCACTTACCGCTAAGGGAATTATGGGTCACATACTTCTGGACTTCCTGCTACACATTTCTGGAGCATTATAGTAGAATGAAATCTTCACCAGTATTTTATAGAGTGGATTATGCAAGAATAATTCAGCTGTTTATGGTGTCAAGATTGTAGTTATTAAATGTTGAGACAGACATTGAGAAGGGCATGCTGGGAAATTGTCAGAATTTTTGTGGCACTGTGCAGAGTTCACTGCTATGCTGTGTGCACATGTGCCCAAACAGAATCTTCTCCTCCATTTATATCCTGCTTCATGAACTCCCCAAGTGCATCTCATTGTAAACTGCATCTTGATGGAAGTACCTCTCCATTACTCCAGCTTCTGTTCACTGAAAACATCCATCCATCTGTCTTCCATAACCTCTCAAGGTTGTGGCGAGCCCAGAGCCTATTCCAAGACACACTGTGGACTGTCTAACTGCTTATCCTGGTCAGGTTTGCAGGGCTACAGCCTGGACGAGATGCCAGTCACATATCACCAATGATGGTGCATCTGAGCAAGGTTGTATCTTATTAAGAAAGGTGGGTGATGGAGCATGCAAAACGTTAAGCAAACTGGGATCTTGATCCTGAAAAAGTCACATTCAAAGAGCAAATTTCCAAAACTCATGTGATTTTGCAAAAATCTCTATGGATACAGTGAGTTTTGGAAAATTAACGAAGGTTCTTTGTTGGATTACGAGTGAGTTTTGGTTCCCAATGGTGTAACATCTGATGAAGAAAGCCTGACTTCATCTGAAAAATAACAAAAAAGGACGGTGATTTTTTAAAATTTCCTCTTCAATTTGGGAACCTTTTTTTCTCCTTATAAATGATGGTGCCTTACAGCTCATATAAATGATGCTCAGTACAGAGTAAAGATTACATCGCACGCCATTTTGGTTTGGCCTGAGAGGCAGTATTAACTGGAATCAACACAGGGAGTCCCCAACCAATGATGTCCACAGACTGGTCTACACTGTACAAAAATTTTACAGAACTGGGAGACCGACTGCTGATTTCAACAGTGTAATGTTTTCCATTATTTTGTCAGATGCAAACAGAATACGCAATTTTTTTATTTTTTTTTTGGGGGGGGGGCGGGAGTCGTAAAAAAACGGAAAACATATAGTTTATTTTGGGAAATTAACCAAACCCTAGCAACCCCCACTCTAGAACGAGACATAATTCACAGAAGATACTTTTGACAGTCCATCCATTGTAATCGATCATGGACGGTTAAATCCACCACATCGCTCCCACGTTCATCTATCTCACACTCCCCCCTTGGCCTCCCACGGAACTCCAAAGTCATGTGCAAAGGTGGCCCAACCGGTACTGCCACCGCTCTTCTTTCAGGGCCAAGGTGCTATGTTTAAAATCACCCATGCTGATTAATGAAGTCCAAAGAAAGCAGATCATTTATGGGGAGTTTAAGGCACCTGCAGACCGCTAATGCACATCCCCTTTGGTTGTGGGAGAAGCCTTCACCTTAGTCATGCCGTCCTCTGGATGCCGCCTTCCATGGAGAGGGTGCTACCAGCCAGCCGGTGGAGGCACAGCATGGTGACCAAGGCTCGTGGCTCTACACACACACACACACACACACACACACACACACACACACACAGACACACACACACACACGTATTTATATCATTGTGGTGAATCACCATTTATTTCTATGGGGAAAACCCTAATCCCAACAATGACAACCTTAACCCCTACCCAGCACTAACCATAACCATAAATAACCAAACACAACACAAGTCATCTGTTAGTATTTTTAGCTTTTTGATTCCAGTTACAGTTTATAAAATTGATAAAAGATAATGACCAAGTCTTGTGGCTGTATACACACACACACACACACACACACACAAACACATGAGGAGTGAAGGAGCCTGCAATTCCAGAAACACCTAGAAACAAACGTTACATGTTTAAGTGAACACAACAGACATTGATGGCTTTCCAGCAGTTTTTAAAGCGATGCTGGAAGGGACCACAGATTTTGCCAAACATGGTGGGTGTTTGCTCAAAAAAGACACCACGAAATGATTTTTTTGATATACAAATTGTTTTCTTTTATAATTGCTCCACTTGGACCGTCCCGCATGCAAATGGCAGCTAAAACCTCGGGGAAGATGCCGTGCCCTGTGCCAGCTGGTGGAAACATCCGCCGCTTTCCCCTTTTTTTAACACGGGGTTTATTTATTTTCAGTGCCAGGTAGACAGCAGCGGCTCCACTTTCCCGGCGAATGTCAAGAAATTACAAATGTGAGCCAGTGAAAGAACAGGGCGGCACTTGGCGGCTTTTGAAGTGCGCGGAGGAGCAGGGAACCTCGAGCGCCATTTCATTCCGGAACTCGTGTCAAGGTTAAAGTGATTTGTTTATGCGAGTCAGCCGCTGACAGCGCTGAAGGTGGCGCCGTCACACGCCGTCGCCCTCTTCCGCGGGCCACTTTGATGTCGCGGTGACGGTGGTGGCAGGGAAGGGAGTTCCACCGGCTCACACGCGCTTCCCGTCTCCCATGGAAAGGACCCTCATGCTGAGTCCGCCCCGCCACCCTAGCTCCTTAAAACGGGGGGATTTCACACACTCGGGGTGGGGGTAGTATTGGGGCTCGCAGGCACGTCCACAGATTTATGGCCACCACAGGTGTACTGATGGCTAGGAAAAGGTCACATGACCAAAACACTGGAGAAGATCAAGGTTCCCAACAGGAATTTCTGTGCAAAAAGGAGGATAATAGGAGAGGGGGCACAGGGAGTTAGGATGCCATGCCTGTGATCAGAAGACTGCTGGTCACAGAGGCAAGGCCCTTAAGTCCCGATTGCTCCTGCCTGTCTGACCCTGCCTTCCCCAGAAAAAAAAAAAATATATATATATATATTAGTGTGTCGCTTTGGGTAAAAGCATCTACTAAACAAATATAAATGTGGTTTAGATGATAGGAGCTGCTAAAATTTAAACCAGCTGTACAGAGATCGATAAAGTACATAACCTCTGAATCCACACATAAAACAAACAGGCTGCTTTCTGATTCAATTTCAGATTGCCGGAAATATGAAGAGTATCACACCTGAGGCAAACAAACACGTCTCCAAGAAGATGGTCTCTTCTCTGAGAGGCTGAGTGATGGTTTAACTTCCCCCACCCCCCCCCACCCCCCATACCATCAATTCCATGGCACCTTTTTGGGTGTTCATGTTCAGGCCAGCCCAGGAATTCCTTGCTCCTCATGCTGCTGTAATCACAGCCATAGACTTGCGCCCCCTATGTCCCGCGAAGCGCATTACTTCACCACAATTCATTGACTTCTCCGGTTCCACCTCCTGTTAATTTTACAAATATTTAGCTTGAACACATTATGCTCCATTTAAGTCCAAGGAGACCAGGGCCCCTGTGACCCTCCACGACAGCTCCATTAGAAAGCCGAGAAGCAAATGAAGGCTGATGACAGGAGTAGCCATAGAGAAGCTGTTGCCCCAGTGTGGTCAGCGCCCCCCAGTGTCCAGGGTGAGAAGTGCATCTATAAGGGGGACAGGCTGGTGCAGGCAGAGTGCATTGTCAACTCCAGCTACACGTCATGAAAAGGCACTGGTGGCTGATGGACCCATTCATTAGCCTCTCACGCCTGGTAAATGCTCCTTTCATCTCGGCTGTGACAAGGCTCAGGGCGGCTCCGCCCGCCTCTCTGCGACGCATGTGCATACTGTTTCCAGTCACGTCTTCTCAGTGCCCGTGGAGCCAGCAGGACTATCAAAGGGCCAGAACCTGAACGAGGTGGAGCGGTGAGATCCTCTGCTCAGGCCGCTGTCATCCTTTAATGTCAATTAGGGGGCGTGTTTTCCACTTAAAGGACGGCGGCAGCCCTGAGCCCGGTGGAGTCTCTGTTTAACATCAATGCCTCCGTGCGCAATGGAAAACCCACGCAGATGCGGCCGATTTGGATCGATTTTATGCATCAGACATGTGCAGCTTCAAGTGGCGTACTGAACTGACGGAGGTAAAATCCACCTGCATTGAAAAGTGGTATGAAATTAATGCCATTTCGGCAAGAAATTTACGGATATATGAAGCTGCTGACAGGACAGTGTGGAGCAACAGCCACTCCTGACCCAGCGGCTAAAGGTCCAGAGCCTGGAAGGAAGCTGCTGTGGTACTAATGAGCACAGTGATTAAACCCTTAGAAGTGTGACAAATCAGGCTTTGAGAGAGAATCCAGCACCATTTCTCTCATTTCTGTATGAGTTCTACTGCTCCACTTTCACATACACTTATGGGCAAAGTATTGGGACACCTGGCCATTACTCCTACAAGGACTTTTATGACCTCCCATTCTAAATCCATAGGCATCAATATGGAGTTAGTATAGCAGCTATAAGAGCTACAACTCCTCTGGGAAGGCTTTCCATAATAGTTCGCAGTGCATCTGTGGGATCTTTTGCTCATCCATCCAGAAGAGCATTTGTGAGGTCAGGCACTGATGTTGGACTTGAAGGCCTGGCTTGCAATCACCATTCTAGTTCATCCCAAAAATGTTAGACGGGGTTGAGGTCAGCCCTCTGTGCAGGCCAGTCAAGTTCTTCCACACCCAACCTTGTCTTTATGGATAGTGCTTAGTGCACTGGGGCACAGTCGTGCTGGAACAGAAATGGGCCTTCCCCAAACTCTTCCCACAATGTTGGAAGCAGACAGTTGTCCAAAATGTCTTGGTATGCTGAAGCATAAAGTGTTCCCTTCACTGGAACTAAGGGGCCTAGCCCAAACCCTGAAAAACAACCCCATACCATTATCCCTCCTCCACCAAACTTTACATTTGGCACAACGCAGTCAGCTAGGTAATGTTCTCTTGGTATCTGCCAAACCCAGACATCAGACTGCCAGACAGAGAAACATGATTCGTCACTCCACAGAACACGTTTCCCCTGCTCCAGAGTTCAGTGGGAATGTGCTTTACACCACTCCATCTGACGTACAGCAATGCACTTGGTGATATGAGGCTTGCATGCAGCTGCTTGGCCATGGATGCCCATTCCATGAAGCTCCCACTGCAGTTTTTATGCTGGGGTTAATGCCAGAAGAACTTTGGAACTCTGCAGTTATTGAGTCAACAGAGCACTGGCGACTTTTATGCACCTCAGTACTCAGTGACCCCAATCTGTAATTTTATGTGGTCTATGACTCTGTGGCTGAGTTTCTGTTGTTCCTAAACGTTTCCACTTTATAATAATACCACTTACAGTTGACCATGAATACCTAGCAGGGAAAAAATGCAAGAACTGACTTATTGGAAAAGTGGCATCCTATGATAGTACAACGCTTCAATTCACAGAGCTCTTCACAATGACCCATTCTTTCACAAATGTTTGGAAACCTGCAAGGTGCTTGATTTTATACACCTGTGGCAATGAGTCTGAATGAAACACCCGGAATCAATGATTTAGAAGAGTGACCCAATACTTTATTTTCCTTATAGAGTAGCTAGCAGCTAACTTAATGTAATGACTTTGCTGCCTCATAATGATTCAGCTGTATCCTCCCCCTGCTTCAGTAGAGCTTCCTCACCTGTATCCTCCTCCCTGCTTCAGTAGAGCCCCCTCAGCTGTATCCTCCCCCTGCTTCAGTAGAGCCCCCTCAGCTGTATCCTCCCCCTGCTTCAGTAGAGCCCC
>JAODJU010000002.1:4407571-4422521 GCA_026776725.1 Gnathonemus echidnorhynchus | reverse complement strand
TCCTCCTCCCTGCTTCAGTAGAGCCCCCTCACCTGTATCCTCCCCCCTGCTTCAGTAGAGCCCTCTCACTTGTATCCTCCCCCTGCTTCAGTAGAGCCCCCTCACCTATATCCTCCCCCCTGCTTCAGTAGAGCCCCCTCACCTGTATCCTCCCCCCTGCTTCAGTAGAGCCCCCTCACCTGTATCCTCCCCCCACTACAATAGAGCTCCCTCACCTGTATCCTCCCCCCTGCTTCAGTAGAGCTCCCTCACCTGTATTCTTTCCCCTGCTTCAGTAAAGCCCCTCGCTTGTATTCTGTCCCCTGCTTCAATAAATCTCCCTCATCTGTACCCTCCTCCCACTTCTTACCGCAGGCACATGACCATCTCAGCCTTACTGCTTCTGACACTGTTTGATGGCCACAAGACTAGCATAATCATCAGTGCTGCTCTTGTCATGCAAATCCGCATCTTCAACATGGCATCAGCGAGGCAGACAGAATGCTCCATTTCTTGAACGTCCCCAAGAAGGCTCGTTAAGGGAAGTGCATCAAACATGTTTGGAGGCCTGGTCTGTACCTCTGGCAGCCCAATTACTCTCACAAACTGCTGACCAAAGCGGTTGGCGCTTCTCAGCTGCCATTTCAAACACTTAGCGCCTTTTACCGGCTTGGCTTGCTGAAATGCCACATCTGCAGAAATGGCATCGTGGGAAGGCAAGCCTCCACTCATTAAGCCGGGCACAACTCAGACCAGAGAGGAATTAAAGAGGTGGAAAGAGGCTTGGGGGGGGGTACTGCTGGCATTGAAGTAATGAATCCTTCATTGTTTTGTTTTATTTTTGAATATGTGATGACAAATCATACCAAAAAACCATTCCGCCAATTATACGTAAACTAATCTAATCTTTACCTTTATTGAGTTCCTAATACTTAAATGTGGGAGCTCTGATTCAGTTACACTGAAAAAAAGTGCAAGCGATGTCAAAATACACCTGATTAATTGCCTGGGGGAAAGTAATTTTCACTCATTTAGTTACTTGCATCCATGTAGCCTTTGACAGAGAAAAATGCAAAGGTCAAGCCCCTCCCCTTACTGTACCTGTACTGTAATACCAGTAATATAACAGCCTTTTTTTTGTCCTGCCCCTAGAACATGTGCCCAAACCACAGCCCACTGTAGACCTCCCCAAGACCCATCTCTTCTGTTGTTTTCCTCTTTCTAATGCCAAACTGGCTCTCTGTAAACCCGTTTCCACTCCTGTACCCAAATAAAGTCCCTATTCGTTCCTCCAATCCCCATCACATGGTTCTTTTCTGGAACAATACATGTTTTTTTGTATATAAAAAAGGTAATAGGTGAACCAACGCCCCACAGCGGACTGAGCGTCTCTTTTTTTTTCTCTCATCGCCGGTGCTGCTTTCCTTAATTTCACAGCACAAACAAGTGGATAAAATACCAGCTGTCTGTACTGTCTTTATCACAGGGTGTCTTTTAAAAAGACAGTGCTTTAGAGGCAGCCCAACACTACATTATGGTGACTGCAAATGCGAATAAATCAAGACCAGCTGGAACACAATGAGTAAATTGAAGTCAGACGGTCTAATTTAAAAAATACAGAGTTCGGAAAATTGCATTTTTTTATGTACCACATTATGGTGCATTTTACCGGAAAGTAAAACAAGCCAGTGGCAAATTCATAATTTGATCCATCAAAATTACAATGTATCAAAGACCACAAAGGACAGCGGACAGCATAAATGCAACTAGGAAATGAAAGCATATGAATGTTGAATGCACTTTTCCGTGTGGTAAATGTTTATCACTCCCATTTAGAATTCTACTCTCATAGACGTAATAGTTATGTTTCCTTTACTACTCGCCATCTCATATTTCCTGCAACTAACCCAAAACTACAGACGTTCAGGTTACTGGTTCCGGTTCCTATGTAACTCTGAGGTAGTCACTATTCACGGTTCTTAAGTAGCTGTCTGGTCTCTGGCCTGTTTAACCTACAGAAATCGTCCTCTCAGTTTATGCTTCTCTTCCACCTCCCAGTTGACCCATTCTGGTTCCTTGCCTCTAAAGTAGGGACTCCAAACCATTTTGATGACAACGGTCATTGATACAATATATGCAAAGCTTTCAGGGGGCGGTAAAACTTGCCAACCGGGGGGAAGTCCTGGCGGTAAGGCTTGTTGACTTGGGGGGGGGGGGGCGGCATCAGACTGTGCAAATGCTGGGGACAGTAAAATAAACGATAAACAAATACATCCATGAATAAAAAGGCGTGGCTTGAAAATACATCATTAATTTTTTGGAATTAAAAAATCCCTCCCGCAGACCCTCAGCATTACACAGCCCGGCGGAACAAAGAAACCCAACATCACTTGACTCCCTTTGGACCCAAACTCCTTCACAGAAAGGGCCTGGACATGTGTGCCATCCCATCAGGCTCTGGGCGGAGAGAAGCCCTGGAGTATTAAACAAACATTACCAGAGAATAGACTTGGTGTTGAGAGGTTGATGGAGAGGGCGATGGAGGGAAGCGGCCAGGGGTCACAACTCAGATGAAGGCAAAAGTAATTTGGTGTCAATTTTCCTGAAGAGACTTTTTCTCTCTCTTCCTTTCGCCTTCAAAGCACTCACTGTGACGAACTCTGACAAAGAGTGGGGGGCGGGATTCATTCCAATAGAAGAATCTAGAAAATATACTTCTGCACCTGTTGGTTGTATTGTACAGGTTCAGGAGCTGCATATCAGCAGGGGACAGCAGAGGTATATAGATCTATGCTGCGGGTCGTACCAATGTTTTCCATATCAAAATCAAAAAGAGTTAAAAACAGAGGAAAGAAGACCAAAGCCAAGGCATGTCTAAGATGTCTATGCTGAGAACTTCTCAGACTGAAGCAAAAAAGAAAACAAGCATAAAAATATATAAAGGAAAACAAAAAACAACATGAAATCAGGTTTTGAAGTTAATCGCAGATGCATATTTATGTTCACCTTGGCCATAAGCCATAAACGAAGCTCCTGTTTGTTTCAGAGGTAGGATGGCAAAAGCTTCTTAAAGGGACAGCCACTGGCATTTACGTCACGGCTGCACAGTTCCTAGTGCGAGCTAATGTCAAGGTGTGCGGCGGTGCGCTCGCACCATGTCGGGATTGCCGAGGTTCCTCGCAGCCATGAGCCGCTAAACCGCGTTCTCCATGGATCGGTGGCGTCGCCTCAGCGCTTGCCGATGAGTCAGTTCCTACTGCCAAGATGTGTCGCTATGCAAAGAACTGCATGATGAAGGGAGAAGGTTGGGGGAGGGGCTGTCTGTCACCCCCCCCCACCCCCACCCCCCCCCAGCTGCGGCGTGTGAGGACTCAGCGTGATTTGCATGTGCCTCGCGTTCCTTTTTTTAGATTTCTCAACCCCGGCCCGCCTTTAATGTTTCATGACTGAACCGCTTCGGTTCTGCTGGCACAGTCAAACGGAGTGCACTCTGGGAGACCTGCTGAGGAGCCACCATTAATTTTGTCACGAAGACGACAAGCAAACTGAAAGTAATACAATAAAGGAAGACTATCAGCAGTCTGCCCAAAAAAGTACAAAAAAATGATACTCAAGGGAAAAAAAAAAAAAGATCATTTATATTCGTATTTGAAGTTAAAGAAAAACAGGTAAATGGACAATACATATATCTTCCAAACTCTTACCCTGGTCAGAGTCACATGGGGCCTGAAGTCCATCCCAGGTGACAAAGGTGGTAAGGCTGGGGTTTGCATAATCACACAGTACACTGTGGGCAATGTCGTTGGACAGAACACCACAGAGGTGACACTGAAACGCCCAACCGAAGAGGTGCAAGACATGAGTGTCACCCGCAGAACCACCCTTGTTTGCAGTCAGTTTATGCAAATGCCACGGTCAGATGCTATAGTGGGTGTAACTGACGCAGCGGTCACTGGGATTCCGAAAAGCAAGTGGAATATGATAGACATGACAGTATGGGGGGTGGGGGGGGGCAGGTACAGTAGATGCAATTGCCCATTACCTCCATGACGGCTTATGGACCACGAATGGGAGCAGACTTTATAAACCCTCACCTGGGGGGTCAGGAGAACAGATGCATAGGTGTCTTAATCCAGTCACCGCAGGTCAGTGATTACAAGTGATTGTGTAAATGAGGCAACTTTGCAGAGGCCTTTGCAAGACCTGCGGCCTGACTTTTAGATGTTCTTTAACTCTCAATTAATATTAATTAAAAAAAAACAAAAAAACATATACAGTATGTCTGGTGCTCATCCTATCAAAGTTCCCTGTATTGTTACCAGTGTTTTATCATCTTCCTCACTCTTCAATACTGCTTCCCTAATATATATATATATATTCATTCCTTGGACCCCTTCAAGTTGTCCTCGTTTTGTTTTGTTTCATATTTTGTATAATCAGTCCACACACAATATTCCACAATGACAATGCAGAAAACAGGCGTTTCAAGTATTTTGTTAATTTATTCCGTTTTCAGATGAGTATTAGACATCATAAGATGAGGACAACTTGAAGGAGTCTGAAAACTTTCCGTATGCACTGTACGCTTTCAAATGCATTCAGGGTCATCATCTATCAGGGTCACCAGTGCATAAGCAGCCTTCTTGTCTTTATCCCACTACTCTTCCTTAGTTCATCCAATGTCCCTTCTTGGTTTGTGACCATGCTTCTCTCTCTCTTTGTAGTATAGCATACTTACTGCTAGTAATAATTAATTAACTCTTAATCAATCCCCAATC
Source organism: Gnathonemus echidnorhynchus (assembly GCA_026776725.1). Taxonomy (NCBI): domain Eukaryota; kingdom Metazoa; phylum Chordata; class Actinopteri; order Osteoglossiformes; family Mormyridae; genus Gnathonemus; species Gnathonemus echidnorhynchus. The sequence continues at coordinate 4,417,764 of JAODJU010000002.1, read as the reverse complement.
AACACCACTGCCACCATACAATCACTAGAACCTGAAAGAAGAAAGATAATTTTCTCAAAGCACCCACACACAAGGTGAACGGTAATCGATTCCGAGCGGGATTAAGCTTGCTGCCTTTGTTGCATCCAACGTAATTTTTAACACAGAAACAGTATTTCTAGCAGCCCAAGGAGAGGAATGGCAGAGAGATAATAGACAATGGGAGAAAAATCTATGCAAAACATCCCAAGATTAATTGGAACTAACATAAAAGTCCAGACAAGAATTAATGGAGCTTCAATAATCTGACTGTAGGGGCTCAAGGACTTAATGTGAATTATAAAGGAAGTGAAAGTAAAACATGCTACTTATTGGCTCACGAGACGCTTCTTCCCAAGGCGACTTATCTAACAGTCCATCTTCACCATGTTTCGCCAGTCTGCATAGTAGCACGCTTATTTTGCTAAGCTTTCAGGTTATTTCACTCTCTGTTTCTCTCGACTCAAAATTTTAGCCACGCCATCTCTGAGTCACATGGTTTCCAGGCCAGATTTTCTTGACAACAGAGAATCTGCAAATTGTGTGGAATTTTCCCTGAGCACCATAAAAGGATGTGCCTGGGTAGAAGTGAGCCTGGTTACATGTTGCTGTGGGTTTCACATTAAAGCATTAATAATAATAGAATTAAACATTAATAATTTATTTAAGTGAATAATTTAGGGCTCTCACCACACTGTTCACACTGTAGCAAACAGAAACCCATAGTAACTACCCATCAGCATATTTACAACTATATTACTGACCCATTAACCCGTAACGCTAGACTAACTACTCATTAACATTTACGCAATGTAGCACCACCCAACCATGTCCACATCATTTATGGCCCAACAGCAAATATCATTCAGCACTGCAGCACTAAATTAATTATCAGTTCGCATTTGTAGTGTCGGCTCATTTCAGGATCATAATAATGATCCAAATCATTGCTCAAGAGCGTATAAATTAAACAGTGGTGCCCGATCGTTGTGTCCTGAGATTACGGGAAAATCGACTGGAACAAAACAGCAAAATTCTGTGAATCACAGAGAAAGTTAAAAGGTAAATCACTGTTTGAAATCCATGGTGTGCACGATGCCCTCAGGGTAGACCAGGAGAGATGCACAGAGCCTGACGGCTAGATCCCGTCTTCATCTCTCTCCTCCTCCTTTAACCTTTCCTAATGGCAGGAAGACGACCACTGAACAAGTAATCAATGTGGAGAAGCCACTGTAAGGACTCATCTCGCCGCTCCAGTAAATCTAATTAATCACGGCCCACAAGGCTCTTTCACTGCCTCCGATCGTAACCCGGCGCCGACGTTAACCAGGAAGTGGAGGTGAAGAGCGAAGAAACTTAGGGGGGGTTTCACAGTCTGCAATGCGGAGGCTGTTTACTGTCCATTTATACTTCAGAGTAGCATCAAAGCGCTGAAAGGTGCGTCTAAACCAGCATATAGTGCACACAGAAAGTCTCGAGACGTTTGCTTAATTTAGCAAAAATATTGCACATTTGTTGGTTTTAAAAGAAAAGTTACTACTTTATTCATTTGTTTACAAGAAACATGTATATCACATCAGAAGTTTGAATTGAAACCCAAATTATAATTCTAAAAGCTCAGAGCTTTCAGAGTTAAAATGTTCAAGCAGTATCATTGGATATTTTAAGATTAGTAAGACCTTTGCAATAACATACAACACCAAACATTTGTGTTTAGTATCCTTACAATTGCAATCAATATCAAAATGGCAAGTACCGAACTGAATGAGTCAGTCAAAAAAATTATGACAATAAATTGTCTGCACGGAAGATATGTTAAACATTGCTTGTCAATGGACTTTTATGAAGGCAATAAATTTGCAACATTTCTATAGCGTCCCAAGACTTCCAGCGAGCACTGTAGCTCTAGAGGCCTAAAGATCCAGAGCTACCAACCACTGACAAACTGCATACCGACAAGAGCCATTGAAAGGAAGCTGATTGTTGGGCCGGTGTAGTCTCCATTGTGCCAAACCACCCGTGTATTAAATGTAGTGTACACTTATACTCCCTAATGGGAACATTAAGCGACAGCCTTGTTGAATGTATAATACTGCTCACTGCTAATGGGGGGATCACATGCCAGTCTTTGTAATCCAAGACTTTGCTCTGGAGTTTCCTGCTCATACAAAACTAAGGTATGTGACGTGGAGAGAAAACAGTACCCCTTGCTAGACTGGATACCCTGACATCTTGTTTAGGATGAGTAATTACATGAACAAGAACCAGGGAGAGCAGCACAGGACAGAACAGAGCCGGAAAGTGGATGTGAGAGAGACTCAGAACTCTATTGTGATGCATGTGCTGTGCAGACCTGACAGAGGGGTATCCTGCCCGGTCCAGCCGCCAGGCCCCCGACCCATGTACTGCTCTATGTAATAATACTTTCCCTGGTACTCAAAGTGACTCCTGTGGCTTATAGCTTTACACGTCACCCACGTATACAGCTGAGTATTATTACTAATAGAATTTTTTTTAAGAATGTTCTGGTAAGCACTCGGATAAGCAAGCTTTTTGGAGCCATGACCTAACCACCATAACTTTCTTGACTGTAAGTGCAAGTTGAACTTCTTGGAAATGTTTGACCTATGCGATATCAATGGCATTGACAACACTTATTAGAGAACAGTGGAACATACATAACACTGTAGTTGGTTCCTGTTCCAATGTTCTCTGATAAAAGTGGAACAGAAACCAACTACAGTGTTCAGTAATGACATTGCATGCTAGGTTAAGCAAACATGATTAAATAAAAATGTCAATGAAATAATGATGCTTCTTCAGACAGGTATCAGGCTCTATACTTGATATCTGGTTGGAAAAAGGATTGATGAGTGGCTGATCATTGTGGAAGTAAAAGTGTGGCTTTAATGATAATATAAAGAGAATGGTAATAATGCTGATAATTAATGTATCCTCATGTGTGGAGGGGGTCAAACTGTTAACAGAATTCTGAATGCACACTGAAATGTCCCACTCAGCAAGCGTGCGCTCTGGTGCAGTCTTCTACAGCTACAGGGCCTTGTGAAGCCAAGTGCCTGTGTCAGTCAAGCATCCACAGTGACTTTCCTTCATCTTTTATTTGCATGCACTGTTCATCTTCAGGTAAAATAACTATTTTGCATCTCACATTAATTGGCGCATACACTACATAGCTGTGTAAATTAATGTGCCAATTAGATTTCACAAGCGAAACATGACTTTGATCAACTTGGAATTGTAAAGTAAAATTTAGTGCAAATCATACATAAATTACACCATCTGTATCTCCGACTTGCATTTCATTTGAATATTGAATGTGCATTAAAGCAACACACGAATGCCAAACAAAGATGACTCATGGCGGCCACAATCTTATTTATTAGTCACTTCAGGGTGATTTCCAGTCCTTTCCTGCCCTACATTTCTATTCTGCTTTAAAATATTCAATGTAATAATTAAGAAACCTATGCCATGTGTCATAATGCAAATAAGTAATGCGAAGAGTAATAGGATCAGTGACTTACTTATATCTGCTGGATCCTTACTTAACTCCACAAACGGTCACAATACCATTCTGTGACTAGCCACTTCTACGACTTCAATATCACAAAGAGTTTAGCCCTCACCTGCTCAATTCACTGTTACAGAAGCCAATCCCCAGAGTACTACTTTGTCGGGAATAGATAGCCTTACGGCCAGAAGTTCACTTCAAACATTATCTGTTATCTAACCCGGAGCTGGGAAATCCCATCTACATCACCAAGGGCGCCCATGAGCCACTATCAACAATGCTGTTGGCTTCCTGTTGGGAATGTGGCTCTTTGGCCCCACAGCTGACGCTCACTGTGACACAATATCCCTGATCAATGGCAAGGATGTAAAGGACCGACACTAACCATGGTGAAGTCAGTAAAGAGAATTGCAGGATGCTTGCAGAGATGACTTCACTGAGATAAATACATACTCTGCTGTCTAGCATGCATAAACCATCACGAAGACAGCACTTACTATATGCTAGACGGCTACACGGAAGTACAGATCATTGTAGCTGCAGTACGTATAAGCAGGGCTCCAGAAATTCCGGACCTCCTGGCAAAATGTTACCTTGCCCGCCATATCTCCCACCCCCAAATTTATGTATAACTGTCTGCATAAAGTGCTGGGCCCTCTGAATCTGCCAGGGCTTCCATGCCCCTATGCATCCCTGCATACATGCACAACTTTTTCAGGACAACTTGGCCAGTACAAGCACAGATATAAACTGAAGCTATTATTTTGCATGCCAGTACAAACACAGTAGATACCAAAGACTAATGTCTGAGATATATTACCCATTACACACACACACACAAATGACGGACTTGATGAAAAACATTAACAATTATAAACACAGAACACAAATCTGAATTTTTTGCATCTGCCAGTCAATACAAACGCGACATACATGCCTTTTAAGATACTAAATTAAACCTGATGTAAAATCCATGTGCATGAGGATGTAAAGTTAATTTGATGCAGTGTTTTCTCTCTCCCACTCCCCACATGCTAATGACGTGCCCTCAGTCTCTGCATGTGGTCCACAGTCCTATGAAAAGCTGAGCAAAGCTGAGATAGTAGTGTTGGCTAAACGCAGATATTTGACAGCAGGGGATATCGCATTTATATCTTGTCATGACTCTGCCCTGACCATAAATGTGGGACTGCCCCCACCCCAGGCTCAAAAACACAACATCAGGGTTGCGGGTGCGAGGGGCGTGGTGGAGGCAGAGATCTTCGAAAAATTCACCAAAGGTATCTGACAGCTATGAGGAAGTTCAGCACCACCATCTATGAAGAGCTCCAGTGTCATTTTTTCTGCTTACCTAAACTACAGTTTCATTGCCTGTTTCATGTGCAGCCACATCAGAATTATAAATTATAATGATGTAAATCCTCAGCATTGGCCGGCACTTCACAGCACCCCCCAGGTAACCCTTATTTCACTTTCTCACAGGATACGTATCTGTCTGTTATTGTACGTGTGCATGACACAGTATGGATTTTATTTATGTCCCAACTTATGCGTGACAACTCAGTTTTAATTACATCGTATACATCTATATGAGCATGTTCTGTTTTTGTGTTTCGGTCTTTGCGTGTGTGTGACAGAATGACCTGACAGCACCGTTCTATCAATGGACAGGGTGGGCTAAGCTGTACCTGAACCTGTGTGTCCCTTAAAACAGTCTAAAAGATCAAACATTTCAACTTCCGATGTTTAATTGCAAACAAACTAAATAGGAATGTTAGCCACTCCGACATCTTTACATATATTTGTCAGGGTTGGAGTTTCATGTAGAAATTTTTGTTCCAGTAGCCAAATAATACAGAAAAAACGTACACCCTCCTTCATTACTATGATATTATCTATCAGAATATAAGACGACAATTAATCACCATGCTCTAAAAACCGCGAGGGACAAACATCCTGTAAGATTTTATTATTTCTTTTAATAAATGACATAAGTCAGAAGCAATTTGTGAAGAGTATACCCCATGTTTGGCTGGCGGAACTGCATTTAGTAGCAATAAACGAAATTTTCTGCATGAGTTTATCAATCTCACACACCAGTTTGGGGGGAATTTGGCTTATTCTTCCTTCAACATTGCTTCAGTTCTTTAATGCTTGAGGGCATGTATTTATGCACAGTGCTCATAATGTCCCAACACAACATCTCAGTGGGATCGAGGTCTAGATTGTGAATCCCAAAACCATGGTTATTTTTCAGTCATTCAATCATCGATATGTTGGAGTGTTTGGGATCATTGTCCTGTTGCATGACCTAGTTTCGACCAAACTTTCTTTTGGACAGATGGCCTTAAATTTGCCTCTAGAATACTCTAGTATAAAGAGGAATTCATGGTTGACTCAATGACTGGAAGGTGCCCAGGTATTTTGGCTGCAAAACAAGTTAAAATCATCACCCCCCACCACCATGCTTGATGGTTGGTATGAAACGTGGCATTGTGAATTATGACCAAACACCTACACTTTTGTTTCATCTGTTCAAAAGACACTGTTCCAGAAATCTCTGGGTTTGTTCCGATGCAGCTTTGCAAACACAAGGCATGCTGGCATGTTTCTTTAGGAAAGAAGGGGCTTTTCCCAGGTTATCCTTCCAAGAAAGATAGTTTCTTTTTATGATCGTATTGTCATGAAGTGTAACATTTAATACAGTGTTTCCCAATCCAGTCCTCGGGGACCCACAGCCGGTCCACATTTTTTCTCCCTCCAAGCTTCCTGCCAGACAGTCCACATGTTTGCTCTCTACGAGCTCCTGGTAGAGAGCAAAAACATGGACTGTCTGTGGATCCTCAAGGACCGGATTGAGAAACACGGATTTAATATGTTAACCAAAACCTGTAAATCCTTCAAGTAGGACTTTTGTTTTTCTCCCACTTTCTCTGAGCATTATGCAGTGTGAATTTTGCCAGGATGCTCTCACCTGGGAAGACTGACAACTGCCTTGGAAGTTGTCATTTAGTAAATAACCCTTGTAACTGCAGAATGACAGATATGAAATTGTTTGGAAAAGGCCTTATAACCTCTCCCAGACTGATGAGCAGCAACAATCACTAACCTGACATCCATGTTGATATCTTTTCTTCTTGGCATTGCCAACACAAACCTGCATGCTCCCGAGGATCAAACTGCCAAAGGTTCTGCTATTATAAAAGGGATCCCACTTCCTGATGATCACCTAATCAAGTGCATTTCAAAAGCTGCACCTGGCTGCTAATTATCTTCTTAATTCATATGGCATGAATAAGCATATACTTTTTCCATTTTAGCTTATTTTATGTTGAATAAATAATCCAAGAGAAATCAATCAGTTACGTGTTGTCTATTACTTGAAGCTAGATTTGTATAATTTAAAAGCTTTCCAGGACCATACAACTGTTATCTAGGGTTCTTTTGTCCAAAGTGGCATAGGTAGCTATACATTGGGGTTAGAAACAGAATCAGCTAGAATCCCACCCCCAGGGAGCAGCTTAAGGGCCTAGGTTAAGAGCCAAATGGGGTTACTATTATTCTGCTGGCCGTGGGATTTGAACCCACAACTTTTAGCACATGGGCACTTAACACCTAAGGCAACGAGGTACACACCAAGGTATTTAACACTGAAAGCCAAAAATGTGCACTTGTTATTGTGTAGGCCTACTGTTAACATTACTGGCATTATAATATGATTTATTCTTAACGATACAGCTCAGCGGTACGGCATTTGATTAAGTTCAGTGCCCACTAAGTACTGTATGGGGAACTTTGTTTTCCTGATTGAGTCCTAGGAGGGGCCCTACAGTAGTACCCTTAAGAAAATTACTGAACCTAAATCACTTCCATAAATATCCTGCAGTACAACTTTGCTGAAGCTGTAAACCACATCAAAAAAGGGCGCGTGAGTACAAAATAAAGAGAGTTTTTCCAGGGGAATTATTTAGCAGAGGAGCTTCGGTAAGCCATCACGCCATCGACATGCTCAGCACCGCCTCCTACCAGCTGGGGGGGGCGCTGTCACTCTAACTAGAATTAATGATGCCAGTCTGAAACACAAATTGCAAAGTAAACAGATTAGCAGACACCTACACCTCCCCGCCTGTTCCTCTTACCCTGAAAATATCCTGTCCCTCCCCAGCATCTCACGTCAGTCACCTCCCCCCCCCCCACCTCCGCATAACCATCTCTCTCTAAGCGCCTGCCCCCCACAATCAATATGCAATCTCCCATCCGTATAAAGAATTGCCTCGCTTTGAACTTCGGAGCCGTCCGATTGATATGAGTGATGGAGCGTATACATGAAACGGCACTATAATGCCGATGAGTGCGCCAACAGATCCTAAATTGTGATAAAAGGTTTTCATTTCATGGGCAGGCAAGGGAGGGGCTCGCCCTGATTCATTTCCTTCCTTATTGTTTTATCTATCGCCGCACGGCCCTCGAAAGCATCTTCCGATAACAATAAAAGAGAGACGGGAGTCGTCGTGCTTCTTCTCGCCCCTAAAGCGTAACGTTAAGGTAATTGGAAAGTGGTACATTTCTTCCTAATGAAAACCGAAGAGGAGGTCGGAAACTGCATGACTCGCAAAGACCAACGCTTTCATAGTGTCGCACCTGAACGGCCTCCATTCCACCGCTGCTACATTCATCATATACATAAATGAGCGTCAAATTATCAGGGAAAATGCACGTTCGTCTTGTCGAGCCATTCTTTGGGCAATTATTCAATTTAATTATTCCATTACTTAAGGTCCCACTCTGTTCAATTCTAAAATGTATTTTTCAAATAGTGAATAGACTTCTGAAAAAGCCAAGTCGCCGGATAATAAGCGGGAAAGCATACTTTTTAAATACAAGTCGCCAAGGTCCATATTTAACATCGAATGTACTTAACATTAAGCAGGACTCATCTAAACATTCACATATCTGTGTCACTTTAAAGCATTAATCGCAGGGCAATTCTGCCCCAGACAGATTCATTTATGCTCATTTTGTCCCTATCTGAAGGATTTCCAGATGAATTATATTATATGCACTTTAAATACATAAATGTCGCTTTAGTTTTGAAAGAATAAAACCTGGATATCATTTGCTACCGTTTCTGCCTGTGCAGTGTGGGGTTTATGTTCTGACAGCCCGATCCCGATCTGAATATTAAAATCCACCACGTTATCTTCTTGTGATGTCCATCTTTTTTAAAAGTATTTTGATACCATGGTATTTACATCATAAACATGGTTCCTACTTCTATCAGTCAGTTCTCTGGTAATTTAAAGCACCGTTAAAGTTGTAAAATGTATCTATGTGATGACTTTTACTAACGGTAGTGATTCTCAGAGCAGGAGTCAAACACTGGAACACTTGTCATTAGGGCAACAAAACTCAATGCACCTTACTGATGTCCTCTTAGAGGAAAATGATGTTACTTATAATAACAAACACATCGTCTGGTGCATGTGTGTATGGGGAACGTATGCATACCAAAATTTTGAAATTCTGGTGGAATTCCTAACAGTACAAGCCAAACGCAGAGGGGATTAAATCAAATCCCGGCTTTCCATTGTGCTCGTTTCAAATCACCTTTACCCTGAATCGGAGCATCTCCGCCTTTTGCACCCACATTTGCAGAGAAAGGAAGGTATCTGAAATGGGGAGGCTTGTGTCGGCGGACATGATGAATTCTAAACCTTGAGCGGGCAGTTATCTTGGGGAGGGGGTGGTGCCCTTCCTGCTTGGCAGATGAAGGTGCACTAAGAGAGCCCTGGGTCTCCTACAGTAGCTGGTCGCTCCTCGCACTTCAAAGTACCCGTTTGCTCATCGAACTACATCCAGGGTCGTACATAAGTGCCAGTGCTGCTGCCGATTGTTAACGCAGCTAAACTCTTACTGGAAATATTTTCATAAAGGGGCCTCAAGGAGTGGGAAATAGCTTGGACCTAGGAGTTTATTATAATCCAAGGCTTTGCTGCTTTAAGTTCCCCTCAGTCTAGTGCTCTGCCCAACAGCATAGGAGGGACCGTTCCATACCAACCCACAGCCCTGGGGTCCACAGGTCAATGTTATACCCATCGTCCCATACAGACCCGCAGCCCTGGCGTCCATAATTCTTACTACAGACTATTTGTGTAACAACTACAGCAGAAATGATCTTCCAGCTCTACCTGGAACTGCTGTAGCTTATAGATCATTAGGTACTTATATTTTCATTCTACCAATGTTATTTTCAGAGGCTCTCACCTACGTATTGTCCCAATGGTCTGCCAGCCATGATAATTACACTTATTCTGATGGACGATGTTTCGACGTTGCTCCTTCCTCCAAGAGTCACGGACTAAGCAGAAAAAGAGTGACAGTACTGCAAAGCTGACAAAAATATCACACTGCAGGGAGACACGGGCCCGAGGTGAGCAGGCAAGCTGGCAGCTCTTTGGCCAGGAGGAATTAGAATTTAGTGATTAATTGTCATTGTTGACACACCACAGTGCACAACAACGAAATGTGTTCTCTGCATTTAACCCATATGTGACAATGTGACATAACAGGGGACAGCTAATTCAGCGCCCGGGGAGCAGTGCTTGGGGGCGGTACCTTGCTCAGGGTACCTCAGTGGTGCCTT
>JAODJU010000002.1:4379617-4399050 GCA_026776725.1 Gnathonemus echidnorhynchus | reverse complement strand
GTAATTAAAATACCTAAAAATGAACAGTAATCAGTTACTCTACTTTTTCAGTGGAAAAGTAATTTAATTACAGTAACTTACTTAACTTAAGTAACTTAAGTATTACTTAGTAACGCATTACACCCAACACTGGCCCCGGTAAAGCTATTAGGGTGCCGTGTACACCATCCTGCAAGGGCACGCGGGATAATAACATTTCAGAGCTTTGGAAACTGTCGCGTGCTTAGTCAACCGCTTCCTCCCTAAACCTCAAGGACCTGCAGCAACCCCCCCACCACCCCACCCACCAAACTCTGCCTCTGCTCTTCCTTCCAAAAGGAAGGACATCAGAATATCTTCCGAAAATTGTCGCGCTCCTGTGTTAATGTATAATAATAGGACACACCCTCCTCACTGGTGCAGCCTATCGGGACGCCTGTGGAGGTCGTGAAGCTGGTGGGCTGACGGGAGATGTTAAAGGGCCCTTCCAGGTCTGCCTGACCGGCACCCCTAGTACCTGGGGTACCCAGAATTCAGCCCTGAAAAGCTTACTGTCATTTTCCTTAATGAAAGATGAAAAATTACAGTAACTGGGCCAAACATGGGTCAGACCAGAGGTGGAGGAGGAGCCTCAGGCCTGAGCGGTGCATTATGGGAGCTGAGCGCCCCGGCCGGCCCAGTCATCCACCCCGAATCCGTTCAGAATCGCGTGAGGCTGTGTGTGGAGAGGTACATACGGCACCCTTTTCCTTTCCACAGCGAGTAATTTTAGCCTGGGGAAGATTGAGGTACAATGCAGAGGAAATGTACAGAGCAGGAGAAGTTTAAACAGATTAGGGAGTCACGCTTGAAAATGCACACAGCAGAGCTGAGGGGGGGGGAAGCGGCACATCCCACCCTTAATAAACCCCCCCTAACTATAAATGCAATAAACCCCCCGGCCATCAAAATGGCCTCGATCCAATCTAAAGTGGCAAAAGGAGCAATCATTCCGGGGCCATTAGCGGCCAGTGGCTTGGAAAAACGGCTGGGATACATGGGGGGGGGCAGTGTTTATGCTGACCACGCCGGAAAGCGGGAATCAAGAAAGTGCACCCGGCCCATTTGGACGCCATCATGACATCGTCAGCACCACCAACCGTAAAGGAATTCAGGAGGAGGAATTCAGAATTCCAATCCCCCCCCCCCCCCCCCATGTGCATACCTCAGTATCAGGCAGTCTGATGGACAAATGCCGGCTCTCCTGAATTGCTGATTTTTAACAGCAGATCCCATCTTTAACACACATCCTGTTCATTTCCCTCAAGCTGATTCTTTCACTTCCAAGACACCTCGTTCCCCAAAATGCCGCCACACGGCAGCACCGAGATCGGAAGCCCACGGCTTTACCCCTGTTTCATATTCATTGTGCGGATTCGGAATGCAAATGCCAAGGTTTCCATTGTCGGTATTAGTAATCCCAACTTAAAATGCAAGCATTAGGAAAATACATAATAATGCAAAAAAGAGAGAGAACAGTGTTTAAAAGATGCCCTTCGATGCTTCATCTGATATGCACAAAGCTGGGGAGAGTGATTAAAACCTTTATCCAGGGACACGGCTGTCGGCTTCAAACATTCTCAGCCTCTGAGGTGCTTGCAGGAAAAAAATATTGAGACCAGCCACAGCAAGAAGCACAAACGTCGTCCTTGACAGGAGAATCGGCTGGAATCCTCACGGCACGCGTGCCGTCTGCCTGACTGGCAGCTCTAATATGTAATTGGAAGGATGGCGTGCCCCCCTGGACTACCCCCCTCCCCCCAAAATAAAAAACCTCTTTGCCAAAGAATGGAAACAGTTTCTCTCTTCAGTATGGAAGCCAAAAGCAGAGCTATAAACCCATTAGACGACACAGGCAGCCATCTTCTGAGGGGGCGCAGACTTAGCAGGCCAATTTCAATTTCTCTCCGATAGGGGGCGCCAGAGGGGAGGTTTGCCTAAGGTGCTTCAACCAGCACTGGCTAGGAGCCTCCAGGAGGGAGATCTCGACGCTCAAGATCACCACGATTGGCTGCAGATTGGGAGAGTGATAGGGGCCACAGACGCCTGGTCTTGAGTACCTGGGGAGGAACGCACTCTCCGGAAGGTACCAGTGACTGACAGAGAGGGTAATCATCATCAGCCTCACTCTCGAAGCCGAGGACCCCGTTGCCAGGCAGGAGACAGACTTGACAACTGAGACGATGCACTTCGCTCTCAGAGAGGAGGAAACAAACGCGAGCCCAGGAGGCGTAAATAACAAAGAGAGGCTGGGATCGCCGTGCCACAAGCTTACACTGAGTCACACGCCCGTGCCCACAGCAGACATGGCCTCATTTGAACCCGTCGGCCTCTCCTTATTGGCGTGTACCTCAAAAGTGTCCTGTGATTCGCTGCCCACCTGCCTCCCAGAAACGACAGCAGACACCCACCCACCAGGAGGGCGACGTGAGGGTTGGCACTCTATCTGGGGGGGCTGGCACTTGAGGTAAGACCCCACACTTCCCCTGGACAGGGAGGGACAATCAAAACCCCATAGGCCAGCATCACAGTCATCCTCCTGCCACCCCTCTGTGCCTGGGACTTCAAACCGCATTAACTCTGTCCAACAACATCCAGAATAACATGCTTATTCTGAAAGAAAGTGCATCCTTCCTGATGTCTGAAATCAGCACAGGTCAAACGAAGGGGCCCCATCAGAGAACAAAGCGCCCGCTGTTGCTGTCCATGGACCGCGACTGCAGATAAGCGCGTGCTTTCTCCAGGATCACTTACTGCCTAAAGCGGGGGTCTTGTTCCCCCTGAATGTGCAAGATGTAATTAGGCCCACTGCACAAAGACTATTTCTCCCCCCCCGAGGGCCGATAGCGGGCTCATTAGGAGATCGCAGATTAGATGGGGCTGGTGTCCTGTGTCCCACGACCTGGTGGAGCACCTGGAGGTGACCGCGGGATAGGTGAGCCATTTCTTGCTTCCACTGGCATGGCATGAGGAGGTCACCACCCAGGGAGAGATGGGGGGGCGACAGAAGGACAGCGTTGGTACCCCACTGTTGGACACACAGAGGATCATGAAGTTTCCCAGACTTTACATACTAATAGTTACTTGAGTCCACTATAGTGGAAGATATACAGAGGATTTAGATTACAAAGGATTGATCCGAGACCTCCTAACGCTATCCTCTTACGGCCAGAAGCCTATCCATCTCCTGTGACCACGTATTCACGTCCGGTACGCCCATAAGCCCCCCCACCCCCGCAATGGCCACAGACCAACTGTCACGTCCCGAAAAGCAGCAGCGAACATTCAAGCGTAGGTGAAACATGTCAGCAGAAATCACTGACGCTGCGAAATGTGTGGGACCGTGGAAAAAAAAAATGCAGTGGCTTCCACCCCCGGAATGTTCCGCAGGACGTCGCAGGCCTCTCTCCCATACTCAGCCAATGTGCTCCTCACGGTCACACAGCCGCTGCTCATCACGGCCATGTGGCCAGGCAGGAAATGGGAACGGCGACAGCAGAGTTACATCAACCCCAGAAGATCCTCAGCCTGCTGGACGATGATCTCTATACAAGGGCCCCAGCACCCACGGCGCCTTTAAACAGTAGCGAGAGCGTCACGAAATCAGACAGCGGGCTCCCGGTGACTGTCAGACGCACAGAAACCAAACAACACTCCCCCCTTCAGCGTTATAAACGCCGTAGTCCAGGTATGATGTTTTGAGCAGAAATTATCATTTGTGATACATGGAAGGTACCACAAGGGGTGGGTAGGAGGGTTAACTTTCAAAGTGCTGGACAGCTTTGCTCAAATGGCGACCAGTGTAGCGGGACTGGGCCAACGCTGGCTGTACTCCTCCCACGGGTGCGGCTGATTTCGGCCAAACCCAAGCTGACAGCAGACTCAAATTTGAAATACGCTAAACATAGTGAATGTCACAACAAGATCAGGTGTGGTCGTCAGCCAAGAGAAAGAGAGAGAGAGAGACAGACAGAGAGAGACAGAGAGTGCCCCCAGGAAGGGCCGAGATGGATAGGAGACCTAGCCAAGACACGGGCTGCCTGCTGTGGTTATTTACCCAAAGCCTGTATGTGGCCTGCTTCCCACCAGCCTGCAAGGGACAAGTGTAACACACCGCGTGTTGTTCTGACATGTCCGCTCCACATGCCTCAATCCGGAGGTTCTGTTTGGCCTCGTGCTCGGGAGGTCTGAAGGCGGGGAGAGCGGCTCACAAGCCTGTAGCTTAGAGGCGCCGCGTCATGGAGCTTCCAACTCCTCTCCTGCGGTAACGCGCACGGCCAACCGAGGTGACCCACACCGGGATTGCCATCTCCACCTGGGACCCAATAAGCCACCGGGCTGGTCGCCAGGTCAGTCGCACAGGGTGCACGCCGCTCGGAGCCACAGTAAAGGGATTTGTGACTGAAAACGGCCTGGTTTGAGAAATGAACACAGTATGCAGGCACCATTATGGCCCCGTACTGAAAAGCCAGTGCCGCTGATGTCGGTGACCCCCAAAGCGGGAGCCACCACAATCCAGCCTTTCCTCTCCGCTCGTGGGCGATAAGACAGGCGGCGAACGTGACTCGCGATCACCGCGGCTCTTTTCTGAGTAATTAAGTCTGTCTTGCTGGTTTCGCTGGAAATAGAGAAAAAAGCCTGGTGATCAATAACAGAGGAGAGTAAAGACAAGCTAATTTCTCAGTGTTTGGCTTGCAGAGACATGTCATTTTTAAGCCACTGTAGGGTTTTGGCTATAGGGCCCTTACATTATTAATACGCACAGACACACACACACAAAATTACCAAGACGCACAAACACAGTCCTTCTGGCAGGTAAGAAAAATATGCCCACCTATAAATATAGCTAACTACCAGAAATGCCCTCAACATTTTCTTCTCTTTCAGGTGAAAATGTAAACATGTCATCGGAAGCATCATTGGGGATTTTACTACCTTTAATTACTGGTAAAACAGTATTTCTGTTCCATCTCTTCCCATGAAAGGACAATAGCTGTATCAGGCTGAAACCTCAGGATGCCAGATCGGGAAAGATATTCTGTCCTGGTTATTGCCTGGATCTGTCATTTCAAACTTAAGAATTGCTTTTCCACCTCTTTAAGAATCTCTGAATCATCTTCCTGCAAACATGTCACAACCGTGGATTTCGTCTGTCTTCTTGGGTCTTAAATATTTGGCACCATTATTTAAGCAACACAAAACTACAGCCAAATGCTGGACTCCTGACACACAACGGGTCCACATGCTTCGAAACGGACATGACCCATCAGACAAAGAATTGTGAAAATTGTTAACAAGAAATAGTCCAGCAATAACAATAGCAACTATTTAGCACAATTTTATTATATTTCAGTATAAAAAAAGATTAAGACTTAAATGATAAATAGTTTAGAGTTATACAGCATTTACCTCTAATCATTTGGGACATTTGCCAATGACCATTCATAGCAAACATATTTAAAAATTTTTATTTAAGAACAGTGGGAGATGGTTTGTTAGAGAAACCCCTCTGACAGTTTAGTTTATATCTACTGTAAGAGGTTTTGAAGTTGTCTTTCAGTTTAATTTCTGATCCTGCCAATAGACATCATTTCAGATACTTAACAATGAGACAAGAGGATTCCCTCTGCCAGTAATACTAACAAAAGGGAAAGAAAATCCCAAGGTTATGATTTATGCTGGAAATTCCCAGCAATGAGCGGCTGATTGATGAGGACACAGACTGTCCGGAGGGAAAATCCAGGTCAGTAAAAAAGGAAAGACTAGGACCAGGAGGAGAGACTGGGGAAAATAAGCAATGCCTATGCTTCTTTAAATGAAAATCCATTTTCAAAAGGCTTTTGGGGTTTATGAGGAAAAAAAGCAACAGAAAAAAAATGGGGTGCAAAATTGGCTAGATAGCTGAAAAACATTGGCACAGATGAGCGCTCGTAAAGAAATTGCCAATCCTCAGGACTGGGGCAGAGACAATGATCTTCAATTACCAGCTACTCCGCTCACAATTTTAGACAAGAGTGAGATGGGGGGGGGGGGGGCAGAGGCGCAGGGGATCCCACCTGCACCTGCCCTCCTGGAAGGGCGACGCCAGCGGGGGGCCACGGATAGACTGGCCATCGCTATCCCCTCCCATTGTGGGGCCCCCTGTTGCCATACACGCAGGTGGCAGGCGGGAGGATACTCCAGTGGCCTGATAAACAAAATTCCAGAGCTACACCAAGATGGGAGCCACGTGTGCACTCAGGTTATAAAGACGCCACTCTCTGCTCTAATATCTGCATAAGACGAGATCAGGGTCACATATATTACGCTGCACCTTTAACCGCATATTAAACTGCGGGAAGACTCTGCACTGGTGTAGCAACATGAATGGATCACATGTACCTCTCCACCCATCAACCTCCTGTTAATAAACCGCCATGTCAGAAACATTTTGCTAAAACCTCTAAATATGAAATGCCAGGTTACAGTCAGGCAGTAACTCTGGATTGACCTTTTTTCATGTTATATATCAGCGATAGCAGGGTGACGGCACAATGGCTCGATATAATTCTGCATTCTCACACCTCCACACACCTCCAGCGTCACCCGTTCGAATCCTGGCCCCAACTCTGCGCCGCTTCCACAGCATTCTGCCGACAGGCCAGAGATAATCGGCTAGGTGAAGAGATGACCAGTCTGCCTATAGTGTGCTCCCCCCAATGGACTGGCACGCCCTGCCGATTCACGCTCTGTGCTTCCTGGGACAGGCTCCAGACACACCGTGACCCCACGCCGGACAAATGTTTATGGAAAAAAAAAATCGTAAGTTAAGATGAGGAACGCTGATCGCGATTAAGCCAGCAGGCAGTCAGCTTTCCTCCACCACACTGAAAATAAAATACAGCAAATGTAGGCAGTAAGCAGAAGTTAGGGTTGGCGAAGGGCAGGCACAGCAGCCCAAATGGACAGGCAAATGGATCCTGGCACTCTGGATTATTAGCACATAGCTTTTTAATACGGAATAGCACCGCGACAAATGAATTGTGTCTCACTCTCACAGGTTCTCACCGTTCGCCTCCAGTAAGAAAGCCTAATTGTCAGCGGAAATAAACAGGGCAAGTTTTTGCTGCCAGGGAGGACGGGTGAGCAGGCAGGCGGATGGTGTTTCTGATGTGTTTTTAGGGGGGTAATGGCGCTGGGAGATCCGAGTGGGAAGGCTGGAGTGCATAACTGATAAAACCCGCAGAATGCATCTGAGCTTCAGAGTGCCCTGGTGCTTGTACTTCCTGTACATGGTGTTGAGCAATTATTAATGATTTGAAAAGAGTGTTTCTGCAGAGGGGGAGAAAAAAAAAAGAGGGAAGGGAACTGGAAGCAGCAGAGTGCCAGCCATGCCAGCACACAGTGACAGCAAAGCAAAATGAGCTGGAACAGACACACCGATGGATTTATAGTGAAGATTTATGGCGTGGCTTAAATCGCCGAAGCTGGGCTGATGCGCAGCCGTGTCCCAACGAAAGGCTGCTCCTTTCGCCATCGCTCACATGAGGCTGAGCCTCTCTCTCTCTCTCTCTCTCTCTCTCTCACACACACACACACACACACACACAGGGGAGACCCCTTTCATAAACATCCCTGGTGACATTCCAAATACTATGACATCATTCTACAGTAGCTCTGCTGTAATGTCCCCCTTGTTAATATGCTTCAAAAACCACTTTTTTTGTGATTTGTAAAATATGGGATTGACTGGACTCAAAAAGTGGGCGGGACTACATACCAGCATTTAAGATGCCGGCTGCAGTCGCTAAGACGGGACTAGGCTCTGAAGTCCGAGGCGGGCTAAGAGCTGGATAAGCCACACACGTGATACACTTCGATTATGCAGGACACTGATTTGCCCCCTGTGGCTGACAGAATGCATCTGAGGTGGCCTACACATAGTAGGGCATTCTGGAAGGGTTTCTACCCCCATGCAACACAAGAGAACTTGACTCAAAACAAGCCCGAGCGGATATGCCGGGGAGCGGCAGCAGAGACAGCAGGGGGGGGGTTAATCACAGCAGCAACAAGAGGGGGCGTCACAGCAGAGGCATTACCGGCGAATTAGCGGTAGTCACAGTAAAAGTGGGAGCAGATTAACTGTCCACAATAGCAGCAGTATAAAGCAAAGACATCAGTGTTAGCAGCAGAGGTGGGAGAAAAGGCAGCAGCCAGAAGAGTACTAGCAGTTAGTAAGAGCAGTAGGAACTGGAGACGTAACTTTAACAGCAAATTAATAGTCATGGTAGTAGTAATGAATGGATGAATTAGTAAGGTAAGCAGTAGTATTCACTGTAGGGGCCCGGAAAAAAAGACAGCTGGAGACCCCTTGTTGACTGGGGGGTTTCCCCCTTGGCAAATTGGGCCCCCTCCAGTTGAGGACCCAGGAAAACATACCCGCGTCCCCAGCAATGGCCCTGGATCACACCAACAGTAGCAGACGTAGCACTTGGACAGCCTAATTATTTTTGTTATATTTGTTTACAGTATTGGCGGCTCAGGGGTAGCATGCTAGCCTCATATCTACTGAGATTTAGAGTCCAAACACCACCACGAGTGAATACAATATGGCAGAAAAAAATTGAATAATAAAAAAAAAAAAAATCATTTTTTGAAGGAATAAAACCAGGAGCGTCAATTGAGATTCATGAAGGGGGAGGTTAAGCCTTTATTAGGGGGGTGTGATGGAAATGGCCCACATTATTTAAACAAATTACTGTACATTTATTTATGGGGCTAAAAAAACATTTTAACCGAACACCGCTGAATAAAACAATTTTCTTTTTATTCTGCAGTTGCAAAGGAAGGTAATTATTCTACCATGCAGGGACAGAAGGATGGCAAACACGATTAAGTACATTAGCAGACCTCCCAGACAGCACACACAGAGTACCAGCACATATCAAAATTTGGGCCAGATTTGGGTTGGGTTTAACCCCAAATGAGCTTGAGGTCATCACTGCTCTAATTAAAACTGAAATATTTTTAGACATGATTTCCCTTTCAGATATGAAGCTCTGTTTATTTCTTTGTTTCTTCCACAGGGGAGCAAAACAGTATTTAAGATTCCTTGCCAACTGTCATGTTCCTGCATCTCCTGATCGCCGTTTGAAAGAACAGCCCGGGGCGGCTTCAGCACTAAAGGCCCGTTAGTAAACCGCTTTAATTAGCCGCCGAGTGATTCCCTTTCTGTGCACCAGCCCAAGCAGGTGGTCAGGGGATCGCAGGTATTTTAGACGGACTGCAAACAAATCAAACAAGCTTCGTTTTTTATTTTATTTACAAGCACTAAACGTTTAATTCGTACCGGCAAAGCTGACGCGGTCCCCATTTGACAAGCCCACCTGTTTTGCGTGCGGGTGGTCGTGTATAACTACCCCCCACCCCAAGTCGTTAAACGGAATTTTTCAATCGATTTGGAATTCATGTAGAAAGAGCAGCTTTGCAGGTGCCGGTTTTGCATTAAGCTTAAAGCCCCTCGACTTATAGTTTATATATATTGGACCAATCGCAAATGTACTTTTAATTTATAAATAATTTTCAGTTACCATACAATTACAGTAACTAGTTTTAAAGCGCCATTTGCATTTTAATTTTTGATGACACGGGCAAAAAAATGAAGGCAATAAAATCACATTTTTTGTCTACAAAACTGGATTATAGTTAATTGGCGTGACGACGATCATACCTCCAACTGCGGGACCACGTTTCCTGCAGTGTTATATAAAGTTCACCGCACTTGCATCGGCCAGCCCAAGCGCTCACCTCCGGGAGCGGTTGTAATTAAAATGCTAGGAGTCACCGTATAAGAGCTCATCTCACAACAACAATTAAAAAACCACTGATAAAAAAGATTTTTAGAAATGCGCGACTGCGACAGGACGACTTACCCATGGGGGTCAGCTTGATCCGAGAGGCTCGGATCAAGAGCCACTTTAATGAGCTCAACTTTTACAGAGTGACGGAACTTTAGATTGGAGGACAGACTGAAGCGGCTCGCCTATACAGTAATTAGCTTTACTCCGACATCACCTTTATGCTTTGAGGCAAATCTTATATTTTCGTACTTTGTCAGACAGTTTCTTACCCTGCGCCCCCTTACCACAAAACCCCACCGCTTTCCTTGAATAGTTCGTTAAGGACTTGTATTCTGAATAGTCGTGCCTGCCATTCAGAATCCAAACAATCAAGCGAAACCGCTCTGACACTTCCCCAAAATATTTCCTTTTGTTGTAAACCCCTTAACCAGCATAACCATCCACATGAATGAGTTAACTTTTCGCCCTTGTTTTTGTATTTTTGCTAGTGCCTTTAATGATTTTCCAATTTGCCTAAAATTCTAAAATGGAGCTTAGTATCATTTGTAACCATATAAATTCCAATCATTCTACCCCATACAGCAGGGTTATTCAAATCACGGTCCTCAAGGTCCGAGAACTGCTGGTTTTCCAGCCTTCCTTTACCTGTCAGTCAGGTGTGAAGCCTCTGACCAATCAGAATCAGTAATTATTAAACCAACTACCTGGGAGAATTGAAAACAAGGCCTGGATTTGGAATCGAGATCCAGATTTGAAGAACCCTGCCATACAGGATTATGCCTATAACAGGAAGCACAGAGCACAAGGGACACACGTTTCACCAAAAATCATTTTGCTGCTACTGCCCGTCAGACTGTGACTCCTTACACAATGCCATAAAACAAGAGGTGAACATTTCAGGTCCAGACAGTAAAAATCCAGACCAAACCAAGCAGTTGAGCTTAAAGAGTCACAGTCACAGAGTACGCAACTAGTTGGTTGAAACAAAATCGTGGTCTGGATTTTTACTTTTTCACCTGAAATGTCGATCTCTGCATAAAACTGGGGCAAATATCTACACAATAACCCCAAACAGTGAGTTGGACTTAAGACAGTAAGACCTTGTCATGTTGTGATACCCTCACATAGTTAATAGTAAAGTGGTAACGTCAGCCTCTCCCCAAAGCACGATGCCATCTTTTATACCATCTTTCAATAAAGCTGACCGTGAGTGTGATGACTTGCAGTTGATAGCGAGACCCTTCGCGACAATCCTGTGCCTTGACATCCCACGTAATGAAATACCCAGGATTTCCATCAATCTGTACCCCTCCAGCCCTGCCTCTCTTCCTCCCCTGTGATGTTCTAAGCACAGTATCGCAGCTCACAGGAGATTGGCCACAATATTTACTGGACCTTTAGCTACGAAGCGTCCTTTTGTCCCCCTGACAGAGCTGCCAAGTCCAGGAGCTCCAAACTGAGAGGGGTAACCCAAAGAGAGTGAAATGAAGCGACTACATGCATGAGCACACAGAGGGGTCTCTGAGGCTGGCTTACCGACCTACGTCACTGCTGCACAGGGGGTGGGGGGGGGGGGGTTTGCACGAAGGAGCAAAGGTCAGATCAGCACATATGAATGATGATAATCATTCATATTTATTTCATTTTTTTCTCCCATTGAGAGACTGTACAATGGCTGGGAAAGCAGTAGGATTGTCTATAAAAAGTGCAAGCAGATTTTCAAGATGGCTGTTGAGAAGTGTACGATTTTCACCTGGGATCCTGGTCATGTTTCCCCGGCAGCACAGCCAACAGAGGAACCTCACACAACATGGGAAGGATGAGTAAACACCACACATACACAGAGAGGCTGGAGCTCAAGACCTGAGTTGTGGGTGTGACGCAACAACACCATGCACAGAGCCACCGTACCACCCACAGTGCTGAGTTGGTAATTAAATTACGATTTCAATTAAGCAATTAAGAGATCAGCATGTCAGCAAAACCCGTCTCTTTCAAGGACTTGATTTCACCAGTTTAATCAAGCTTGGAGAACGGTGCAGTTGTGAGACAGCGAGTGAATCCGGCGACATTTAGCTCATTTCAGCTGGAGCTCCTTCCATATGGAGCCTAATGCACTGCAATTCTGTGTCTATTCAAACCACTGATTGCGAAAAAAAGAGGAGATAATCTGATTTATAAAAACCAGCTTTGCCTACAATTTAGCAATAAAAGAAACCATCCATGCATCTTCTAAATGCTTATTTAGGTCAGGGTCACCTGAAGCCTATCACAGGCAGCATAACACACACATGCACACGTGCACACACACACACACGCAGGATTCATACCAGTAACCCTGACGATAAGGGAACAGGACTCCTCATTGAGCCATCATGCTGCTCCCAATTATTATTATTATTATTATTATTATTATTAATAATAATACTAATAATAATAACATGCATGTTCGGAATTTTTTTAAGTGTTCTAGCTTATTACATCTAGCGCTGTATACATGTAACGACACTTTTTAATTTAAAGAAAAGCCTCATTGTAGGACACTATTCATGTATGAATGGCATTTTAATCAGAAATTCTTGTTTGGGCTCAAAAAAACATTTTCTCTGAAATACCAAATAACAGTTTTTCAGTAACTTACACTACATAGTACATTTTTTGGGGGGTAAAAAGACAACGAATCACTGTGAGGTACAGGAAACAATCTGTGTAGGTGCAAGGAAGTTCATGCTCCATTAGGAAACCTCATCAGACGAGCAAACTCTACTGAGGCCCGACTCCGCATGTACAGCAGGGGGAGGGAATCACACTTTAAAAAGTCATTCTAGGTTTCAAGCCGCAAATTTGATGAGGTTACGAAAAAAAAAGTAGAAAATCAAAAAACTCGGGGCTGCATTTGAAAACTCAGAGCGAGAAACAGAGAGCAGGAGGTGCACAGTGATCAGGAAGCAGAGTTGGGGTTTATACCAGTAATAATCAAAGTGACAAGGGACTCATCAAACATCAGCGACATCATTAGTTCCATCTCGTGCCAGGTCTCATCTTGTTGATGGTATTAGAGGATCCACTGGGAAATACTGAACTCGAGTACGATACGATACTAAAAACGAAATAAATTTCCCCACAGACCTTATCATTGAAATAAATAGATATTACAGCATGACGGGAAAAACTAGCATCCTCTTAAGTACCGTTAAGATATGCTTATATGAGTGAAGGTGCAGTTTCCAGCCCATCGCCCACGAGAACAAACTCATTCATGTATGCAAACAAACAAAACTGAGCAAGCCAAACAGAAAACAGGTCATCTAACAAATTGAATCTGTATCAAATGTTATTAATAGCAGTAAAGTAGATCAAAGGCGAATTTGAGGAAATACTGCTTGTTCTTTTAAACTTACAGAACTTGGTGTACCCCTGCGTGACTGGAAGTCTTAGGCGAAAGACAACCAATCCTGAAGCTAGATAATGCGTTAATAGACTCATCCCTCTTCTGTACCTCCCCAGGTTGCTGAAGAAGAGTTGTGGGTGGGGGAGGGGGAGGGGCGGAGATGGATCATCTGTCTCTGCTGTCTACAACGTGGAACTCCTGACAACATCATGCACAATATATCACTCTCAGAGTCCCATACTGGAAACCCCAGCAATGCCCAGAGACTGAGATATACATTCACACATTCATCAGACAACTTTATAGCTGTTTACATTAAATGAATGTAAGTTTTCTCCATTTTGACCCCCCCCCACCAACAAATGGAAAAACAACTTGAAGTTTAGTGTGTTCTTTTCTTAATACCACTGCTATTGTCCAGAAATTGACAGAAGTCCAGACTGGGGTGTGAGCTGAGAAAGCAGTATGGGATCGCTATCCCAGCGTCAATGAGATCCTGCACAGCGACCATCATCATGCCGAATTGATCTGTCAGTAAAGTGGCTTTTAATGCATATATACGAAAGCGGTTCAGGAACCTCATTGCCTTCACAGATTCCAGGGCATTTCCTCTCCACACCACCCAAAGGCTTCACAACTATTCTAATCAAAACCCTTAATACAACACAGTTTGCTGGGAAGAGAGGCTACAGCCAAAGCTTAGTCATGTCAACATGTATAAAGGCACTGGGACAAGATATGTGAGGATAGTTGGCCGGGCAACTGTACCATCTTAAGGTTCCTTTTAATGGGAAGCAGGCTTGTGACGGCAGAAACACAGGTTCCAGTAACAAATTGCTGTTGGTATGTCACACATGGGAGGAGGACTTTGTGTGCGTACGTTTTGAGATTTGCTTTATGCGTACAAACACACAGCTGGGCCGAATGGCTGCAAAACTGCAACACAAGTCATCATGGTCACAGGGCACCTGCTCAAGGAAATGCGGACTATAGAGCAACTGCAAACACGTGCAATAATAAGGCAGAAAAAGGGCGACATGGGGTAGTATGTTTATGGACAGCACAGGAGGAATGTGGCTAATCTGCTATGTATACCACAGATAAGAGTGCTTGGGAAGGCTGCGACAGATCGTTAATCAGTGTTACATTGCTTGAAAAGGGATTTTCTTAGTTTCATCACATACATGGCACACAATTTATGTGGTTTCTGTGGTGCAGAACAGTAGATTTATCTATTTAAAAGTACTGGAACCCAAATATTCAGTGCCTTAATTATAAAACTTCATAAATTGCATTCTTGATAAGATGTACTTTATTGCAAGATCATTATTACAGATCTGTGTGTGTTACAATATGGGATTAATTATAACAACGCCAGAAGAAAATTCGCAGAAGCAGCGGTTAATTTTGTTAAGTAAATGACCTCGTGACTGCTGCGGTTTGTGAGGTGCGTGAGCGAACTATCACCGGCTGACATTTTCTGTGTTGATGTCGCTGTGGGAACACTCGAGTCCTGTGTTACATATACACTCAAGCAGAAAAGTGTGATAACAGATAAAATCAGAAAAATGTACTCAACCCCGCGCGCGCACGCACGCACACACACATCCTGTCCAGGTTGCCGTTTGCTCAGCCGTGCTCTGCTTTGGAGGCGACTTCTGCTCAGTCGTCACGGGTTCCGCGGCCACAATGTATCAACCGTGAACGGATCGAAGTGCCAGGAACTGCTGACATTATGAAGCATAGTGTCCTGCTAGCGAGTAAATCTCGTACTGCACAGAAATAAATGACCAACTACGGACGGAGGTAAAAGGGAAAAAAGAGTGGGAGGGAAAAAAGCTTCGGGGCTATTTCTGTCTGAAGCCATGCATGTACTTCACATCCATCCCATTTGGCCGCTTGGCTGAATTTTATGTAGCAGTGCAGGAGGGTCATTTACCATCCACTGTTTACATGCTCCAGAGGAAGCTTTCAGCCTAATGTAACCACGAGACCCGCTGTGTGTTAAAAATAATAAATTAATAAATACAGTCGTACACAACATTACGATGATACATTACTGCGGACGACTCCCGCCGCTCCACCTGACTCGAGAGCTTTTCTCCGCGTCTGAAAATGTCGTGTCGGTGCTGGAGCAGAACCGCAGCGGCAACCCGGCTGATGCGGAAGGAGCACCGACCCCCAAGCCGGTGCATGTCGCGCTACCTGCCGCGCGCGAGCCGGAAGAGGGGGATAGTGCCGGCTCGCTACCTGCCGCGCGCGAGCCGGAAGAGGGGGATAGTGCCGGCGCGCTACCTGCCGCGCGCGAGCCGGAAGGGGGGAGAGTGTCGGCGCGCCACCTGCCTCGCGCGAACCAAAAGAAGCGATAAGGCTGCTTCAACAGGGGCGGTTTGGAAGGGGTATTGTCCCTGTGACAACATGCATGACCCCCGTGGACTTCCTAAATACGTATACTACTCGGGTCTGAAATAAATATTTTATTATTATTACTGTTATTATTAATTACATTTATATATGTGGGCTAAAAATGTGCGCTGGGAACAGGGCTAACACAAACGTAAGCACATTTTCTTTACTCACTCTTAACGCGAGTGCGCCGGGTGGTGGAGTCGCTTCAGCTGGCGAAAACAGAGAAGTTAACAGAAAAAAACAATGAAGCTGGTGGAAGCAAGACAGTCTAAACAAGAAATCAGATACATATTTGTAAAAACTGTGAAATGTAATGCAAAGCATTCCATAAATAACTTCGGTTTTCAAAATTGTCTCTAGCTTAATACTGGCAATCTAGTGTAAGTAATACTTTGGAGGACATTAAGGTCAAATACATCGGCCCCCCCAAGAAATCAGCTGGCCCTCAATCGAAACGGTATAGGACCGCCACTGTGCTTTAATTTGATTAGCCACCATGCACACGCTTTCGGCTTGAGCGATCCGGCTGCGTGGGCCCGACCCCAGCTCGGACTGCCGCTCACCTGCGCCGCCGGCGCCCTAATACAGGGAGGCAGTTCGATTCATCGCGCTCTATTACGGGATTGATTTGCTGTTAGGAGACACCGGCTTAGTTTCTCCTGCACATTAGGGATGTCACGCACGTTTTAAAAAGACCGTATTACAATACGGCTTGGTAGTAATACTCAATTTACGCTCTCTTTTCTTCATAGGCATGTTATCATTTGTTATATATCAGCCGCTCGTTTACGTGTATTACATCTCAAAACAAGCTTTGGCGTTTTAAGCTATAAATGAACTAATGTCCCCGTTAGGTTCTCATAGATCAACAAATGCCTTTAAGTACACGCGGTTTTTATTAGGATGTTATATATCAACGGCCGCCCGAAGTGCTCCTGCGTCGTATTACCGTAGGTTGCTGTATATCAACAAAAACCGCCAGTATTGAATTTGACATTTGATTTACATAAAGGCAGCTTTCAAGTTTGGCATCTTGCTAGAAAAGAAATGAAAATTTTTATTAAAAAATAATAAGCTTTGAAGTGCGTTTTTTTTTTTGGGAAAAGACAGAAGTTTTTCTTGCTGAGAAAAAAAAAACATGATGGTGTTTATGGTGTTACTTTGTTGTGCAGCGGGTTTTGTAATACCTATTTATGTGCATGGTAGTTAACTATACTATAATGTCAGCCTCTACAGTACAAGAAAAGCATGTGCATGCTTCTGGAAACACCTGAGGGAAATTATGTTTGACTACTTTTCAGGACAAGGGGGGCACCCTTGGTACCATCCAGCTGGGAAACAGCAGCCACAGTTCTGCAAGTCCATCTGCAAAGCGTCCCAGTGGCTCTCTCAGGAGGTAGCTCCAGTGCAAGGGAGCTAAATATAATAATAATAATTAATAAATAAATAATAAAGCAAATTCCTTGTATGTGTGAACGTACTTGGCAATAAACCTGATTCTGATTCTGATCCCAAAGAGCTAGCTTAATAATATAAAACTGCATAAAAAGTGAACATCATAATAATAATAATAATAATAATAATAATAGAACACCTTGACGAAGGACAGCAGCTGGGTTAAGTTCATTTCTTTAATCGCAGCTACTCCCTGCAGCCTACTGCTAAGCTCACCCCATGCAGGAAACACCTACTTTATCTGGAGGGCAGGCTTTGCATATGAATGAAGCACAACTACCGACTGTAGGCCACTCGGAAAAAGAACACCTGAGGAATAAATAACGATCCGGATTTTGGCCAAACTGGCCACAGCTGGATCCCGGTGCGTTGGGACTGAGTCCACTGGTTTTCTACTGTTCTAGCAGAGATTCACCATCCTGCTAGGACAGGAAGGGCCCAACTCCCTTGGTGGAAGCCAGAGGGATCTGACACATCATGGACCTGTTTGGCATCGGGATTAAGAATGAAAAATTCTGGGAATTTTCCATTTTTTCCCCATATATTCCCATTAATTCCCATGGAAAGTTTCCAACTTGAAATATTTCCAAAATTCCTCAGCTTAACTTCCATGGAATGGAAAGTTTCCAGAAATTTTCCACCCCTTTGCAACCCTAATCAGAATACAGACTGTTTCCATTTTCAATTTCAGTAAATACCTCCACGTCTTGGAAAGATAACCAGCATCTTTTTTCAGAGTTGGAATGCCATGAAAGTGGTATCCCTTGCTGATATAATGTACTGACGTCTCACGCTGTAGGTATACCCCTGAAATCAACACTTTGCTAACAGAATCCAGGTAGCCCGAGTCTAGTCACGCTGTAAATAACAACGAGTAAACAAATTAATATGCAGAATATATGCATAACAATAAAAACAGGTATAGGGTTTTTACACACAAATGTCCCTGAAAACTACACATTTGGTGAGTGATTTAGCCTAAAACTGATGTGAAAAAAGTTTACATATTCAAATACTAAACCCATATTTCAATATACATTAATGTGTGTTGTCAGTGGTGAATGCTTCAAACATCTGTGACAGTCTTCAACATACAGTCAACATACTTTAACAGTGTCTTCAATATTGTCAATTTGACAAGCTTCTTAAGCTTCTTTTAAATCAGATCACACTGCATTGTATCACACCAAATCCTGTTACATTTCAAGGTACATCCAGTGCATCAAACCATTGCCTTCCCGTTGATACTGTGGGGTATTAATGTTTACAGTCTGCACTCCTACCCAAGATTTTTTCCCCCCAAAAGCCACAGTCAGTAGGTGAAAAACTTTCAACTGCCACACAACAACGCAGTTCAGTGGGTCAGAGGGTCAGAATCAGAGGTGGTTAGTTCAGGTCCAGAAAATAAAAATCCAGACCAGGATTTGGTTTCAACCAACCAGTTGAGTACTCCCTGACTGTGTGTCTTTATGTTCAACTGGTTGGTTGAAACAAAATCCTGGTCTGGATTTTTATTTTCTGGACCTGAACTATCCACCTCTGGTCAGAATACTTCCATTCCAAACAGGCTTGTGTTCAAGGAATTGTCGGAAATCTGCATATATTTATCATAGCG
The DNA here is from genome assembly GCA_026776725.1 of Gnathonemus echidnorhynchus. Classification (NCBI taxonomy): domain Eukaryota; kingdom Metazoa; phylum Chordata; class Actinopteri; order Osteoglossiformes; family Mormyridae; genus Gnathonemus; species Gnathonemus echidnorhynchus. The sequence continues at coordinate 4,380,323 of JAODJU010000002.1, read as the reverse complement.
TTTCATTAAAAGAAAATGTTTTGTTGTGTCATCACCTGGGAAAAAGTGGTAATGGGAAAGAATGAGAGAGCAGCAATACTGTCGGGTGTTCAGGCATGAGGTGGAAAAGTACATCAAAGAGACAGGAATGCGGATGGGCATATCCACACCCTCCTGCTTATAGTAAGACTCCCTAAAAACACTGACAAATGAACATTATAGATGGACAATCCGAATGAAAAACAAGAGGCTTCCTCTCTCTTCATTATAATAAGATACCGTTCTTCTGCATATACTCACCATCAACACTCTGAACGTAAAAAAGAAATCCAGTCAGAAGTAATGCACAAACACCTTTACTGGCAGGGTGTATTTTAGTACTTTCTTTGCTTTCAGTTGTTCTGCTGCATCTGAAATGACTGGGAGAAAAAAAGAAAAACCCAATAAATTGGCCGAATCTCAGGCCAGTCCAGCAGGGTGCATTTTACCTTTTCAAGGACAAAAACGAACATTAAAAGAAAACTTTTTTTTGTACGCTGAGTCCAGTTGAAACGTTTTTGAAAGTTATTGGGACAGACCGCGGGCCGACCAGCCGACTTGGCCAGCGGGCGCTCTGATCTTTATTGTTCTTTTATCTCGTCATGAGCTTACTTAGGAACTTTCCTGACACTTCAGACAGGTGCGAAACAAATTGAAATGATGGCGCTGCTCCCCCCCCCCCCCCCCC
>JAODJU010000002.1:4338038-4355731 GCA_026776725.1 Gnathonemus echidnorhynchus | reverse complement strand
GACAAACCTCCAACAATTTATCTTCTGCATGTGAATGAAAAAAGGGGTTTCTGCCACAAGCTCTCTTCCTAGACAAAGTGCCCTTCTTGGAGCTGAATGCCACGTATTGGCCTTCACGACGGATCACATGACTCTCAGAGAATGGACCTCCTGAACAGGCCTCCCGATTTCACAAGATCTTTACATCCGTTTTCATATTTTATTCATTTACCTGGGGCTCGTGTCATCTAGACTGATACTGCTATTGCACCAAAACACAACGACGGGTATAAATCACAGCGTACAGCAAAGTTACGATAACAGCACAGAAAAAAAAACCAGTAGCCTACAGATATTAAGCACACATGTGCTTTGGCACATTATCATAACAGAAAGGTGCAGGGTTTGAATTATTGGAGTACGGCCTACATGAAAGATATGAAACATGCCCTATTGTTTCATACGAAAAAAAAGTCCCAGCAGGAGGATATAAATCAGACATATCTCAAACACTCATTACTCCTCCCTCACCAGACTCAAAAATAGCTACTGGGTGCTTCGATGTATGATACATATTACTGTGTTATGCATGTAAAATAAGACAAAAACCAAAAGAAACAGCAGGTGGACTCTGGAATAGGTGTGCAAGCCATGCCTTCTTCACAGACTATACGATTAAACAAATAAAGCAGCGCAACATTACAGTAACGAACAATAAATAAACTAACGTGTACTATTACAGCAGTTCTGTCATTTATTTAAACTTTATTTTACCAGGTAAATTAACTGAAAACCAGTTCTTACTGCTTTACGTGCTTTTCGGGAGAAATAGCAGATAACGCATCGGAACTTCCTGGGATACAAACGTCGTGTGTGACTAAAATCTTCAGCCAATAAGGCAAAGTTGTGTCGTCGTGGAGGTGGTTCCAGTTTGTGCAGCCGGCTGAGAGAGAAGGGTCTAGCTGCAGACACCTGTAGAGTGGAGCTCCACCGGAAATAAGTCACATCCACAGGAAAAACATGATCTCAATTCTGTTACAGCAGAATTTAAGTTGTAAAATTCTAGCTAATAAACCCTAACCCTCTTGCTCTCTCTTGGCGCTAACAGAGTGGAGGTCACATGTCTCCTGTGGAGCTCCACTTTACGTCCTTTAAGATCATGTGTTTCCTGTGGAGGTGAAGTATTTCCGGTGGATCTCCACTCTACAGTCGTCTGCAGCTGGACCCTCTTGGGGGCTGAGAGGTGCTGCATGATCTGTCTTAAGTCGTCTTGCCCTCGCGAGGGTTTTGTACCATGTGACATGGTGATGCGTGGTGACATTTTGTAGCGTACAATAAAAATCTAACCATGATGCATTGTGTCAGGACCAGAATGCATTGCTTTAAGTCCGCAATGTAAGCGGCTGCTTACATTGCTTACATTTTTACATTTTTTTATGTTTTCTTCACCGGTGCAGTGACTTTAAATAAAGAGCTATGACAAGGCCGTTAGCCACTGTGTATGGCATTATTTTCCTACAATTCTTACAGATGGTTAGTGTTTTGTCTGTCACCCTTTCGCCTTTTATATTTTACGCCGGGTACCCGAAATACTGCCACACAAAAGATTTAAAAGTGTCTGGGGCATCTACTATGGTAATTTAGTCAGACGCTGATATGCTTACAGCAGCTGATTTGCAGTGCATTTGCGAACCGCTTTTCACTCAGACGAGAGATCTCATGTTGTAATATTGCGAGATCTCGTAACACGAGATCTCCTTACAATCCTACTATCTATCTATCTATCTATCTATCTATCTATTCATTTATTTGCTAAAGCAGGGTGAGACAGTCCCTAGAACAATTGAGGGTTAAGGGCCTTTGCTCAAGAGTCTAACTGAAATGTCTCTACCAACCCTTGATTTGAATCAGCAACCTTCTGATCACAACAACAGCGTCTAACTGCTGAGCCGCACAGCAGGTAGAGTCGAGCCCTACAGGGAGCACAAAGACCCCACAAGACAGGTGAGGCTGACCTCACATCCAAACTCCCCACTGTATCTCCCATTTACCATCACACCCACTGCATTTCACTCAGAGTAAGATTGCTTCTGTATTGAATACATGACAGTTTAATTGCTGTCCTTTCTCTTCATTCTCTTTTCCTCGGCTGGTCAACATGCCTCGATTTAGGGAAACACAAGGGAGGACGACGACACAAATCTGGAAATCCAGAGTGTCACGTCCAAGTACATATCGGCTACAAATACGATAAGCAAATACAAGTAATCTGAATTAACACAACAATCAGTGTGGATACAAGTCTGACTGCAGCGTGCAACCTTGGCTATCCGTGATGACGTGGTGGGAACAGGTGCCGGTGCACAAACACAGAGAACATGCTCACAAATCACATGCTCTACATACACTCTGCTAATACTAAATGTGTCATATAGGAGTACCCCTGAGGAACTGTCATGGTACTGCATAAATACCCATCCATCCCGTTTCCATGCACTTATCTGGTGCAGTATCACGAAGATCATAAAGCCTATTCCAGGAAGCGCAGACCACAATGAAGGGTAACACCATCAAGGGAATGCCACTCCATTATAGGGCAAACTCACTAAAAGGCATTAGACAGCAATTCACCTAAATCGCAAGCTTTGGGACTGCAGAAGGTAACCAGTATAAACGTGTGGAGAAAACAGAGACCCACAGCCAGTGCGAACCGACAATCCGGAAGGAATGAGCTCATATTGCAACGAAAATATATTGCGCAAAAATTTATTCAATACATAAAACGATCAAAATGGGACAAAAAGTTTTCGGCAACTCCTGTGCACCATTCCTAAAAATGGAAGGCACCCCACACAATGAGCTGAAATTGATTTATTTTTTCGCTCCGCATTCGCTTCCTCAGACAGGAGAGCGGTGCCAAAGTTAAACACGCTCCTTTTAAAAGAGCCAAGGCTGCATTTAGACTTTCTCACGGAACTCAGACGGGGGGCGTTTGTATCCCCCCCCCCCCCTCCCACGCGGTCGACAGCCGCCCCCATAAGAGCCATCAGCGGTTTTAAGGCATTTTATTTCCCATTGCTTCATCACAAATCTGCCCGTTGTCATCAGAATCTCGCCAGCCGTCGCGACGCATTTTCTTTATTTATTTCATGACTGCCATTAGACGGGTTATTTATTCATATCCAATACTGACTATTGAAACAGCCGCAACTTGGTGTTTCCATGCGGCCCAGCAGTGACGGCACGCCTACCTTTCAGTGTCGGGGACCACAATAATTCCATGGGCTTGAGGAACTGCTGGGATGCATCCGTCAACTGAGTAGTCTCCTTAACCGGGGAATCATCATAATGATCTTAAAGGCCACCGATCCCAGGGGAATCAATTAATGAAGACACTCACAAAAACAGGGGAGCTGTTATCAAGCACATAGCTGGCATTTCTAACAAGACTGGCTGCATTCATCCTAAGTGCCAGTAGACCTTTTAGCATAGCTTAAACGGCATTAAAAACTAAAAAGATTTGTTTTCACAGATTCCACTTAGGTCCTACCTAATCATTCATTGGTCAGGAAAACTGGACCGTCAAGATGTGACAAAACGCGAGGGATTCAGAGAAAGAGACAGATTTCAATTTTTCTAGCGGTTTCTGGGTTAGGTACAGCTGTGATAGCCTGATGTACCAACATCCAAAGTAGTTTAATCACATATAAATATATGCAGGCTTCAAAGAGAAAACATGCGAAATCGTACATAAAACTTGTGAAGTGCTGGGCCTATGGAGAAACTGAATAATGTAGTTAAATACCCCGGCTTAGGTTACGTTTGATTTAAGCAGATCCTGGATAAGGTCTTAGAGACGAAAAGCAACCGAAACTGTACCCCGGCTCATATTTCGTTCTTGGGGGTAAATGTAAGTAGGAAAGAGAGTCCGCGTCCGCATCAAGCGCTTGTCCATAATCGTTTTATAGGAGCAATTATTATGGTGTTCATTAGGCTCAGCCGGCGTTATGGGCGTAAATGGAGATGAGGAGTCATTGCCGTTATGTATTCGGTCACCCCAGGGTCTCGATCTTCCTCCTTATAATCCAAAGGCAGGGTTGTCAAATCTCACGCATCTGGCGTGACAATTTCTGACTTCTCAAGCAAGAAATCTTACGGCAAATCTCTATCATTCCATTATAAATCTAAAATTAGCGACATCAAAAGCATCGGGGTAGTTTGCAGACTTTACAGACTATTTACAAGGTAATAAAACTGTTACATAAACGTAAATACGTGTGCATGTGTGTGCAGACTTGTTTCGATATGAAAATCTCACTCCAGCCAGTTGATCAAAGTTGGCAAACCAGCAAAGATAAGTTTTGAATTATTATTATTATTATTATTATTTAACAAGACCAAACATTGTGGCGTCGGGCGGACCGAGGCGTCGCGCGGGGGGCCGCCGGTGCTACATACAATATCTCGCCTTCAAATGGCGTTTCCGATCACCGAATGTATGTCCACGTTTCTTAGTTTTCCGACCTCATGTTATGCAGGTATTTAAAACATAAAAAGTAGCGCGAAAGTTTTTCTTTTTTTACTGAAATTCGCACCTTCCATTTTTGATGCATTGACCTAAAAGAAATGAGATAAACTCAATTGGATTAATTCGACCAATGAGAAACAGGCGTCTTACGCGTTTGAGCAAACAAGGCCGAGTTGACCCAATTCTCGTTTTAATCTGGCAGCAATCCTCCGTGCTTAAACAATGTTTATAAAACATGAAACGAGAGGCTGAAATATCCTCCATATTCAGATATGAACGGTAGAATGTTTTGTCCTTATTTTCTCTTATCTCTTTTTATTCTGGAGCTGGAAATTAATCCGTTCAGCCACCAATAATAAAGAAAATGGGAAATGAATCTTGTTGTTTGATTTATCATTTACAGAAGCATATACTTACTTCACGAGATTAATTCTCCCTGTCAAACACAGCAGCGATCATCACAGCTCATTCCGGCCCGGTGAAGCACAGTCCCGACCGTCCAAACGAGTGAACATCACTATATAGTTTGTTAGATGTGTTCCCTTTGGTTGTGTACTTACGGCATATTAAGCTTTTTGCCTCTTCTTCTTATACAACAGATGTACATTCTGTGTATTCACAGCTATTAGGGAATGGCATGCCTAGAGGTGAACAGACCCCAGAACAAACGTCAGACTCCATTGGCTTCAAATGAATTTGCGATATTCTTGTCATTTAAAATAAAATGCGTTTATTTCAAATTGGTGAAGCCCCGTAAGCATAACAGAAATAGGTCAGGACGTCCTATCCAGGGTGCTTTTGACGAGTTTTTACGATTCTTTTTCATTTAGGCCCATTTAAAATACGTAAAAAGAATTGTGTGTGTGTGTCTGTGTACTGAGACACGTAATAAACACGAAAGTTTTTAATTATTATTTTTTTATTGTAAAGCTATAAGGAGGGAGTAATTACAAGGTGTTTTCACTTTGATTTGCTCAGCAAAAATAAAAGACCACAATTAGTTTCCAACATGCGAATACTGATCAGAATAAAACAGAACAAATGGGAATTAAAACAAATTAACAAACAACCCATTTCCCTCGAAGCGCACGGTCTGCAAAAAATAAGGTCTCGATAAAAGAGGATAAAATCTCAAAATAGACGAGAAGCCAGTGAATAACTACAGTAATGCCGTAGACTGCCGCATCCACACTGACGTTGCAAGAACCCACCCGGTCACACGTACCCTAACAACCCTATCTTAAAATATTTTACAATTTTCATTTGCCGTTGGATTCTGATTTAAAAAGCTACACTTGCATGTACATAAAACTGTACAAAAAACAAGGCATCACAAGCATGTTTCCTATATAAATATAACCAACAATTAGGCTACAAACTTGTACTTCCTGCAAAGAGACTTTCGTTGGCTGCTGTTGTCTTTATTACTCGTTTCATTTTTTCATAAACAATTGAACACTTGAATCAACCCCCACTAGCCCCACTATGTCTGCCATTACGATCAGATGTGGATTGAAACGGTCTGCACGTACTACCCCTGGCTAGCGTCACTTAAGATTCAATATAGCTCTCGAAGCCAATTACGTGTGTGTATGTGTGTTATACGTATATAATCTTTGCTATATTTTTAACCTAAATGCAAAAATTAACTGTAGGTACCCACCAAATGGGTGTATTTCATAAGAAAATTCCGCAAGAAAAAATGAAAGGATCGTAAAGAAACAGGCTGCCGCGTTTGGACATATTGTATTACTTTACAAACCCAATCCAAAATCTCTGGTAAAAAAAAAAAAAAAAGCAATGACCATTTACATTTATATGTTTATAACACTGTTGGTTTTTTACTATTAATAAAACAACAACAACACCCAACAAAAAGAATGTATATATTTATAAAACTGGCTTTTTCATGCTATACTAGGACAATTATTTCATCTGGATTAGCCTGTTAAGGCCTTGTGATAGCCTACTATTGTCTTTCTGTTTTTGCTTGGCTTATTATTTCATTTGTACGCCTCGGCAAACAGCCTGGTCGGTACTTCAATTCTTCTCACTTCATACATTGCACCCTGACAGAGAAGATGAGGGTAGATATGAGTTTGCTAGTGCAAAATGTATGCCGTGACTTTAGGGTGGACGCTGACCACACTGGGCTCAATGCAGATATTCAACACAAAAGTGCGTGGGGGGGAGAGAGAGAGAGTTCGTCAAAGCTCTTTGTATGCGTCGCAAGGCCAGATCCCACTAAATTCTATATGTGCTGCAAAATTCCCTTCATTACATGTATATACATACACTGCAGTTCTTTGTATTCTCTGGTGCATAAGCTACTTTTTTTGGGGGGAAGGGGGGGTTCTTATGCATATATAATTGTTACACTGAAGAAAATGCAACTAACTGGGAAATGTGAGAGGCTATTCACACTACATTCAACACAAAATTTAAATATACGTTTTTTTGGGGGGGGCAGGGGTAAAGAGTAAACAGTCAGTATGCAGGCATCTTCCCTGATTGGCTGATTAACATTTTCTCCAGCAAAGACTAACAACTGGATTATCAGGTTGGGTCACAGAATCACTGCACATCTGCAGAACCAAAAACAGGTAACATCAACATATTTTGGGTGACAACTAAAATACCAAACCTTCTGTATCTATGTCACTACCCCTTTAAGGAAATCTAGTATTTCTGAAATGCTCTAAAAATGTGTGCGTGTGTGTATTTGTCATACTGCAAATACAAAATTTTTTGAGGTGTAGGAAAATAGTTACGGTTATGAATATTGTTTCGCTCACACAAGTAATCAAGTCCTTTAATCAAGTTAAAGAGTTTTTGGAGAGTTTACGTGACATTTCACTGCCAATGGAATATGTAGCAACAGACTAGTGCAGATTTATCACTATCCCTGCCATGCCAAATGAATATTGTTTCTGAGTAATATGCACATGGGCAGTGATTATTCAGGGCTGTATTATCAGCAGTTTCACATCATTGTCTGGCCAGAAACTGCTCCTGAACACCTATGTCCTTGCTGGGTCTGTCTTTGCTGAATACCTCATAGTACTTTCAGATATGTGAAGTTTTGATTTAGACTCACAACCACAACCAAGGTCTTTGTCTTCCTTTTATATCTGGCAGAAGCACCTCCTTTCTGTTACGGTGGGGGCTGTTTCACTCTGACCTAATATGCAACCAGTAGGGCACATAAGGGGCAAGAGGGGTTAATGGCGGCCAGACACACTTAGAATGGCTCCTGCTTGGTAATTCCTTACAGAGTTCGCAGTTGGAAGTACTTTCCTTGGCTTTTTGTGCATATTGATCAGCTGTGTCAACTTTGAGAATGCTGCTGTGGGCATACTTCCCCAGGTTTAGGGGCCAGATAAGCAGGATAGAGCGAGTTTTTTTTCAAAGCCATAGTACAAGAGCCAAGAGCAGAGACCTTGTCAGTATGAAAAATGACTCGTAGGTTTTACTGGAGCACCGGAGAGGCCAAATGGTATACAAGCAGCCTTGTATTACCCCCCCCCCCCCAATTCCATTCTCAAACAAGGATCAGAGCGTCCACAAAAACGTAAACAAAAGTGTGTGTTAAAAGGTAGCACGAAGAGACTCCATCATTTTTAAAGCTTCCAATTTCTCATAAACATTTCATAGATAATCAGATTGAAATTTACAAAGAAACAGTGTGCAACAGGAACACGATTCCCTCCCCTTTACACAGCGCCCTCATCCACACACCTCATCCCGTAAGCCGCCTGTCGATTACTGGGGAGGTAATGGCATGCCCCCAGTCCCCGCCCCCCTTTGGAAAAAAAAAAATCAATTCTGACAGCGGCATCGGCAGCCCACCAGCCAAGCTGCAGCATAAATGCAAAAATGAGAGGGAGTCACGGAGTTCACACTTTTAAATAAAAGCTGAGCTCGGAACATGTCACTGGGCTGCTGATTACTGTCACCAGAGTCATACTGGCCGTGTTCCACCGGTGAGATTGTGAAACCTCGAGTGCTCTGCTCCATCTGCCTGTATGTCGCAAGCGATGAGCTCCTGACAGCACGCAACTCTGAACTCTCCGCACCCCCACCCCCTCATTCTGAAGGTACGCACAGCTCCCCCCCACCCCCTTGGTTGCCACACGCTAACGGTCACATGGCTTTTACAGCCGCTGCATGTAACATGGCTTGCCCCAGAGGCTCCCGTCCAGGAGCAGGGATGACCGGGGCTCGGCACAGGAACCCCGCGGAGAGACCGAGGGCCAAGGCGAGTCAGCAGAGCCGTTCTGGCCTGGACCGGGCTGAAATGCAATTACAGCAGATCACGCTGTTTTAACCACATTTTACCATGGTCAGGAAATGGCTTTTTTACCTTTCTCATCTCCATGCATTTAATTAGCTCATTTTAACTGATTGTCGTTCTTGTGAAAATACACCTTTGGACTCCAGCCAAATTATACTTTTAATTTTACCTCCAAAAAGTGAATTTTGAACATTTGTTATGAATCATGTAGTATACTTCATTTTTTTGGAGGGGGGGTGGTGGTGTGATACCTTTTCTCCCTGTTTTGTATGAGGGTTGCCCTGTCTTTGTCCTTCTCATGTGAGGGGGGGGTGTGATGCTCTCTTTGTGATCCCCTCTCAGCAGTGCTCTGAGACTCACTTCTCCATGTCACATACTGCGTCTGAGCTCCTTTACCGTGTGCTGCACCCCAGCCTCCAAGTGGAGGATCAGAATCTCCCCCAGGATATTTGCCCAGAGCTGGACAGCTTTGGGAGACGCTGTCAAAGTGTCAACCCTCCCTCCCCGATTCTGACAGAGTTCCCGAGTGAAAGGCTCGCCGCTCACGGGCAGGTCCCAGCGCTGTTTATCGTGCACCCAGCCTGGGATGAGGTGTGACCACGTCCGCCTGCCAGCATCCACAGCTGTCACCCGAGATGCCGAACGCCGCACGGTGTAACAGGGCTCTGCTATTGCACAACACGTCCAACAGGGCCATTACTGATGCACTATATACTGACGAGTCCCATTTGAGGCACCAGGAAAGAAAAAAACATATTAAATAAACACATCAGAGGCAGCCTGCTCACCACCTCATCTGATCGAAACAGTTAGTGAGAAAACACAGTGCAAATAAGGAACAGGAAATGATGGCAGCAGACATGATGACAGGCTTAGACCAGGACTGACTTCCTGCTCCATGCAGCAGGCCTGCTGTGGAGAGGGGAGGAGAGCGTACGCGGCGTGCCGGAGGGGCCAAGAGGCAGGCAGGGGTATTTTCTTTAGCTTCCATTAACCCCATTGCAGCTGACACATTTTGCCACAAGTGAAACTCCATTACTGCCACCGGCTATTAATAAAACACTCAAAAATTACCTTTAGATCGCAAACCCTTCCCCATTTCAGATGTGAAATTATCACCGTTAATGAAGAGACCCCAGAGGTGTAATTAGTGCCATATCGCCGCACCAGTCCTGCATGAAACAGGGAAGCATGTGCTCTCCTTAACGAGGAGGATCCAGCCCTGCTGCCTACACCTCGCCAATGCCAGGTGGGTCTGGTGACAGCAGACCACAGGAGGAAGAGCTTAAGAGTCAGACACCTGGCCCCGGCTATTGGGCACCTTCTCATTTCTTACCTAGCGTGCCCCAGCTGTGGTCTATGCCTTTGGAGACCCGGAGATCCTTACAGTCAAACCTACCCCACTGGGAATAAAAAAGAAGAAAAAAAAAAACAACAGGAATGAGTTTTGGTCCACAATTAACTTTGAGACCGGTCACTACAGCTGAGATCTGACTTCCAGGGTGTTGTTAACCCAGGCTGTGCGTCTGAACTGAGGAAATAATGGTGGACACACAGGCACACTAGAGAGGATGGGTGAACCGTGAGCCGTGGTCTTTCCCTGTGTCGCCGCCCTAGTGTTTAGGAGGCTGCCACTCAGACTCGCAGTGACTTCCGCGAGTCACTTTCACTGTCCCTCCCAAGGACCGGATGAAAGTTAATACCAGCCGCAGAGGCACATCTCATCTGTGCCTGGCAGTGAGGTCTCTATGACGATGTGGCCCCTTTGAGGAGGCAATGACGCGTGAACGAGGATGCCAGTCTGCGTCGAGGCGGGTGGAGCGAAGAATCCCTCCGAATGCCGACACTTCACTCTGCTCGCGATGAGTTTTTTTTTGTTTGTTTATATTGTTCAGTCCCTTTTCGTCTGAGGCTGAGCATAAGAAGAAATGTGGCAGATATTCCGCTCAGTTCTGTACATGATACCACGGGATAAGTGTCCGTGCGCTTCTGTGACTTCCTGTCCTCCCCTCAGTGGGAAACAAAGACCTAACAACAAGGGTTCCATGTTGTCATGTATCAATAATGTCTATAAAAAAGAGGTTCTGAAGCTTTTTTTTTGTAATTATTGTTATTTTTACAGCTAAAATAAAATATTAAGGTCCTATAGTCAAAAGCCCACCACCCAATTATTTACAGTACTGTGAGAGGCTTCTAGGTGTATCAGCGAAGAGGTCGCTTCTGGGTGAACAAGGTACAGGGAGGAACAGGTTCAGTCACATGACAGTGGTTGCAGCACTACACCTTAAAATGTACCTTTGAAGTTCCTGCTTCTGGCAGAACGTGCTCCTAAAATAACAGCAACCGAAAAAAAAAACATGAAATACACTTGCCCTACGTATTGTTTGCCTTAAAACGTTCTTCAGGTTGAACTCTACAACATTGTCTGTAGGTTAAAACACAAAAGTAATGGAAATCAAAAAGAACTGTAATTTACATTCCTTCAGTAGCAGTTTCTCTGATGATGTCTTTCTTCATTAATCACACACAAAACTGTGTGTATTATACATATATATGTATACGATTATGTTGGAATTCTAAAGGCGTTTCTGTCCTGGTTAGAAAACAGAGGTGCTGTGGCTTTCCTTGTGCGGCACAGCAATCAGGCACAGGGGGTGGGGGGAGGAGCCGTTTGGGGGGGGGGCAGCCAGGGAGAGTCGGGGTGGGGCCTCCTCACAGGTAGACCTCTTTCCTGGAGCCCTGGCTGGAAGGCGTGGTTGCAGCCTGGCTCAGCGGAATCTCCTCCCGGGGGCAGTCTGGGCCGGCTTCGTGGCCCCCGCCGCTGCTGGAGTAGGCACTGTAGGAGGGCATGAAGCGGATGCTGGACATCTTGGAGGCACGCTCCTCCGCCGTCTTGGGGCTACCGTTGCCCAGGCGCTCTGAGGCCTCGCGGTCCTGGTAAGACACGAAGGTGGAGAGTTTGGGGGCTCCCCGAGCTTTGCGGTTGGGCGACGGCTGCCCAGGCATCCAGCAGGTGTCAGAGTGGCCATACTCTGTGCACTCGTGTGTGCAGTTCCCCGTCATGGCCACATCCGGGAGGGGTCTGAGGTCTGCAGGAGGGAAGCGCAACAGCACAAAAAAAAATCAACAACGTAGGAAATAAAACCATGAAAAAATGACCTTGGCCATGCACCCTTAATTTTGGAAGTGGAGATTGGCATATTGAGATGAAGAGAAGCAATGAGGCCTGCCTGGAAAGGAACGGCAAACAAACACCGTTGTGTCAATCCTGCTCATCTATCACGAGTCATTTACAGTTTTAGAATCCGTGGACCAATGGCGACGGATGTATCCCACACTGATATCAACGTTCGCTTAGTTTGCCAGCATCCTGGTCACCCATTGGTCATAATTAAGAGCCGGACAAACACCCTGACTACTTATGCAATGTTATCCCCTTCTGAACTGAAGGAGGCACTTGACAGGATTGTGTGGGAGTGCAGTAGAACATCATTATTAGAAAGGGGTATGAAAGAAAGAAAGAAAGAAAGAAAGAAAGAAAGAAAGAAAAAGAAAGAAAGAAAGAAAGAAAGAAAGAAAGAAAGAAGACAATAGAGGATAGGAACCAAAAAACAAAATAAATCTTCTGGGGGGTTCAAAGTTGAATAGCTGCCCACCCCTCACAAAGCTAACATCATAGAAACCACCACGGTGTGAAGCAGCAAAGAAGCCATGCAGACACATTGAAAGGTCTGTCTGAAAATGCAGGCCAGAGGAAATGTGAGTGAGATTATTAAAATGCCATTTCATTAGCTAATGAACTGTTAACCAATTAAGGGAACATGAACGTTTACTTTACAATGAGGGTATAATTAATGCTAATCTAACAGAAAGACTACAGCCAGGCCCTGATGCTGAGAAGAACAGCTTCATCCACAAAGGTCAAAGCGTAACCTTTCTTCTCCGCGTGACATTAGATTATTCTTTCATACTGGGGGGACAGCAGACCTTTTGGGAGGCATTTATTTCCCCCAAATGCCTTGGCTTCAGGCAAAGCTGAAATTCATTATCTGCTATCAGAGAAGCAAGTAAAACTTTAAAGAACGCGTGTGACCTTTGACCCCCGCGAATACCGGCTACACTTAAAGAGCAAGTATGTGGTCTGCGGGGGGCGCTGATTATGCTCTTAGATCAGTCACAGCATGACGTGTGAGTGGGTTATGGGGCACCTCTGAAACCCTGCAACACCTTTAAAATAAAACATTCTTTTTCGTTTCGTTTTCGGGCCCTTGCTCTAAACAATTAACATTAACGTTGTATTTTCTAAATTTTACATGCATCTAAATTTGAAATGAAATGAAAACAAAACTAAATGATGCTTTATTTACCATTTGCAGAAGAACACTGGAATGCTTCTTTTCACCCTGTCCTACTCTCCTTCAAGACATACACCCACATAGACAGCTGAGACTGAGACTGAAGCTTGTGCTTCGAGCACAGGGTCAGACCATCAGTCCAGCTGGGTTTAAAGCCTTGTTCAAAGCCCCAACAGACACGTGACTATCTGCTGAGGCCAGAGCTTGACCGGCAACCTTCCTATAACCTGCAGAGCCACACGCTACCCCCAATGCTATGATTTAATAACATTCATTTAAAAAAAAAGCCTGGCACATAATTTATTTCCCATAATTCATAACATATACGATCAGGTGACATTTAAGTAGATCTGTAGTGACCAGTGGCCAAGCCCTGTCTTTACAGACTAAATGGCAGAGGAGAGGGTTAGGGTTAGGGTTAGGGTTAGTTAAGGACCATAGTGACACACTGATCTGCAACACCGGAGCAGTGAGCGATTCCGCTAATCCCCAAACTTAAACAAGTTTAAAGGGCATTCTGCTCATGGTTAGCATGCATTCATTCTCACTGAGCTAACTGGGCACTTTGGCAGTGGTGTGGTCTGTATTTGACAGACCTCCGGTGAGCGGGTCGAAGGGTTTATCAGTGGCTGTTTCATTTAGATGCTGAGATGCAGGAAAGAGCACAGGCCGTTGTGCAAATGAGCCCAAACACACACACACACACACACACACAGGCGTCGGGTAAACATATCTTTATGGGGACCACTCATTCATTTCTATGGGAAAAAAGCTAACGCTAACTATGACAACCTTAACCTCTACCCAGCCCTAACCATAACCATAAGTAACCAAGCAAAATTCAACAGTTTTTGCATTTCATTGCAGTCACAGATTTTTATTAAACTGAGTTTTCCCTTCAGGAAAAAAAACGGGTAATCGTCACATTGTGGGGACATTGTGTCCCCATAAGGTAAGGTATACCCGCTCACACAAACAGTCACATGAGTAAAATTATATGGCTACTTATTCAGCAGTACTGATTTGATTGAGACGGTCAGCCTTTTTAAAATATATTTCTTCATCAATGGTGCCCAGGAACAATGGACTATTATGAGGTCACATAATCACAGAGAGAATGAGTTATAATGGCTGCTTTTACCTAGGGAGTTCATAATACCTGTCTTCTACGTTGATGGCCTGTACCTGATTGCTATGATGATAAAATTATTTGAGACTGTCATAAAAATAATTTAAAAACGTGCATGTGTGTGTAGCTGCCCCGCAGAAAGTGCCCAAGTGCCTGTGTCTGAATGGAGGACCGTACACATATATTACACAGAGGCTGGTAAGCAGGGGGAGGGAGGGGGCGCTGGGCCTCCCGGGGTGGGGGAGTCAGGTAAAAAGCTTTTATTCTTCGGGGCCCATTTTATTGATGATATAAAACAGCCTTCTGTTTCCCCCTCGGTCCAGACGGCCAGACCATTCCCAGGCCTTGTTTCCCAGCACATGTATATTTTTTCTTGCCTAATAAGACAGAAAAGGCTGTCAGTCCCTCTCCCAGTGTTTGTCAAACTCCCACACACTAATTTATGTCCCCACACCCTCCTCCTGTCCCCACTCCGATAGTATTTATATACTCCCACCTTCTATACACGTATGCACACAGACACGCGTGTTCTTACTGTGCCTGTGTCATTATATTATTATTATATGCTAGTGTTGTGTTGAATCTGTTTCTGGGGACACACCTAATTTCGTTGCACATTGGTGCAATGACAATAAAAGGCATTCTATTCTATATCATCTGTGAAGCATGAGTAAGTGTTTCATAGGTACATCCATCCTTTCATTTATCCTCTAACCGGTTGTCCTGGTCAGAATCACAGGGCCGTTTCTCACACACAATCGATAATTCCAGCCACTTATAACCTAAAAGGTGAAGTAGCATGTTTTTTTTTTACAATATATTCTATAATCTGGCTTTTATTGCAGTACTTAAATGGGTAAATAGCTGCTTAAAACAGTAACACAGCAGCCTGAACATTCTGTGGGGGAGAAAATGTACTCAGATGCTCTTGTCCAGGGATGCTGTGCTTCCTGACGGAAGATTTGTTTTTCAAGTCGTGAGTAAAATCCTTCCTATTTTCTCCTTGAATGCTCCCACTGTAAAGCAGCTGAAGTGGAAGGAACTTCTCCAGAAGATACGATTAAGGGAGTCTTCATAGTCATGTGATCACAGGCCTAGCCTAATACTTACTCTCCTTAGTCATATGACTATGAGCCTTGCTTACTGTTGGCCCACCAATGATATTTCCGCGTCAGACATTTAGAGAGAATCCACAGTCACGCATGTCACCAAACTGCCTTCAACCATTGCCCCCTCTCCCCAAAAAATTAACTGTGTGAGCTTAAGGCCCACCTACTGCTCTTTGTCAGTTGTTACCAATGGAAGAATTTAAAGTTCACAAAGCTGAGCGGCCGTTTCTTTGTGTACCAACAGTCTACCAGGAAAAGCACATTTGATAACATGTGCTTCTACCAGGGACCCCGCTGTGGTCCCACATTTCCAAATCATCTCACAGCAGATGTGTGAGCGAGCGCCCAGTGACGTGTTAGCAGTGTCACCAGCTAGCCTGGATGCCTGCTGGACGGCTGCGATTCTAGGCGGACAAGCCATTGTTGCAGAGTTGCCAACTCTGGTCAGCTGGCTGTAGTGAGATTTTCAATTCCAGACAAGTCCGAACACGCATTTACATGTATGTACCTTGTAAATAGCCTGTACGGTTTGCAAACTACCCAACACTTTTGACATAACTAATTTTAGGTTTATAATGGAATAATATAGATTTAATGCATGAGTGTTGGAGTCTGAAAGTGTGAGTGTCGCGCCAGATGCGTGAGCGCTGGCAACCCAGTGGATGGTAATGGATGAACAGTAATCTGCATTTCTGAGAGCAGGAACTCCCCACATTACATCACGCAAGGAGTTAAAAGGGCTGTATATGAGGTCTGACTGTTATGTCAAATAACTTCTGTCTTGCGGGTGTACGGCTGGGTGTGACGCCGCTCTCTGGGTCATGCGTTTGCCGCAGAGTGGGGTGCCAGCGCAGCCTGGGAAACGTGCAGGTGAGAGCACACACACACACACACACACACTGACTCAGACACCAATCCTCCCCATGTCCTCTTTTTATTCAAAGTTAATTAACTTTTTGCGGTTTCTGGCTTACGAAGATGACAGAGGAGTCAAGGAGAAATTATGTGTAGATGAGTATCGACACGGACCTGCTAACAGGAAAAAGGTATTAACCCTTATTCCTCTGCCCCTTGTCCTTGTGCTGCTGTTCTCCATTAATTCTTCCTCCTCCGGGCCGCAAAGGCCGAACCAAATGTGTGTAAGGCGTACATCCCCTATATGAGTGTTTCCCAACCTGGTCTTTGGGGACCCCAAGACAGTCTGAGTTTTTGCTCCCTCCCAACTCCTGGAGAAACAGGGATTGTCTGGCACCTTGGGTTGTCTGGGGGTCCCCGAGGACGGGATTGGGAAACACTTCCCTACATGACAATCAGCTCCTAGTAGGAATGCTGATGTGAACATTAATGCTTGGACAGGAGATAAATGCTACCTCACTGCGGTGGATCCATGCAGACCCAGCACAACAACCATAATGGGGACCTTCCTACATGAGCTGGGTGACATACAAACCTGTTCACCCTTGAAGATACAATATCAATTATGAGTGACTAATAAGAAAGCAAAGAAAGCTGCTGACTTTGTCATTTTATACAGCTTTAATATTAACCATTTATATTTCTTTGCTCCCCTTCTGACTGTCGGAAGGTCCCAGAACAGTGGCACCAGTTCTGCTTGACTGTAACTGCTTCTTCCCCATGGCCAGCCAGACTCTGAACTCGGTGCTGACCCCCTCCCCATAGATTTGGACTTTATACTAAATGCACCAGCACTTTGTTACTTTATTTCCATTTACACCATTAATGCCACTGTCACTGATACTCATTATTTATCATTATGTATCCATCTAATCATTGTCCATTCTGAACATTCCATCAGTCTTTACTTTTACATGTGTGTACACAGTTGTATTTTCTTCCAGAAAATGTTACTTTGCGTGCTGTGTTACTGGTACATGGTTGCCGTGACGATAAAGCCCCACTTGACTTGACTTGGTTACAGCCCTCTGCCAGTGATGCACACCTGGGGTCTGTTAACCACTATAACCACCCTGCTAGCGCGTCCTTGGACTATTTACTTTGGCGGCGTGAGTGGTGAGAGAAGGTGGTCTGGCCCACCATGCCTGTCCAGGTCTCTGACTATGAGAGCCATGCGGAAGCTTCCGGAGAGGGAGTGGGAGCTCACAGCAGGCAGACGCGCATCAACACAGAGCCCCTGTGTGGAGTCAGACAGTCGCCACGTTCGGCCCCAGTGGCGAGACAATACCGATTTCCTACCACCGTGCGGGAAGCTTGTCACCAGCAGTCATTTCCACCTCTCCCCCCCACCACACTGCCTGAACAATGAGTCATGGCAAACGGC
>JAODJU010000002.1:4309295-4325146 GCA_026776725.1 Gnathonemus echidnorhynchus | reverse complement strand
GGGTGTTGGGACCCCTTCTGGAGATATGCATGGAGAAGGAGTGACAATGCTGAAGGGACTGTAAAGGCGACCCTCTGCACACACACACACACACACATATGCATTCACACACAAGCGCTGCCACATAGAGCGCCAGGAGAATCCAGCAGGCCCCCCCGGCCAGGCGAGCAGGTAGTGATTAGCGCTGGGCTTTGGGGATGAGGCCGGACCAGCCCGGGCTTTTATTAACACTTACAAATCCATTCCTGGACCAGGCACTGCGGCCAGCGGGCCCTAACGACGGGAGCACGTCGCCACGGTGATAATGAAGCCCACGGCCCCCGTGTCACTTACAGCCCCAGGTGCTGTGACAAGGAGTCAGACACAAAGAAGGCACCCCACCCCCCAAATTATTACACCTGCCTGGGGAGCTCAGATCTACAGGATGGAGCTAAAATTATAACACTGCTGCATAGGCTGGGAGACCCATGGGAATAAGGGGCGGGTCCTTCCAGCGTGAAGGGCGGGGCTTGTTTTTCCCAGCACAGAGGCCTTGAGGAGCATTTCCTGATGACAGGCACTATGCCCTGATGCTAACACTGTACCCATACTCTCTTCACACACAGACACACACAGGTGGTATCTGTGCCTCTGGTTTATTCTGGGCACCCTGACAAAATGGCAAATTGGAGAAGTTTTGCCGACCGGGGGGTTGGGGGCATAGGTGCCCCACAGGTAGATTTTGCAGTTGATAGATTTCACCTAATTATATAGAAACACAAACACAAAAAATGTAACAGTTTGTCTTTTGTAACGTAAGACATAATTTTACATCTGGACCCCCTCCAGTACAGGGCCCGAGAAAACAGCCCCCCCACCCAGGCAGCAAGACTGACATTCCTCCATTCGTCCTCTCCTCCTCACCCACGCCTTCTCGCCCTCCATCAGGCCGACAAACGCAGCCACACACATTCTGCTATGGGGCTTTTATAAAGCGTGATAAATAAAGCCAGCTGTGCCGCTGTAGCCCATGATAACTAAATCACTGTGTCGTGCTCCTCCAGACCATGATAACTAAATCACTGCGTCGTGCTCCTCCAGACCATGATAACTAAATCACTGTGTGTCTGCAGTGATAACCAAAGCACGCTGCCGCACCGCGTCGAGGCCAAACCAGCAGGCTCTTTCTCAAGCTGCAACCGTGACAACTTTACTGTAAACCCATCAGGTCACTGCGGTTACCTCTAATGAGAGAGCACATGCTGCGTGCTCTTTATGGTCTCCCATTAAAAGCAAAGAGGCCCTGGTACACACCTTTTCCACACCCACCACGCCAGGCCCTCTCTCACTCACCTCTATTAACTGTGCAGAGTTCAGTCTTCCGGTCGGTCATGAATCAATCGAGCCAAGACGACACTCTACCTCATTTGTGTCAAGTCTACAGCGAACCTCTTCATCATGTACCAACTTTGCCAAGTCTACAGTGAAACTTTCATGTACGAACTGTGCCAAGTCTACAGTGAACCTCTCCATCATGCACCATCTGTGCCAATTTTACAGTGAACCTCTTCATCATGTACCAACTGTGTCGAGTCTACAGCGAACCTCTACATCATGTACCAACTTTGCCAAGTCTACAGTGAACCTCTCCACCACGCATCAACTGTGCTGAGTCTACAGTGAACCTCTCCATCATGTACCAACTGTGAAAAATCTACAGTGAACCTCACCATCATGTACCAACTGTGTTAAGTCTACAGTGAACCTGTCTACCTTGTATCAATTGTGCCAAGGCTACATTTAGCCTCTCTTTTAAATATTGACTTTGCCAGGTCTCAAACCCTCATTATACTCAAACCTGAATCAGCCCATTGTCTGAGCTGAGTATGCTATTCCACACTAATATGATCTGACATCAGTGTAAATATGGAGGGTGTTTCGTGATCCTCTTGGCCACATTCCCACCTTTCTGACCTCTGACCCCAAGGATGCTGCTCATATATCTGAAAATTCCCACAATCCCCTACTGCCAGACTCCACACCTTCCCACCCCACATCACCCATCCCCTGACATTCTCCTGAACAGCCTGCTGTCATAGTGTCGCCAAGGAAACCTAAGGGACAGCCTTCATGATAACAATAAAGCGTGCAGGATGGGACCTGGCTCCTGGTGACAAAAAGAAAAATAAGGCAAGTACACATGCTTCCTCACCTGACGCACAATTCAGCTCTGAGAGGCAGAAAGTATGATGTGCAAAAAGTTAACTTTGTGAAACTCAGAACAGAACAACATAATGCAACAAAAAAAATAACTCAAAAAACAAAATGTACCGGTTGTTGGAAACAAATACCCAAAGCAGAGTAATGCTCCATTACATTTCATCACAGCTGCTGTTTAATCCCCTCTTCATTGCTCCATGGGACCACCGGAATGAGGAGGTGCACTCACATGCTCTCTACAGCAAACCAGGCCAAACAAACAAGCAAGTAGCAGCTTCTGCTTCCCTGTCCAGTGACAACGGCCATTTCACAACAAGAATGCAACACGCCTTCAAACCCCCACTTATGATGCTGTCGCTGGGTCCTCTCCGTCGATCCTGAGCTCTGACCACTCAGCGACACAGAGGGACAGCGCCCCCACATGGAGCACAATGTCCATGCTGAGACTACAAGGCAAATACACCTCACTCATCTGCCCGTGGTGCTGAAAGGAAGCCACTCGCCTAAATACCAGCATCACTGTCCAGTGCAAACAAAAAACACCTTACCCCCCCCCACCCCCAGTGTCCCGTAACTCCCAGTGGGTGTCAAAAGATCTTTCATCTTCCACCTCTGAGAACTCTTTTTACTTGCTCTTCAAAAGATGTGCATGCGTGTCCGTACCATGCCCCAAGAGACTCCAGGCGTGAAAGCAAAAGGAAAACACGAATGAGAAATCCATTTTCCAGCTTTATTATAGTAAAAAGTAATGAGTACAAATTACATTCACGGGTACTTCCTTTGGACTTCCACAAAGCCAAACGTACTTCCTAACGCTATGTGTGTGGTGTACGGACACTGAGGAAATGCATTAGCAGCCTGGGTTTAAAGATAAAATGATCTCACTCAAATTCACAGTAACAAAAATCGCTTTGACGGCAGTTTCATTTCAAATAGAAACAAAGGCTCTGCTGACCTAAAATCCATCGTCCATGGAAATACCATATATTATCTAAATATACTTTTAAATAAAACCCAATGATAACAATATCTGTTGAAGCATGTGAAATGCCGATATCTAGAGGCTAATCTTTTGCACGCTGCGTCGAGTTATTTTATTTTTTTATATGGTTCTCATAATGACTGAATGTCACATTTCAGGAACGGGCGGGGCAGAGGCGGATGGGGGATGGGTCCGTTTCTGCAGAACAACACTCCAGCGATTAAGCGACAGATTGCCGCTCTGCTGTAAGCTTTCTGACAGAGTCTCCTTGTCCCCGTCTTGTCCCCAAGCTGCTCTGGTTTCGGCAAACTGGTGTCCTGCGCGGTGCCCTCAAGTGACGGGATTCAAATCAGCGGCCCTCACCAGCAGCTGGATGCTTTCGCCAGGAAACAAGCGGACGCAAGAGGAGCACCAGGCCTTTATGCCAAGTTCTATACGGCTGCAGGCCATTTGCCGGTTGATTCCAGTCCAGATGCAGTACCTACCTGCGAAACCCCCGCCGAGCGCTCAGACTGCCCCCCAGTGGAGTCCGTGCCACAGTACGGCTCGTAACAGGTGATACAACCAACGCGAGGCCCCCAGACTGAGATCTGCTTCGCCCCACCAGTCCACTGCAGGTGGGAAGCTTCGGCAAGGAGGGGTGGGGGGAAGGGGGTCAGCAAATGACATTTCGGCACAAGAAGGTAAAAAAAAAAAAAAAAAACACCCAAAAAGCCAGAGAAGACAATCCAGTCAATGCTTTGGATCCATTTAGTGACTGATTTTATATCCGCATGGAGAAGGTCGCAACATAGACAGAGGACAAAGATTCCCTCTGAAAAAACAGGCTCTGAAAAAACAGGCGAGAAAAACTTATGGTGTAACTGTGTCATCTTTCCTCACAAAAGACACTGTGGCCGTTTTATGTTTGGTTTTTTTTTTCCTTTTTAAATATTGTCCGCACAAGCAAATTCTTTTTTTTTTTTTTTTAATTTTGAACTCCACAACAAAATGATGTGCCACTTATAATCGATAAACACTGAGCGATAACGTTGATCACGAGCACAGGCGGAAGGAGAGTTGGGTAGGAATAGTCCTTGAAGTGCAGCAACGAAGAAGGCCAGTACACCAAAATCGGACTTATGGGCATTTCAGGGAAAAAAAGGTGTGCCGTTTATAAGTTTTTAAGGCAGTCTGTTTTGGCCGGCCCCCTTCTTTCGGTCAGCGCCCGAGACTGCACCTACAGAAGGACAGATACCACTTACCACTCACACAATGGAACGCAACGACATTCCATGCAAAGATATAAAGGTAGAAGGGGGTAGAAAAAATTAAACGACACAGGATAAAAGTTTATAACAAGGCAATGCCCTAGACTGTTAACCTGATGCTACTGGCAAAGCCAATGCTATCCTGCGGTGATTTTAGTTAATGCTATCTTCTGGACATTCTGCTAAGCTAATGCTATCATCCGAGCATTCTGGGAAGCAATTGATATTTTCTGGTCATTCTGCTAAGCTAATGCTATATTCCGGCCATTCTGGTAAGCTAATATCTTCTGGTCATTCTGCTAAGCTAATGCTATCTTCCAACCATTCTGCTAAGCTAATGATATTTTCTGGTCATTCTACTAAGCTAATGTTATCTTCCGGTCATTCTGCTAAGCAAATGTTGTCTTCTAGTCATTCTGCTAAGCTAATGCTATTTTCTGGTTACTTTGCTAAGCTAATGCTATCTCCTGGTTACTTTGCTAAGCTAATGTCTTCTGGTCTTTCTGCTAGCTGTCATTATTGATACTGCTAAGCTAATACTGGTCTACAGTAATGCTATTAACAAGCTATATGGTCATTTTAGTATGTATCACCAAACTGGGGCTCCTATCCTGTAGTTGGCGGCACTTTCCAACACTGATAATACCTTGTTATTAAACCATTGCACCAAAGGAATACTACAGCGGTAGCCAGATTTAGCAGGAAATCGCAGCAACAGGAAGTGAATTTTGAGAGTCGCGATTGTGGCCTAGGAATGAGTCTGTGGTGCATTCAATGAAGTTCTGATGAGATGTCTATCGGATCAAGAAGATTGGCACAACAAATATCGTGATCGATCCAGCCCAGCGTGGCACACAGATGCAGTCTCATATTGTCCCTGCATAGAGAGAGCAGGGACCCCATTATATTAGGGTGGTGCCCCGACCCCCCAATGGCACCTCCTGCCCCCCTTGAATTTAAACCTTAAAGTTTAAATTTTATTTAATTAAATTTTCTATAGAGTACCAGATCACAACAGAAGTCCTTTAAGGTTACCTTTCCCATAGAACAGGTCTATACATTGTCCTTTTATTAAACAAACTATTTAGCCTTATGTTATTTATCTTATTTACACAACAGCTTGTCATTTTTGTCTCTACATGGTCGCGTGTTTACAATTCTCCTCTGCTCTCTGCATCGCGCATGGCGGAGTTCCGTCCCGATGCGCACACACAGACACGTGCGTGCACACACAGGTGAGCACACTCCCACCAGCGGACAGAGAGCGCGCGTCAGAAAATATGTCGCGTCAACCACCTGAAAAGCAGACAAAAAAATCTGCGTTTTTTTGACTGCTGTCATTAAAAGAAACACATGAATTCTGTCTGTGTCCGTCTGCCCCCCCAAAGCTGTAAACCTATAGGGGAAACACTGGAGAGGGTTCAAGCACAGACCGATTCCAGCAGCACATCTGAACAAATAGCCTGCCGTCCAAATTATAAGTCACACCAAGCGGCATGCAACGAACCCTGCTATGCTCAGCGGAATACCAGCAACCGCGTGCAGCAGAGAACCCGCTGCACTGTGTCCGGAACCCGCATGGTCCTCCAGAAGCACCGTGCATGACGAGTCCATATGACTGAAGGGGGTGGGCTGGCAGAAAAGATGCTTTTCACACACAAATTAGAAATCCCTAGTAAGAATCACGCCTCCTGTGCCCCCCCCCCATCCACCACATCTGAGCTAAGGAGACTCACAACCTGTCAAACAGTTTGTACGACACCCCCCCCCCCACCCTCCATGCCTCAGAGGTCACCTTCTGACAACATCGTTTACACTCTGGCAGCCAATTTGACCCTCCCCCACCCCTACACCAAGTCCAGACTGTGAGAGCACAGCAACTTAACAGAGGTCCCTCCCCATGTGAATAAAGCAGCCAGAGTCTTAAGTCTGAACACTGTCACTTTAAAGGGCCCATTATGCGAAGAGGCTGGATATTAAGATACATCCTGCAAGACTGACAGGAAATCAAAGCAGAAAATGGTTGCAGCAGTAGAAGAACTGGACTAATGTCCAACTGACAGCACTTATCTGTCTAGGAGGGTAGACACTGTCGCCCCCTTGGGGTCCTATAGTATGAAATATGGTCACATAAATGATTCACGTTGAAAGCAATGCATGGTTCTTTACATACTGGTACCCACTAAGCCAATAAATAATGTAATAACAGCGTAATGAAGTTAAATCATCAGTCATATCAAGAGTCTTATTAGGAAATCAAAAGTATAATAAAACTTAATCACTGGTCACGGAACAAGTGAATATTATTAGCTCATATTATAAGAGCCTTGTACCGAAAAAAAAACACACACAAATGGTTATTTATGCACGGAGGAAATCAAACAAATCTCTATCTGTGTCTTGCGAGCTTCACAAGCAGGAAGCAGCTGATTCAAACCTCCAGGCCCGCAGAGCGAGAAAAGCGGAATAATTAGAGCCGGTTTTGCACGCTGCTACTTGGCCCCAACATCAGCGTCTCCTGTTTTTTTTGACCTCGATGTATGTTGTCAACATTGGGGGGTGGAAGGGTGCGGCTTGACTTCACTGATATGAACAAAATAGCAGTAATTTAAGACTTGTGTTAAAAAAAAGTCCTGCAGTGACTCACACCATTTTCCAAACAACCAGAGGAGGCAGAACAGGGGGCCTGAGAGATACACCCAGATCAGACTGTGGCCAGGCCATTGATTACAGCTTTCAGTGGAGGCAGGTCACCCACTGCAGCCTGGGGACATCCCTGTCATAGCGACTACCTTTGTTTAAAGGTAATCTGATTTTCACAAATTACAAAGAATGTGTGTGTGTGTATTAGTGAGTGTGCAAGGAGGGTTTTGACCGGGGGGGGGGGCAGTCTGTAAGCACCGCCCACATATGTAGGTAGCGAGGCCCAAAAACATAAAATTCTCATGTGACAATCTGTTTGGAGACGTCGAGAGGGAATGGAAGCAAGTGGGCGGGGCCAAATAAACCTCAGGCCTTAATAGGTATCGGAAAAGCATTAGCTAGCATCAGAGCAGAGCCACAGGCCACAGTAATCACACTGCCACCCCAAACGTTATTAAAACCCCCTGCTGTCCCAGTGTGCCTGACAGGCTTTCGTGGCAGGATCCAGTTTTGGGGGCGGAGCCTGAAGGTTCTCTGAGCCAATCAGCTGTGTGTGTGTGTGTGTGTGGGGGGGGGGGGGCATGGCCGTAAACCATGGCGAGCCACACCAACGCATTATCCTACATGCCCACTAAGGACCAAGATGATGAATTACTCCTCATAAATTTCCATCTCCGCTTGCTGTTTAGCTAGGAAAATGACACAAATAAAGATTCATGCTCGCAATAAACAATTCCGCTGTCTGTCTGTATCACGGTAATAAGAGGCCCGTCTGTGACATTTCTGCTCTTCTCGCCTTTCGGAGGACGAGGATGAAGGTGTCACATGCGCTTGTCCCTGACGCTGACAAAATGAAAGGCGACGGCTCCGATTTTTTTTTAATATCGCTGGCCACCATGTCCTTCGCCTAGCTCGAGATTCGAGGTATTCGTCTTGGCTGCCTTCCACTTTAGTTCTCTGTAATTAATCGGAGGGGGATCGGGCCCTTCACCTGGCTCAGCTGAATCCCGTCTGGCCTGTCCTATGTCTGGGATCAATGGCACTGGCACCCCAGTTCCTATAGGAACAATGGGGATTTTAGCTCCAAGAATTCCATTTCAAGCCATTTAGGATAGAGAAAAAAACTCCTGGCTTTCCAAGCCCCTCCTCCTGCTCACCGCCTGTTAATTTATACTGAGGATCTGCCATTTTGGCTCCTGAGTCCCTCACCGCCTGTTAGCTCACGCTGAGGATCAGCCATTTTGGCTCGCAGCTCCCACACTGCGTGGTAGCTTGAAATCAGGGTAAGCCATTTTGACCCCCTGAGTGCAGATTCGCTCGTGCTTCAGCCGCAGGGCGATTCCCAAGAAAGGGTTGTCGTCTCTGCCCAGTCCCGAGACGCCGTTTAGAAAATAAAACTGCACTCGGAAGCAACGTGGGATTTTCGTCGCTCTTTCTTTTTCGCAGCCCGCTTTGTTTGTGGTTCTCTCCTCTATGTCCTTTGTTCCTTATCTTTGCTTGGCTTCCCTCTCCTCCCTCTCTCTCCCTCTCTCTGTGAGCGAAACATATTGCGGACGCGGTGGGACGCGAGGCTGCCTCGAACCCGCTGGCGGCAGCGGAGGCCACACTGCAGGAGTTCTTTTGTTGTGATCAGCGTGGCACGGGGAGGAGGC
Source organism: Gnathonemus echidnorhynchus (assembly GCA_026776725.1). NCBI lineage: Eukaryota > Metazoa > Chordata > Actinopteri > Osteoglossiformes > Mormyridae > Gnathonemus > Gnathonemus echidnorhynchus. The sequence goes on along the minus strand of JAODJU010000002.1, from coordinate 4,316,420 downwards.
GGGGCTACCCACTCGGATCCATCGCGGCCCTGGAGCCCGGGGCACGGCAGCCCTGGAAAGAAGCGCCAGCTCCCAGCACGGCCTCGCCGCCCGCGCCCACTCATGCGTCCCTCTGGCGAAGGGTAGGAACACCACGCCCAGGTCTAGGGTTGGGGGGAAAAGTCGGCTGCAGATGGGGGTGGGGGGTTGTCATCTGAACAGGACACAGCATGGGGGCACTGCTGGGCTTCCACATTTTGCTTATGATGGTTTCCCACCCCTGCCTATAACCACAGAGATGGGGATGCAGGCCACTTTGTCCAATCAGTTTGTTCGTGAGGCCTGTCCTGGCACCCTGGGGATGCAGCATGGGGACCCAGGCACAATGCAGACGGCCAGCAGCCAAACCCAGCCCCATGCGGCTTCCTCCTTATAGAACAAAGAGAAACCGGAACAGCTGTGGCCCCCTTAAAACAATACAGATCAGGACCTCCGCTGCACTGGTGGACACAGCTGTGCAAACACGACCTGCCATGTCGATGCCTTCGGCGGGACGAGGAACGAGTCCCAGTCTCAGAGCAACGGGGGGGGGGCGCTATCCCTCAGGTGGACCTGTGACATCATACTGCCGATTATACCCCACAGACACCAATGTATCCTGCCCCCTCAACTCCAAATCCTTTCCAGGACCAAATCCTGGCAGGATCCACACACACACACACACACACACACACACAAAAAAAGCCTAGAGTCAAAGAAAAATCAGCAGAGGAAAAGACATATCCCATTAAACACTTGGCATGTGAACCGTTGCTATATAAAAGTGAACAGAATCCATGGAGAAACCTAAGGGAGAGAAACACTTATCTCTCCTGCATCTAGCCAGCAGAACGAGAAGTGGAGAAATAGCAGGCGAGAAACTCCACGGTCAGTGCGTAATGATGTCTGAAGATGGCGCGCTGAGGAGCAGTCCAGGCAGGGGGCGCCGTTCCGTCCATGTTTGAGCTGGACCCAGACCCCGTGTCATCCCGCACACACCAACACTTTGGAAAGTGAGATTTATCGAACAAAACAGTGAGGCTCATCTACCCGCGGGCCAAGTCTCCATGCCAACCACTCGCGATTAATCCTCTTAAGGAGAATCTTCTTCCCTGGCCCTCGAGAGCACGCTTGTTGACATTACTAATGCCCCCCCCCCCAACAATTCCTTGTCTCACGGCATTATACCACCATCTTGATCCTGGTATTACATACCCTGTGAAACACTCTCAGTCAATACCAGTATCGTTTCCTTACCACAACACTCTCTACACAGCCAAAGGCACCTCGCATGCTAATTTTTTATATTACCCACGTGTGCATGTCCGTTTCTGTGTTTCAGTGTACATGGGGAATGGTGGGACAGTACAGTGGCCCTGTTTCACCGAGATTTTAGCAAAACTCTAAACAGAAATATTGGAAGTATACATATTTATATGGACATGAATATGTCTGGCTTAGCTAAGCTAAATTTTGGAATTAAAAAAACACAATGTTTATGTTACTGCTTCTTACAAAATGTTTGCTCTGAGCCACCATTTGCATTTGTGCTGGTATCCAAAGAGTTCTGCCGTTCAAAGTTTTATTGGGCCTGGTGTCACCAACCTGTACAATTAGCCGTTAAACAGAAGCACTTATTTCAGCCGGGGATTGATGTGGGTTTTCACAGCAAATTGGAACCGACTGCTAACACGGGTGCTGTTTGCATAAATCAGAAGGGTGCTAATTACAACGATCAACAAGTTTATGACAGGGTCGAACGACAGTGAAACATTCAGGCTGTAAACATCTCTCCCCTCACTCTGCTCAGTACGACGAGTGCTGCAAGTTCTGCATCCTTTGGCAGTGCATGCTGGGAAGGTTTGTGTGACATACATATGGCTGCACACATCAAGATGGCACACATCAGTACACATCAGCACTAAACACATCACTGTATTTTTTCTGTGGTCCAAAAAATTTGCTGAGAATACATGCTTGAATTTCTTAAATTGTGTCAATTACCATTTCTACCATCTCTTAAAACTGTTAAAAAAAATAGATTGCAAAACATTCAAAACTATGACTAAAGCCCCAGTGTAAAAGAGGGAAATAAAAGAGCTGCCCTGGAGAGTAGCAAATTTAGCAGGCACCCCCCCCCCCCCCAAGACACCCCAGTCTTTTCTGTTCAGCCAGTGGCCCATGTTCTGGCACCATTATGTGACCCGTAATGTGCCTTTCATGCCCTAGAGTACTGAGGAATTCTCCAGCTGCACGCTCCCTGCCCAGCGGTGAGAAGCACCCCGTCCTGATACACAGACGCACACCAAGCACTCCAGCACCCTCCAGGAACAGGCCTACTGGCCGACCTTTCCAGCCAATGCGAAGGCTCCTCCACACCCCAAGCAGGAGAAGACCTTTACTGGGCGAATGAAAAAACAGTGAAATAATGATGCATCACATGAAGCCAGTTACTGTTTCACTTCATCAGTAAACTTGCAGTATATGTTCCTGCAGTCAGTCCCTAAGTAAACCTATGAACTGTATTCTTGCGGTCACTCCCTTGGTAAACCCTTGAACCGTGTTCCTGCAATTAGTCCCTCAGTAAGTGTGAGCCATACCGCTGCGGTCACTCCCTTAGTAAACTGCTGAACCGAATTCCTGTTGTCATTCCCTCAGTAAACTCATGAACCGTGTTCCTGTGGTCATACCCTTGGTAAACCTGTGAACTGTATTCTTCCAGTCATACCCTCAGTAAACCTGTGAACCATGTTCCTGCGGTCACTCCCTCGGTGAACCCGTGAATTATGTACATGCAGTCACTCCCTTGGTAAACCCTTGAACCATCTTCCTGCAGTCAGTCCCTCCGTAAACATGTGAACCGCGTTTCTGCGGTCACACCCTCAGTAAACCCATGAAGCATGTTCTTACAGTAACTCCTTCGGTAAACCCGTGTTCCTGCGGCAACTCCCTCGGTAAACACGTGAACCATACTCATGCGGTCAGTCCCTCAGTAAACCAGTGATCCACCTGCCTGTGGTCACTCCGTCAGTTACCCTGTGATCTTTAGCCATGTGCTGCTTCCAGCAGTAACCAGACAGAGGCCGGCTGAGGAGCCAGAGCAAACAAATCTGTCCCATTTGTACACGCTGGCGTGTTCTTAACCTTTGGTCAGCCATTGCAGCCAAACCAGGCCTTCTGCCAGCAGAGGGTTCCCAGGTGATTGAATATTGAATATTGAACATTTCCCCCTTTTGGCAGGAAAAAAGTATATTTTGGCAGAGTCCAAAAAGGCCTTGGGCCAGCAAAGGGAGGAATAGGGAAGGAGCTGGTGTCTATCCATTCATCTGACATCATTCCATGTCAGGTGGCTGTGCTGAGTGGAAAAAAATGTATTTAAAACACACAAAATATATTAGCAAATCTCAGATGACCTCCAAAGACGATCAGTCAACAAATGTCCAGCTACGCAGAAAATGTTTAATGTGCCAAAAGCGGGCGAAGTTATCCCAAAATGACCCCCAAATGACCCAAAGTTAATGTCCTTCACAAGCGACAGCAGCATCAGCAGCAGGAGAAGCAGAGGCAGCAGCAAGCTGTGTGATTCAGCACCTTTTCCCAAGCCAGACAGAGAAGGGCTGAATTCTACAGGGCATTTTTATTTTAAAAACAAACCATTCGATTTGCGTGACTAATGCCTTGCTGTTGCTGCAGTATGACACTAGTAGCATTCGATTATGTGGATCTGAGCTTCTGGCTATAATATTTCCATTTTAATTTTGCTAACTAATTTACTATAATTTTTGCATATATTCAAATTTCAGAGATGTGTAGGCTGACTATTACTGATGAATTTTAAAAAGTGCTTCTTACATTCCCCAAACCCCAATAGCTGTGTGGCTCCCTATTTGAAAAATCCAGTCCTTTCAGTCCTAATCACTCACATCAGTATTATATTCAAGTCAAGCCATAGGTGAGAGCAGCACACACTGTAATATGTCCATGAGTAACACTGTGCCACATAACTAATGATTCTGTAGTTTTAACAAGTCTATTTAGAACGCAATCTGTCTGATCAATCTCTCTCTCTCTCTGATATCCTTTTGTCCACAACCATGGACAGACTTGTCATTTCTGATTTAAACTCGCTATGAATATCCATAGTTATAAATAGCATACTTTTATTTTCAATCGTTATATGTCATCTTGAAAGCGTTTCATCTGACATGCTTAAATCATTTCTAGGTTTTTTGCATATTACAGTAGTTATTATCATCCGGAGGTTTAATTGGATTTAATTCAGGGACAATTAGCCTATTGTCCCTGAAGTTTGCCATTAAGTGCACGCAGTTCTGCAGTGACTTTTCCTTTTATAGCTTTCACAGGACACGGGGTAGGACAGGTCATGCTAACCTACCGCTTATTATAGCGTCTTAGCCGAAGCACTGAAAGGTCACGCAAAAGAACCTTCTTATAAAAGACGACAGGACGGAATTTAAAAAGCGAAAACCTGCTTAAAATGACACAAGACCCAATGCTAAGCCAGAAAATCCAGCCTCTGCGGGCAGACTCCGGGCTTATTTTAACGAGCGAGGACAAGGGACAAGGCCTAGGTTCCTGCGTCCTCGGGATGTGGAAAGGCAGCAACAATAGCCTGCATTCACGCAAACGCGAATGGAATCCCGCTAGCGTGGAAACGTCCACCAGCTTAACTGGCTGAGCCAAGGGTTTAGAAAACATTATTAAACTGCCAAAGAACCAGCGAGGGTGAAGTAATCAGGCAAAATCAGAGTGGACCACTTCACTCAGAAACAAAGGCAACAAACAAATATTCTCAACTAAATACTCACTTCACAATAAACATTATAACCGATCATGTGACGTGTGTATACGTCCTTCGGACATAGGACTTAAATTAAAAATACAGTTCAAAATAATCACTAAAACAGAGAAACACATTACTTGGAGACAGTACCGGTCCTAGCCGGTGTGGCGCCCTAGGCGAGCATCACCGCCAGCGCCCCCCGCTTGAGGCAAAGTGAAATTTGCTGGCAGTTCGGCGCCTCTTCAGAAGTTGGCGCCCTTAGCATTTGCCTATATTGCTTATGCCACGGGCCGGCCCTGCTTGGAGACACACGGTGGCAGTTTTGTAATGTGAATCACACAGCAAGCAAATCAGACAGTGACCACCTCAGTCCAGGGAGTCTCCAGGTTACGAACGAGATCCGTTCACAAAGTCGAATTTGTAGGTATGTTGGAAAAACAGTAATACAATACGCAATAATGATAATACTTATACAGTAATAATACAAGTAACTACATACTGTACTGTACCTCAAGACGACGAACCGCAGAAGCCGCGCGATGTTTTCACGAGCGTCACGAAGTAACGCGTGCGTTCGTTCGTTATTACGCACCATTGTACTTAAGCAGAATTTTAAATATGATATTCTGTACGTTCCTAAGTACGAGATGTCCGTAAGTCGGAAGTTTTTAACCCGAAGTCTGTCTCTATACAGACCTATGTTCTGGTATATGAATCTATTTTGCGTCAAAAATGGTGTTTCAATTAGAGGATTTATTATTATTATTATTATTATTATTGTTGTTGTTGTTGTTGTTATTAAGAATCTGCTTATTCCGTAACTGTTAATCAAGGGTTGTTTTGAATTCACAGCCCGGTGCCATCAGTGTCCAATCAGCTGTTCTTTGCCGGGTCCTGCTACGCCGCCCTTGGCGGGACTTTCAAGTCCTGCGGGTTCTGAATTCGAAAGGAGAAGCTGGGACGGGGCGGGAGGTGCTTGGTGTGTTTGTGTTTGGGGAGCCGCGGACAGACACTAACAACACTGGCACCTTTGTGCTGGTCTATCGCTCCATCTATTCTATCCCTCTTGACTGTAGTTATCGCATTGATCTTACTGGTTGTAATTCTTGCAAATCCTGTGTATACTGTGGAGTCTTTATACCACATATACATTCTAGTTCTTATCTATTTTGTTTTTCTGTTGTGTCTGGATCTTGTTTATCCTGTTTTATCTTTTTATGCACACTACCCTTGTTACTGTACTCCTTACTGTTGGACTAAAGTGGTTTCCTCCCAGGGGATCAATAAAGTATATTATCAATGAATCAATCACGGCAAAATGAGCCAATCGTGCGTGTTTTTGTGTCGCGGGAGCCGGAGAGGGCGTAGAAATGGCCGAGCGGGTGTGTATATGTTAATGTGACATGTGACAGCTGACTGGCTGTGTTCCTATATTAGGTTGATGCGGTTCATTATATATGTATGTATTGTATTTTTAACCGTGTGTGTGTGCTTCTTGCATGAGGCATGTGTATAGTGCGTTTGTGAGTGACATGTGTGCGCTTGTTGTGCTGCTCTTACTCTGTTAGGTTAAGGCACCCAGAGGGGAGCCACGTCTGACCACCCCCACCCGCTATATCCATCGTGTCACTGTCCTCGTCACATGTCCAGCTATGACAAAGTGTCCTTCCCCTCAGTGTATGAACCTCACTCCCCCAGACTCAATTAAATTATGTTTGGTTCATTTCTCCCACATACAGCTTTACCCAAAGTGACAAATATTTAGTACTAAACCGCATGCAACTACCTTTACGGTGTTCATGTGGCATCCCAGGACATGAACCCAGAACCATTTCAGCACAAGCTGTTTATTTAATGCCCCTATGTCACCTGCTACCACACCCAGGGCACCTTCTACAGAAACGGCTCTCTGTTCCTGGTACAACTTGTCATCGGCCACCTCTGGTGAAACGGCATGTGTCATCCAAACCAGAATGGTTAGCCCTCCTCCCACACCATGTGATGGTTCAGTTCTTATCTACATTCCGGAGCTAACAGACTATGCCCCCTGCAAAACCGAAAGGTGCTTTTGAAACGCATGATTTACTCATATGTTTGCTTAACCTTTTACTGCCCTTACCTACATAGACAGGGAGTAATCAAGGAACAAACACTCTGATTTCCTCAATGACATCATCTGACTCTCCATTACCTGTTCATTTCATCCCTGTTACATCTACAGTGAGTTCTTCAGAAACCTAGGTAAATAAACAAACCAAAGCCCCATAATGCCATGCACATCAGGAGGTGGTGGTGGTGGGGGG
>JAODJU010000002.1:4286113-4298443 GCA_026776725.1 Gnathonemus echidnorhynchus | reverse complement strand
GGGGGGGGGGGGGGGGGGGGGGGGTCTGCTTAGGCTCCCACCCGAGGGATGGCGTGTGGGGCTAATAGAATTATGCTCCATTATCTGGGCGAGGCAATCCCACAGCCATGGTGGGGGGGCGGGGGGGCAAGAACACAAGAAGGCGATGAAACAGCCTCAGACAAAGATCAGGCTTGTTCCTAGAGACCCCTAAGTCACCGGCCATCTCGCATTTGCTAACCATCTCCTCACTGTAATGGAACAAGAGTAATCTCATAACTACCTCACTGACTTCCTGTCTGATCCAATTAAGGGGAACCGGTTACAGTCTTCCATCTCTCCGCCGCTTCCTGCTAAAAATGCGCGTGCACACTGGAGGAGGAAATCGGATCTTTCACTTCGAGGCACTGGGCAGGGCAGGGGTGGGGGTGAGGGGTACAACCAGGTGGCTTCGAAAGAAACTGGTGAACTGTGGAGCAGCCAGGGCTGAGATGGCGCTTGGGCCCGGAGGTCATTGCTCACACGCAGCAAGGGCCATTCCATGAGTCTTCAATGCTGTATGTACATACGCTAGACAGTTACCCCTGTTTCAAACAGCCACCCCCCCCCAGCCCTGCACACCCAGCCTCCAAATGTCTGACGCCGGAGCTACGTGCGCTCAGAGGTGCGACACGGGGCCCTTATTTATATCTCCGGTGTTATATCTGTGGGGATGGCCCAGTCATCCGAGGCTGCCTCGTGGAAGGGCTCCATTTTGAGGTCTCGTCTCTTTAAATAGCCTCATTGTCTGAGCGCATGCTACACATGCAACACAGCACAATGCAGCACCCCCTTCCCCTGAAAGGGGGGGGGGTCAGCCAGGGCCATCTGGAAACACTTCATAAATGCAGGCCACAAAATCACTGCAAAAAAGTGGCTTTTCTGTACTCCTGGGGCACAGCTGGCCAGCGCACGCACACACGTGTGTGCACTCCGGCTCGCACATTCGCATGTAAGCACACGATCATGCCAGCATCACACGGGGCCACACACTGCCTCAGTACACCTTGCGCCGATGGAGCGCTCTGCTTGAGGAAGACCTCCTTCCTTCCAGTCAACTGTGACCTCATTCTTCATCCTAACATGTTTAATGTGTGCTCGCCCATGTGGCGGGGGTTAGGAGAATAGCGATTTTCCTACATTAGGCAGCGTGTGTGGGACAGAGAGGGGGTGGAGCCTCTTTTAGATGGGAGACCACTCCAGTGAGAACCTGTTTAGACGATGTTTCTGTTCCTCCCCAGAGGAATGACAGAAGTAACAGCTGGACCTGCAGGCTCTACCCTTCCAGCCTCCCTACTTAATTCTTCTCCCCTCTATCTTCCCTCCTCCTCCTGGGAGCATGACACAGAAGGCATAAAGAAAATCGTCCATCTTTCTCTTAACAGGGAGAGGAGGTTTGGATCAGGGGGTCGATTGCGCTGAGGTGTTCCCTATTTCCCAGCAGAGTCTGAGAGAGGCAGCTCACAAGCGTTCCCAGTGACCACCTGACGCGGAGAGTGAGCTCAGCAACCAGAAGATTGCCTTAGAGGTTGCAGAGAGGCGGTCTTGCATACACCTACTTCACACACACACACACACACACACACACCGGCAGGCACACACACACTCATGCACGCGCGTGTGCATGCGGCGCTAAGACAAAAACTGCTGACAGCCGAGCTCACTCGATCTGGGTGTCAAATTCAATCTCCATCATCAAGGTAATCAAGCTCTCCCTCCTCTGCTTCCTGTTTGACCCTGCCACGAGTTAACTGTCTGTCCCTTTCCAATGAGACAGCTCTTCCTACCCTTCCTGTGCCCTTCACCGCCCCCCCCCCCGCACAACCCCAGGCAGGCAGAAGGGGAACCATAAGAGGTCTGAAAACAGACAAATGTCCATCTTCCTCCCGGCTGGTAGCTGCTGTTGTCTGTTAACATGGGTGACAAGTACCCGCCCCCCCAGTGGACCGCAGCCAATTAGCTGCCGAGGGATTGAAGCATCTGACACAAATGCAGGCAAACGAGGGGGTCCCAACAGAAGGGGGGGGGTGTAAGGAGGGGCAGTTTGGGGGGGGGGGTATACCCTTACCATTCTCGGGGTGCTCCATCTCTCCAATGCTGCCGTCTGGGGTGGTCCGCTCATAGTGGTCCTCGGGCAGCGCCAGGGGCCCGATGCGGGGCCCCGACGATGACTTGCTGCTGGGGGTCTCAGACTCCTCCAGGCCGCTGTCATAGTAGCTGTGCTGGGAGGGGTCCTGCAGGTCCTGCGACTGATTTGTCGTGGAGAACGTCACTCGGCGGTGGGGCAGCTGGGAAGAAGAGAGACGGGGTTTAGTCCCGAGTGGTCAGATATCTCTCTGACTGCAGCAGATGCGTCACGGTGAGTAGGCAGGTGCTATAGTGTCTTGAAGGATAATTAATTAAAAAACAATTAGTTTTTACACCTCCTCTGTGGATGCAAATGTAATTCACTGTCAATATTACTCAAGACAATTACTCGGACTGCTGCAATATACACTGATTCATAACCCTCTTTGGGACTGAAACACACGCACACACACACTAATACGATCCTCTGTTGTTACATTCTAATATCAAAAAGCTGTAGTGGGTTCTAGAATGAAATTACTTGGGACAGATATTTTAGTAAAACCTTCATCTCACAGGAATCAACGCACATGTTTGTGGCTCACGCCAATGCAGACAAACATGATCACACCGTCGGGCACAAATTCACACTCAAGTGTGACAGTCAGCTTCCGGCACATCACTAATTCCCGCCGACCGTGACAGCCAGTCCTGATAAAGTCGGACAGAGTGGCTGAGCCCACACCCAAACCCGCCCCCCCCTTCCCAGAGGACCCCGGCTCGGCCTGTGGATGACATCCCATCGCTATCGAAAGAGACAGCGAGCAAATTGGGAAGCGGGCGGCTAGAAGCCTCTGTCAGGCACGAACACTTCACAGCCACCCCTCCCTTCATCTGTAAACCTGCCGGGAAGCTAACAGCTGCCCCCCCATCACTGCCCCAAACACGCACGGGAACAGGGAAATAAATAAAGAAGAGCCCACACCAGCAGTCACCTGACACCCAATGTGGTTTCGGTTGGGCGATTCATTCAGGCCCGATTCACTCTCACGTGAATCAGGGTAATCTGCATAAAGCTGTCACCCCCATTTAACAACAGGTGTCCCTAAACTTTTCACCGATTCAATGCTACATCAAAAAATCTGAGGGTGCAGACTTGCTTTTTCAAGCTAAATTGAGTCAAATATTTCCATCCCATTGCAAGCGCAGCTAACGCACAGACGGCTTTGTGGGAGGGCATGAGCCGTCAACTGGGGGGGGGGGGTAAGCGAGGAGGAGGAAGACCGAGAAGGAGCCCAACTGTAACACACCGCTGAGCCGTGAGGAGTCTGACAGGGGGACTGAGCGGCACGCAGGTGGGCGTCGAGAGGGTGACGCATTGGGGTAAAGCAGCGCGCTCTAACGTAAAGACCGCAGCCCCGCCGGCTCGTCGGCAGTCTGCAAAGTGAGCGAGGATCCCTACCCCTGCTGCATAATAAGCCGCAGGACAGGTCCGGGACAGCAGGTGGCCTGCAGGTTGAGGACCTTTAAGCAAACTCTCTTAACCCCATGCTGCTAGAGGGAGAAAGCAGCCGCACAGCATTATTAATGGGTGAAAAGCACAGATGAAGCGCTGCTCTCACGGCAGTCGCAGACAGACGCTCCACACTTGGCACACAGCTGGAGTATGCAGACAGCCACGGCCGTGCACCGAGGCCTGATAGGAGCAGCAAATGAAACTCGGGGGGGGGAGGGGGGGTTGGTTGTCCTATCACGCTGCTCATTATTGGAGATAAGGGGGCTGTGCCAGGCATGGGGGGATTATTAATGCCCCATGTTAGAGGGAGGCTGGAGAGGCTCTATTTCCCCCAGCCAGGACAGACAGCCCCCCCCCACAACCCCTGCAGCAATGGGCAAGCCACTCCTCTCGGCCCGTTACAGAACACACCCCATACCGTCAGCAGTGGGTTCGATCGCTACCGCCTGCGGGATTCTCCAAACCTGCAGCTGCTCCCCATTAACGGGGAGGGGTGGGGGGGGACGGGTTCTAGGGGGAGCCGTGGCCGTTTTGTTTTCAGGCTGCAGCTCTGGGGGCAGATCGGAGTGAAATCTGTGTCTGGGTTGAGGGGGTGGGCATGTGGGGGGGGTTAAGGATGATTTTACTCGGTTCACCTCCAATGCTGATGTGCTGATAAGCGGCTGGCAGCCACATGAAGATCAAAAGGACCACTGGCGAATCTCATCCTACGCAGCTTCCTATATCATTTTCTTACATCTTCACGCCACCTTCCACTTTCGAAGTTTAATTATCTGGTCATCTGGACCCGACCTGTTAAATCTAAGTCAGGTGTTTGTCACGTACCTCTGACGCATAAAAAAAAGTTAACTGATAGACAACTTTCTGTACACTGTTGCATGGCTTGTAAACTGCAGTAAATCTATTTTTTTATTACAGTTAAAGACCTTCAGAAAACATTCATCTGCCCTGCTTTCCATCTTCTGTTGATGCCGATTCAGTCCAGGTTTGCGGTCCCAAAAAGCACAAGACACACGCTCATACAGAACCACCAATTACTATGTTTATATCTTTGACTGCTGCAAAGTCACACAGATGGGCTAAACTTTTTAGGACGGCGAGTGCTTCTCAATAACAGAGGGGTATTTTATTCCCGTTGGGTCGGACTGGAGGAGTCGTAGAGAGAGACGGTGAATCGAAGCGGCAGGTGCTGTGTGGAGGATGTGAGAATCGGCTCTGAAACAGACAACAATGAGGGCGGCAAACCCTCGCTACTCCTGCCCTAAGGCACAGATGTTTCGACACGGAGATCTTTAGAATCGCTGGATTTCTAGTGATCCGACGGGAGGCCGGCCGGCCGCCCTCATGTGGCGGGAGACGCCACTGGAACAGACCGGGAGTGTGTAGCACGTGTAATGCTACACGCGGGTGTCCACAACACGCTTTAGGGAAAAAAGAAATCAGAGGCTTCATTCAAAGTGCGACTTTTTGAATGTGGCCAGGAGACACGGATATTCCAAAGGTACTCAAATGTGCGGCTTGTCTCCGGCTCTGTCGGGGTCACGGCTCAGCCGACTTCACGAAGACTCCCTATGTTCCTTCTCCACTGATACCTAAACGTGCGGGGGAGGGGCACCTCGTGAGCTTGCGGGGAGGCAGTGAGCCTTGACAAAAGCATGCTGCTCACATTAGGCACCCAATAACTGGAGCCTAACCCCCACCCCAAACACAGACATACACTCACCTTCCGTCATCCTCACAAGATCAAAAATGAAAAGCTTCAACAAGCCTGTGGACGAGGCTATGGAAGACTTATAGACCAAGAAAATAGCACATCTTCAGAAGGCCGACAACAGACCGCCGTCAGGTGTGGCCCAGTCAAACACGCAGCACAAGAACCACGCCTTCACGTCGCCCAATACGGCCGTCCTCGCTTCCCCAACGAAATGGGGACCGACACACGCCACCGTCAAACACACGCACACACAAAGACACACATGTGCCGTGCAAAGCCCCCCCCAATGCCTTGTTTTTTGTTACATTTTTGTTTTGCGGAATCAGCCCGAATGCGCTGCAGTGCTGCGGCATATACTTCCAATTTTCTGCTTGGGCGCCCCCCCCCCGCTCCGCATATCGCTTATCAAAGGGCGACGCCAACTGCACTCCGCCACTCGCTTTATCTGCGGGAAGCACATGGAGCACATGTGCTGGAAACACGCACACAGACACGAACAAGGGGAGAGTCCCACGACGTGGAGCACATGCCTGGACACCCCCACAAAAACACACTGGAACATCTCTTTGGAGGTCAGTGACTTATCCCCGTTCACCAATCCTAACATTAAGTAAGAAGTTCCCTCAGAATGATGGGGGCATGGAAGAGGTGGCTAGACTGATCAGCATCACCTCATCAGGCCTCCTAAGAACCTGGCACGTAGGCAGGCCTTGTGTGTGGCATCCTTTCTGACCAACGCTTTCAGCTGCGCAGATACTGGATATTGTATCTCAGTGGGCAGAGCATATAGATGTGGCCCCACCACACACAGGCATCTTGCTGTTTCTACCACACGATCCAGGTAAAGTCTGCACAGATAGTCAAGAGGGTCTAGCTTGCAGACGCCTGTAGAGTGGAGCTACAACTCGAAATACGTCACCTCCACAGGAAACACGTGATCTTTAAGGGCGTAAAGTGGAGCTCTGGCTAGGGTTAGGGTTAGGGTTAAGGTTAAGGTTAGGGTTAATTCGCTGTAACACAGAGTTGAGGTCACGTATTTCCGGTGGAGCTCCACTCTACAGGCGTCTGCAGCTGGACCCTTCTCCAGATACCAGATGCTGCAACTCAGTGGGTGGGGCTTATAAGTGTGGCCCCGCCCCATGCACGCATCATGCCTTTCTGACCGTAGCCTCCCAGTGGCAGCTGCACCACTACCGGATGCTGCACCTCAGTGGGTGGGGCTTGTATTGACAGGACGAGGCAGAGGGTGTGAGAAAGCCTTGATGACGCGTCCTTCATTAGCACTACCACAGGAAACAGCAGCACCACCTGCATCGGACCCACATGCGGATCAGCAGGAGGGAACCTGCGGTGGAAAGTTCATGCCCGGGGCAACACTGCAGTTCAGGTCTATTAATGTGCCCTTGCATGAATGTGCTACCGATGCCTGTATATTCGTTATACTTAGAATTATTTCACATTCACATCCCTTATTTAGCAGGCACTTTTGTCCAAAGCAATAATTGAGGCTCAGACAGCAGGGCCAGCTAGCATCCCTAGGGCAATCGGGGATTACGGGACTTGCTCAAGGATACAATGCTGAAATCACTCGGCCAGTCATGGGATTTGAACCAGTGACCTTCCGATAAGGTCGGAACGTCAAACACCACCTCAAACTCTATGCATATATATGCACAATAAGTGCCTGTATGTGAGCGTGTGTCCATGTGTGTGCGTGATTTATGACACCGCAGTTTGGATATGTGCAAGCCCATGTGTGTGTCTGTCTGGGAAGGCGAGGGCACCAGTCCCCCCGACGGAAGGTACACCCGACCTTCTCGGCTCTTCACTTTGAGATCAAAGCGGTTCTCACATCTTGACGCAACACCTTTTTTGGGGGGTTATTTATTTTCTGTCTCTGAAAGGTGTGTCTGATGTGTTGCCCAGAGAGAGTTTGTAGCATGACCTGCCAGCCATCCTGTGGACCACACGGAGAAGACGTTGAGGAACGAGCAGAGCCTAGAGAGGGATAATTGGATCCAGGAGACTCATCAGAGACAAGAAACAGAAGCCTGCTCCACAGCCGTGGCGTTACTCACCCCGTGAAAGCAATTGTTCTAAGACCTACTTGTAGCCTGCTTCTCGAAGAATGCCGAGAGAGAATAGGATTCAACAAATTAAAGCGAATTATTCTAACGAGGCAAATTATTATTTAAATGTGGGAGAACATTAAGTTGTTTAAATGTGTTTTTCTTTTTACTTAAATGCTTCCTCTGGGTACGGTGGCACAGACGTAACGGGTGGAGATGGGAGCTTGTAAGCCTCTAGAAAAGATCACCCACAGCCTGCCCCCCCCGATCTGAGACGTGATGGGTCACAGCGCCCCTGCTAGCCATCAACGCCGACTTGCTCTTGACTCTTCCAGTTCACCAATCATCGGGCACCTGGTATTTCAAACTGAGTAAACACATGCTCTCACTGGTATAACATAAAATAATCATAGCCTTTCACTCGCTCGGAAGTACCATATACCTTAGCAGGTGTTGCTCCATATAAACAGCCTACATCATCCACATCAGAGCACAAACTAAATAACAAAATAACCAATAATTGGTACCAGAGCATAAATGTAACAAACACTCATGTATAGATGTAATACAGTAACGATGCTGTAATCATCTTCTGCCATCTTCATAATATTTGTACGAGGAAACTCTCTTAACACAATGGGAAGTTTAGTAAGAGGCTCCCCATTCTGTCTTAGAGAGCATGAAAAGTCAAGAACAGACTGCTTCCTGTCTATAGAGGAGAGGTTGTCACGACTGCTGCATTGTTCCATGGCTTGTTGAGGTATCCTTTGAATCTCTTCCTTCCCGAACCTGTATAATGCCGCAAACAATAGACAACATTCCACTCTGCATATTACTTCCATTCATTCTTCTCCCTACCAATTGTGTACCAATTCTGCCATTGTGCGCCCTATCCCAGGAATCGCAGGGAACATGGCAGGGGGACAGTCTGGACGGGATGCCAGTCCATCTCAGGGAATGCATTTGGGGGGGGTTATCGGTAACCGAGTGGAGCCAATTCTCAGAACCGCATGTTCTGGAACTGCGGAATGAAACCTGGGCAATATGCCAAGGGCACACCAACTCGCACACGTAGCATGGGGGGGGATTCAAGCCCCCGCCCCTGCAGGTGTGAAGTGACAAAGCGACCCATTGAGTCACTGTGCTGCCAACATCACTGTAAATACAATTATCCCCCCTGGAGAGGGCCCCCGGATTCCAGTGATTCCTTAACGTTGACTGTAACGTAAGCCACTGGCTTCCTGCGTCTGTTTGTTTCCTGCACCATCAAACGTGACATTCTGCACACGGGAGAAACTGCGCTGTGACTACTGTGACATCATGCCATGGATCCAGGGCCACATGGCTCCTGGATTTTGAGGATCACAGCGTGTTACAGGACAGGGAGAGGAGGTGGGGTGGGGTGGGGGGGGGCACGCCAGCGCACACACTAATTCCCATTCCAATTGATGAAAACATCTTCACTTAACCGGATTCCAGTCACCAGAACAGAGTCAGGACAGCATACGAATAAAAAAACATCCTCCGTTTTTCACAAAAATGGCCACATTACAGCCATTATCACAAGCAGACTCTCACTGAGAGCAGACTTCTGCATTCTCAATGAGCGATTCACAAAGATGGATATACGACTTCATTACATTTACTTTATTTAATATAGAAGTCCATAATTGGACAATTTCCTTCCTACATCTGCCTTTTATTACAATTGTTATGAAAAATGTCTTAGAGAAAGTAAGGACCAGGCATGCTGCTGCAAGAATTACATGTGCACAGACGTGACACTGCAGTGACCACTTTAAGGGGGGTATGCATGGGCGGGGCTACAGGGCCACTGATTCCAGCTGAAAGCTGATTGGCTCCCGGAGCACCCCCTTCCCTGTCACTCACTGATTAAAAACTTATCATTGGCTAATCAAAAAATGACCCCTCTTACATGCTTGCAGCTGACTGCAGTATAATTTCCCTCTGGAATCAATAAAGCTCATTCTAATTCTAATTACAGCCCTTCTTATGCCCCTTAAAAAATTCCCAGAGTTTATGGAGTTTAAGGAACATGACTCAGCACCTGTTAATACACCACTGGAGTTTTTGATAGCTGTGACTATGCTGTTATAAATACGGCCTGTCTAATCGCCACAGGAGCTGCTCAGATGACCCCAGGTGACAGTGCTGCCCTGTGGCTCTTCCTGAGAAGCCTGTTGCTTTGTTTCCGTCTGTCTCCGCTGGGCTCTGCTCTCAGCGCTTATTCGCCATCGACCGCATGCAGAACATTCAATAGCAAACTTCCACGCAATTATCACCGTTTTCTCAGGACTACAGCCCAAGCTCGTGGTCTCTGCTGCGGGAATAAAACCAGAATATGGAAAAAATGTTTGTTTTCTACGCTCTGCGATCTTGGAACAAAATGTGAATATTACAGTAAAACTGCAAAAGCTTGCATCTGTGTCTGTGTTTTAGGGCACAGAGCTGTGGCTGTTTAAAATGGCTTTTTTCTATGTATATTTCACACATATGGGCGTATCTTAAGCATGTCTACCAGGCTGTTATATTGCTGTATATGTGTGTTTGGTCAGGTTTCCTTTGAAAAGGATCTACAGAACCTTAATAGAGTACAAATAGAGAGGAAAAAGGAGGATAATCAATCCATCCATCCATCCATCCATCCATCCATCCATCCATCCATCCATCCGTCTTCTAACTGTTAAAAAACACATTAATTTAAAAATAATTTATTTTATTGACACAATTAAAAGATCAAAGAGGACCATTGTTAGGAAATCAAAACTGACTGAATTCTTGACTTGGTTTGCCTTGAAATGCTTCTAAACATCCATGTATGTGATGAAACCTCCCAATGAATTTCAAACAAAGGGAAGAACACACAAAGAGACAAATATACAACGTGTCCTTCCGCAGCTCTCGTGAACACGCCGATGACGTGTCGGGTCACTGTGCGTTAATGGAGGGTTCGCTCAACCCCTAATCAATCCGCAGATGTGTGACAATTACCCGATTAATGAGGCAGATGTTAGCCGCTGACGATTAGCCGTTATTCAGCATGGCAAAGTAATTACAAAATGGTTAAATATGAAAACAGTGGAAATAACGCAGAGGTAACAATAAAACGGAACCGCTGCATGCTTTAAAACGTAATGGGCCACAATTTCCCCTCATCCCGTGGCAGATAGTGATTCAGATGAGCTACAATCCTTACAGAATCTTCACAGTAAAAATCAGTGGACTTTACATACGCTATGTGTGAACATCAGTGTGGACACGTTCCAAGGAGAATGCCTGCGTCTGCACACGCTATGAACACACCACATCCATCAGGGCTGGGGGGGAGGTTCACTGCTGTCATGCCCCCCCCCGCCACCTTGCCATCCTCCTCTCCGGTATTTCCCTCTATGGAAGGTTCTGGATGTGCCGGCAGACTCCCAGTGCGAGGCTGGGGGCCGGTGGACCAGGCTTTGATCTGGTTTATGAGTTTATGAGTGCCGGTTGTACCGGGGAGCAGGCGAGGCTGAGCAGCTGAAGACGGGCCCTGTATGGATTAAGGGTTGTGCTGTAAACACGTGTAGCAAACCTCCCTCCAAGCATGAGTAAATAATGTATTCTTTTCTTCATCGCCCTTCTTAGCCTTGATCTCTCCACTCAACATTCGAGTCTTCTGTCTCTCCCTCCTCTATGCCTCTCTCTATTTTTACCCTTTTCTTATTTATATGTTTCCTTCCTCCCCCTCTCTCTCTATCCCTCCATCCTCTTCTCTCCTTCCCCTTCTCTTGCTTGCCACACTCCCTTGCCCTCTCCCCTCCCGCTATCCTTCTCTCTCTAACCCTCCCTCCATCTCTCTCTCCCTCCCTCTACCCTCCTCTCTCCCTATCTCCCCCATTCTTCCATCGCTCTTGCCCCCCCCCACCATTTACCTGACCCCCGTGACTAAAAGCACAGTCTCCCTCGAAAACCCCACTGCCTCTAATACCATGTGCACCTCTCAGCTCTCAGCACCTAAAATATCATTTCAGGAAAAGCGAGCGAGAGAGGGGAGCAAGAGGCAGGAGAGGCAGGAGAGGCAGTCCTTGGTGAGGATTTCCCCTCCAGTTCGCTTCTCTTTATCTTACACTCGCCACGTCTCCTTCACTGTCATTTGCCGCATCTTCCCCATCCTCTCTGATAGGTTACGGACGGATAGACACTGGAAGCACGCCTCACAAAAGGTCTGTGGATATTTATAGTGAGGGCAAGGAGGTCTTGAGTTTTGAGAAGGGGCATATAAAGGGGCGGGGTCACAGGAGGAGCAGCTCCAGCTGAAAGCTGATTGGCCTCAGATATGACTCCACCCCTGTCACTCATTGATTTGAAACATATCATCGGTGATCAGGTTGGCCCCTGTGTTTGAATTAGGGCCCCTGTTATGCCCCCCTCCTTAAAAACAGGCAAACAGGGTCAGCTTGCCTGCTACTACCAGTGGACAGACATGAAGAGTTTATCCACCCCCCCCCCCCCCCCAAACCCAACGCCTGCGGAGAGTACATCAACCACGCACCTCCGAGCTCCTTCACAAATATTTGCACGCCTGGGGTCATCCTGCATGCCGCAGATAATGCGTCAATGCTAGCCGACCTGCAGATTCAGGCGGCCTTGTCAGTGGGCAGGTGCAGCAGCCTATGCAAACAGCAGCTGTTTAGCAGATAAAGCACTGTGGGCCGGGATGCTATCTCGATCTCCGGGCACGGGATATCATCGCTGTGGGGTCGTGGGATATCATCGCTCTCCGGGCACAGGATATCATCGCTCTCCGGGCACGGGATATCATCGCTGTAGGGTCGCGTGATATCATCGCTCTCCGGGCACGGGATATCATCGCTCTCCGGGCACGGGATATCATCGCTCTCCGGGCACGGGATATCACCGCTGTAGGGTCGCGGGATATCATCGCTCTC
>JAODJU010000002.1:4262330-4277347 GCA_026776725.1 Gnathonemus echidnorhynchus | reverse complement strand
CGGGTTGTACCAGCTGCAGATGTTTGCCTCTGTAGACCACAAGCAGCCATGTGGACATGTGGGGGTGTGGACGTCCTGTGCCGGGACCGCCCACTAGATTGAGCTGCACGGCGATACGAGTCTTACGGACGGGGGGGCACTTCTTATACAGAGTCTGACAGCCACATGAAGGCCATCTTGTGATAGGCCAGTCAGTGTAATTGGATGGTTGAAGAAAAAAACAATAAAAAAAACAACAAATAACCAAGAGTGATCTGCAAGTAGCTATGTGGCCGGTGGGGGGGGGTGGGGGGGTCACTTCCTGTGCCCTGACGGACAGCTACATCAAGGCCGTGTTCTGACAGGATGGGAGCTGTCTGACAGTGATAGCTAAAATAAAGAAATGAAAAAAAAAATAAATAAAGGAAAGACTGAAAAACACGTAGTGGCAGCTCGTCCTGCGTTTAGGGGCCTTGTCACACCCCCATTGCCCCCCCCCCCCGCAGAAGGGAGGCCCAGGGAGGTGCAGGGAGGCACGCAAATGATTTTGTGTGTGATCAGTTCACAAGGCAAGGTGCTAAAGTGCAGTGAAACAAACCTCGTCTGTAGGGTCCAGCCAGGGCAGCTTCTACCTGGTCCTGCCTGCCCCCACAGGCGTGACCTGAGTCCCCCCCTTACAGTGAGACGCAATCTCTCTGTCCCAGTGGCCCAAGGGAAGGGCAGCCAAACCCCCCCCCCCCTCCACCTCCAACACACAGGCTTTACTGAGGACCCCCTGGGCTCACCCAGCACCTGATCATGGCTCCCTCCCCTGTACATGCAACAGTATAACCCATTTAGCCCTTAAAAAATGCTTTTATGGATAAAAGGTTTTGGACATGCAGCACTGCTTCCACTGATAGAATAAGTGTGGTCATATACCACATAGTTCTGACTGTCCAATCAGAAAAGCTGAAGGTGTGCTGCATTATGGGTACCCCTACATCCACAGTAAAATACATGCAAATGTGGGACATATGCAAGTCATAACAAATGTTAAAACAATAACAAGGGGAAGCTGCACCTCATTTAATGTAGGACCGCATCCCTATCATGGTGGGGTCCGTGTGCAGTCAGCATTCTGTAGTCGTCTCAAAGAGAAAATTAAACCATAAAGTGAAAAAATGCTGTAATATACAAGCTAGGAAAACATTAGGAACAGGGGGAAAAAAAACATGCGGTTCATTATTCTGACAGAAAAATAGCATCAGGCTCGCCGGTACGAGGCACCCGCGGAATCGAGGTAATGGTGTCCTTCTCCCGTTTATCGTGTGACCGTAAGTCCGCAGCCCATGGCACAATGGCTGATGGGAAAAGACGCAGTGCCATGGCAGCGCTATTCCTGAGCCTGAGTTGTATGTTGGGCGCAAGACCAAGGAACCAGTAGGCAACTCCATGCGTCCAGCTCATGTAGGGAGTGTCACTTTGAGGCTAAGGGGGTGTTTGTGAATCCATGTGTGAAACGTGCTAAGCCTGAGAAGAGCTACATGTATGATTGCGTGTTTGTGTATTTCGATGCCACATATGTGTGTGTGTGTGTGGGTGAACCATGCACAGCTGACAGTAGTTCAAAGCTGACGCTTATATGGGATACAGCTCGAGTCAAACCAGGATCCTTCACACAGACCTGCCTGACTATGCCACAGTGCCAGGGGTCACCGATGCCTCGGAAAAGGCCACACACACCCCCTCCCCCAAGGAACGGAGCAAGAGGCCTGGAATGTGGAGCCCAGAGAAGGAAGCTGGGCTCCTCGGTTAGGTGTGAAGTGCAGGATGACAATGGCGAGTCCTGCCTTCACTCACCTCCATGGCGACCAAACGGCTGTGGAGACGCACGTCACCCATGGGAGCCTTTACAGCCCGAGCAACAGCCCAGTCAGCTGCTCCTGGGGGGGCCAATGATATAAGGAGCAGATTTGGCTGGAGCTTATCTTCCATAATAACAGAGCGCGAATGTAGAAAAAGCTTGTCGAAAGGCACCTTATCAGGATTTTTTTAAGGCCATAATTTGTAAGGTGGGGCCAACCAATGATATGTTCCAAATTACTGAGTGAAAGGGGAGGGGGAACTTCAAGGGCCAATTAGCTTTCAGCTGAGACCAGTGCCCCCGTGGCCCCTCCCCTATAAACACCCCAGCACCTCACCCACAGACTTTCTATGTCTCTGCATGGCAAGCCCTTGGTAGAAAGTTACCCGCGAAAGTGGCAGATGGCTTCCACTGAGCTGGCCCGTCACTCCAGGTCACTGAGAAGGAGCTGATGCCACACTGAGCACTGTGAGGCCACACGGAAAGGCCAGAAAGGAGGGCCAAACCACAGAGAAAGGGGGACACACCAGTGTAGATTACTCACGGGCCATCAGCGCTGGAGATACAGTCAGAGACATACCTAGATTCTAATTCTGGGCCGGCTGACAAAACATCAGCTCCCCCCCCCCCATCCCATCCAGTTTTACATGTATTCAATGGCCCCTGTCAAGTGCTGGACCCCCAAGCTATGCCTCTCTGACAGCCCTAGATACAGAGCACTCCCCTATCTAAGAACTCCTGGACGCGCCTCGATAATTTAGGCCCAATTATGCCGATAATATATTATTAATGTTGACACAATAATATCAAGATACTAAAGCGCCGTTATCTTCAATTACCTTCATTCATTTTCAAAGTGAGCAGGTAATCTGCGAAATAGACTCCAAGATGGCGTGGTGATACGGGGGCAAAATGTAAATACATTCAATCAATTTAATGCTGGGTGGATTCCATTAGTGCACTAGCCATTGCCTTTGACATTAGCGCAACGAGGCCTTTCTGGTGGCAGGAAACAAAGACTTGATGGACGAAGGCATCTGGATCACAGTGTGGATATCTGAGGATGTTTGAGGAGTCCACAGCCCTTAATACTCAACACCTCTTCACTATGTAATTTGAATTAAGCTAAATTAATTTCAAAATCCGGTATTCTTAAATTAGCGTAAGCCCAGGACTCATTTAATTTATCAGATACTTCTAAACCTAACTGGTATTTGTCCATTTTCCGAATTGAAGAGCAAATTAACGAAGCCCACTCGGTCCATTTTCTGTTCTTTTTGAAATGAGACTGTCGGTGACCTCATCAAATGTTACAGTATTAGGAACCAAAACTCAGTCAGGCCTCTTGTAAACCAACAAAGAACTTTAGTTAAATTTTCTTAAAAATGTGTGTTGTGGAAATCTGCTCTACAGTTTAAAGTTCGATTATTGTTTTTAATTTTTAATTTATTGTGCAGTGAAGGTATCCCTAGTGGACTGAATAATAGCTAATGATTTCACCCTAGTCCAGCTATGTGGCTGACACTCCCAAGCAGGCTCCCAGATATAATGGAAAAACAAAGGTTCCGCATGCAGAACCCAACTCGAGGGTCTTGCCTTCTCGCTGCTATGTGACTCCCATGCCTAGCTCCGCTACCTTAGCCCAGTATTTCACCGTGACGTGCGACGTCGGTCTGGTTTCCTCACCTGACACTCTCCTCTAATGAGGCGGGATGGCTGTGGCGTCCCACTACGGTATTTGACTGCAGTATGTGAACTCGGAGCCTGACTCTGCTCTGTGGGTAGTGCCTGACACTCTCCCACGACACCACCATGCCCCGAGTCTAGGCCGGGGCTAATTTCTCTCTCCTGACGACGGACCACAGTTCATTAAATCGGAGCAGTGGACTGTGAAACAGCAACAGGCCCATATTTAAACGAAGCTGGCCTCCAGTTGATGAAAGGTCACCGAACGAGTCTGGACCCCCCCCGGCGGTACGTTTGGACTGTCAATTACTTGTGCCCCAGTGCATCCTGGGAAGGGACAAGTACTCGTGGTTTTCACCACCGCGATAATAAAACTGACCACCGGCGTCCATTTAGCGTGTCTATGAAGACCACCGCGGGAAGGTCCGTCGTGAATCTGAGTTGCCCGTTAATAATGTAGAGTTTATTTACAGCACCAATCACAGCTCCACCCCAAAGCGCATCACATGACTTAGGAGTCGTGTTCTCAGATGGCGCTACTTGGTACTGTGGGTGCATCCTAAATCAAAAACTGTATACACTAGGCACTGAAATTCATTAGGAGCCTACTACTCAACCATTAATGCAGTATGTACTCTATGTATGCACGATAACAGTATTCATGCACTACACTGCGGTTGTAATCTTGCTAATCAAATGTCCTGTGATGCCTACCAATGATGTAGCGTGACTCCAGCAGAAGTTAAATACTTTTTGAGTTTGTAACTGGGTTTCGATTTCTACTTAAATTTTTAGAGAGTTGGCACTTAACTCAAATTTTTGAGCAATCAATGTTTCTTTGCTGTTTGCAGTTCCATACTATGTTTCACCTACTACACAGCAAACAAATATTCCATTTCAGATGCATTTTGTGTGTTCTGCACCTGAAAGAAACAGACCCTAACTAATTCTAGCCAGTTTTGGTGGGACTAGAAGTGTTTGCCTCAGTCTCTGGGGAGCTAATGTTGTCCCCATTTACCAATGGGTGTAGCATATATTCATCTGGATGGACGGTTTCAATGACTAAATACCCCATCCGTAAAAGGAAAACTATTGGTGCTTTTCCTCTGGCAAACAGGAACTGACCCGTACCCAGCCCATACCACAATGAGACACTAGTTACAGCAGAGTTCCAGCTCGCTTCGGTTTCCTACTGTAGAAGGGTTAGTTGGTGGGTTTAGAGAGTGACAGTGACATAAAACCGAAGAGGTGCTTATTTACTGCTCACAGAGTGTACGTCGCGATTTACCGTCTGCTAATTTCCTAATTTTCTAGCACATCTGTCTTATTTTAGGATCAAATGCTGGTGTAATTAACATTTGCTTGCATAAATTTTCATTACGAATCCATTCCGTTCAGCAGTTCTACAGTATTTTTTAAGTAGCAAGTTGGAAATTTTCAGGTTCCGAGATATCGGGAATGCATCCATTCATCACAATGTGCAATACTACTAATAATGAATAATATAGAGAACATGCCATTTTTTCCTTCAGATAATCCATGCACAGAACACCGGTATCTCCATGCATTCTGATCTATCAGATGGAGGTGAAGCACTGGTCTCGGTTTGGTCACGCTTTCGGCCCTGTTAGTAAGCCTCCTTTTGGCTCCGGTACAGCCTGTATACTTTACAGTGGAAAACCGCCAGTTCACGTTATGGCTTGGTTCTTGGTGTCAGTGGAAAAGCACCATATGTATGAGCATTTAGGACGGAGGGCAGCATCTGCATTCCGTGGGAGGTGTGGTGGTGGGGTCAGGGAATAAATGTCCCGGAGTTCCATGCACACTGTGTGGCCCCGTCGCCCACCCCCCCCCCCCCCCCACACTTCACATGTCCCTTCAGCAACCCCGGCCCACTACTCCAAACACCGACCACCGGCCATGCTCAGCCCTCCCACGCGGACCCCTGAGCAACATTCAGATGAGCCGGGTAATTAGCGGCGGGGTAATTAGTGCCCGCGGCAGAAGGAGAGGAAGTGATGTCGCTCTGCTACGGCGGCTGCCATTCCCTCGGCTGTGGCCTCCCCACCTATTAGCCGGGGCTAATGACTGCATGAAGACAGGGGTGGGGGTGGACGCCGTGTTTAACATCCATCACGGGCCCCAGGCTCCCAGAGCCAAAGCGGGGGACCAGAGTCCACTGAAGTGTCATCCAGCTGGGAAAGGCTGAGCCTCTGTGACATTGAGGGAAGAGTCACGTCACATTACTTTGTAGTATGACA
The DNA here is from genome assembly GCA_026776725.1 of Gnathonemus echidnorhynchus. Classification (NCBI taxonomy): domain Eukaryota; kingdom Metazoa; phylum Chordata; class Actinopteri; order Osteoglossiformes; family Mormyridae; genus Gnathonemus; species Gnathonemus echidnorhynchus. Next base: position 4,271,575 of record JAODJU010000002.1, on the reverse strand, counting down.
GGACCTCTCACCCAGAGCGACTCATAAAGCTTATGATTTTACACATCACTCCTTCTGACAGCTGGACACCTGGCTGAAACGATCCCCTCTGGTCTGCAGGTTTCAACTCTGTCCCCACCACCACTTCTCCTGCGTGGGCAGAAATCTTACACGCCAGCCTCCCAGGTGGAAGGTACACCTGGCTAAGTCAGTCCCGCCTTGGGTTGACACCTGAGGGGGGAAATCTCGTTCCATTCAACAGTCTGCTTTTAATTATGCGATATTGCCTGTTAGATTAGTTCTATTTACTCTGAAGATTCAGGGGTCGGCCAGGAATGGCATGGAATTTCAAGCAGATCCGTGTTAGCTAAGCCCCCCTGAGTGGACTGAGAGTGACATGTTCCCGCCCGCTCCTCAACGTTCGCTAACAGCTGCAGCCAGAGCCACTGAGGCCACCCAATCATTATTCACCGCATAAATCCAGCGTGGCCTTCGCTCTTGACTCGCAGCAGACCACAGCGGAATTGAAAGAAGGAGATAAAATAGGCTAATGAAACTGTAACGTTACATACAGTATACATGATGTGAGATCGGCCACTCCTTCACTACCCAGTTTGGAAAACAGGAAGTGAGCTTTTCCCGTGATGTATCGCATGGTGTATATGATCCGGGAGATAAGCGTGCGGTACGGGCCCTGGGTGACTAATCTCTGTTGTATTTTCGGCTGACTTTCGTTTCTGAGAACTGGTGCTGTTTTTTTCGTTGAGTCACAGAGCAGACTCACGCAGCAGGTATGTCAGCTACTACTGTGCGGCCGTGCCGAGCGGTCCTGCCGACGACGACGCTCAGCCGGGAAGATAAACCGGGAGAGGGGGTGGCGGGAGGCGCATTTTTTATTTTATTTTATTATTTTTTTATCCAGGTCTGGTGGTAGAGACAGGCTTAGTGGGCAGATTAGCATTCACTGCCCGCTGGGGACCCGGCACCTGATCAGACAGTATGGGGGGGGCGGGGGGGTCTTGCCATTTGCCTCTACATGGGGTGCCAGACAGAGTGGGGGGGGGAGCTTGGGTGTCTTCTCAGTTCGGAAGCCTCTAGCACCTTGTTAAGTGTAGCCGGATTTGGCCAGACTGAGGCAGAATCCAGCAGCAAGCCTCCCGCTGGGAGAAAATCAGCAAGGCGGAGAGGCACTATTCATCCACGCGCACACGTGTGTGCCTGTGCGTAATATAGTATCCTGTAAGAGATCCAAGTAGCTAATTGCAGACTGTATGTATTTCTGCAGAAAAAGGTCAATATCTCTCATATCAGTGGTATTTATGAGGGTTTTTATACGGCGCCGCCAGTCGTGGAAGGTCCATTTCAGCCCGTTATTTGTCTACAGCCAACAACCCCTGACCCACCGGCACAGAACAGTGCTGGCCCAGACCGGGGATGTTTCCAGAATCAATATTTTAAAGCAGGCAAAAACCTGGCTCACACGTTTTGCACAAACACGGCTGCATAAACATTTCGGACCCATGGCGACGTCGCTGTCCGGCGAGCCTGCGGTGCCAGCAGTGCCGGGAATGGTACCATGGGACGCCAAACGGGCGAGACCCGGAAAAGGACGTGGGGGGGGGCAGCGGTGACAGGGAGCAGCTGGATGTGATTAACCCCCCAAGCAACAGAGGCCCTGGGGGCGGCGTGGATGTTGGTGTGGGCATGGAGACCCCCGCTGTCAAGTGAGGAGCGGCGGAGCAGGGAAACGAACACAGAGAACACAGTGAACACAGTGAAGCCTGTAATAGGAAACTGACCAAAAAAAATAAACTTGGGTTATTCTTTGTGAAAAGGGGCTGCATGTTTCTTTAATTCCTCGGGTCCAAAGTCAATCACAATAGGGGGCCATAAGGTTTATAGCCAGAGAGGCGATAGCAGTCAGTGCAATCTCCCACTCGCTCAAACGGAAGAGACACAGCTTTCTGTTTGCTCTCCTGGAAACGGACCAGGTGTGCCGTCCCCTTGCGACAGGGGTGGGGTGGGGGGTCAAAGGTAGAGGATGTGTAAATATTGGCCAGATAGTCTGGCTCTGCAGACAGATTAAGGCAAAACTGCACGTATTCATCTAGTGGCAGGGAGGAGGGGGCACTGTGCGGGGAACAGGACCACCGGAGTGTCAACGATGTGGACAGCCCGCCCATTGTGATGTCACAATGTCCCAATAAGCTGGAGGGTAAGTTGTGCAAAATCTGTTTGACATTTGTTTGAGAGAATAAACACTGGGCTGCCGACAGTAGACCTATGAGCAGCCTTCATGTCTGGACCTATCCAGCTACTTTGCCAATCCCAACACTCTATAAGCCATAGCATGTTAACGGTAGCAAAGGCATGCACCCATCCCTAACCTTTCGTCTAAGACAAGGTCATGGCTATTCACAGATTATACTACTGAATAAAACAGATATAGCCACCTGAAATGACTTTACCCAGCATTCCGAGGGACTCAGCAGAAAACAACAGCTCTCATTCCAGGGTCAGAGGTCACCCCCAGCCGGCCCGCTAACATGCTACTGTGCAGACACCAGCGACATTAGGTGGTGGGGTCTTATAAATTATGTATGCCAAGTATAAACCTTTCATGAGCTTGCAGGCTGGCAGGAGCAGTTACCACTGCCATAAACACGCTTCCGAATAAGCTAAATGTGCCGGAAGTTGCTTCTAACTCCATAGAAGGTCATTAACGGTCGACGTACGAGTAGAGTACAGTGGGGCACTGCTCGTTTGCGTGGCTTCACCCTGATATAGAAGGTGTGCCAGAGCCCGTACCCCTGCCAGAGAGGAGTGCAGGGCACACCCCTAGCTGTACTGGCAAATTCAGACCCCCCCCACCATTCCAGGCCCCCGATGCTTCACCATACCACTCCGGTCCACAAATACTTCCACGACGTACAACTGAGAAGGCAGTGTCAGAGCAATGGGGGAAAACCAGCCTGGCTCTGGAGCCCAGTAGTGAGACCGCTCTGCTGACTCCGGGACTCAAACCAGTGAAGGTCTGGTCATAGACTCACCCCCCCACCAGCCTGCTAAACCTCACCGACATTTACTCTTCCAACACAGAAAGCAGCAGCTGTATCTGGGCTGCAGATTCCCTCTCGCTCTGTCTCTCTCTCTTTCTCTCTCTCTCTCACACACACACACACACACACACACATACACATACATATATATAGCCAATGGCGGCACAACTGGACCACAGATACAGTGAACTGAACAAGACAGAACTGCTGTGAGACAGGCCTTTCATCTCTACGCTTCAAACAAGTCAGCGCTGTTCGGATCGGCGCTCCCTGCATGTATGGCGTGAGGCGCTCACAGCCGTGTCAAAGTGTGTAACACAGTGAATGTAAGACAGATGTGCAGAGCTTCTAAAGTGGGTACTATCCTGTGCAGTATAGCATAGAACAGAATAGCGATAACTTATTAATCCCCATGGGAGATGAGGGAGGGGTCACAGCACAGCGTCAGCCAGTGTGCAGTGGCCCTGGAGCTGGGCAGTAAGGGCCTTGCTCGTGAACATCAGTTTGCCGGCCTTGGGGTTCAAACGAACAACCTCCTGCTCACAGGCAGAGAGTCCAAACTCACTGAGCCACACACCACCTACCCAGGATACACAGTTGACTGAGTTGGACTTTGAATTATATGCTTAAATACAGATGGAAATATACAGTAATAATGTGTGTACTGCACTTTGCTCCTGGCAGAATTCCTTACGTAAGCGTGCTGAGCCGCATGATGAAAGCACACGCCGAGCTGGGGAGACGCATACGGCTCTCTCTCCTGGGGGGATCTCCGAGAGAAGGAGGCAGAGGTGGAGGGCCTCGCCAAATGAGCGCAGGGTCAGCTGACTTACGTAGGGGCTCCGCTCGAGGGCATGGGGAGAGGGAGAGGCCGAGAACAGGAGGAGAAAGGGGAGGACGAACCCCAAGGAAATGGTTGGTGGAGTCTCTGAATCGGCAGGGGTAAATTCAGAAGCGCAGAAAGTACATCTGAGGAGAAGGCAAGGTGCCGCATTTTATTTTGAATATAAGCATGTAGCAGTTGCAAAGAACGGCCGAGTCAGCATATTTAAAGGTGGAAAGAAATAATTTTTTTACATACATAACACTTAGAGCGGCTGAGAGCCCAAAGTCTCCCCCGGTCATTTCAGAAAATATATAGTATTTATGTGTGTGTGTGTGTGTGTGTGTGTGTGTGTGTATATATATATTTTCATTTTCATATTCATTAAAATATAGTATATCAGTAAAAGTATATGAACTGTGGCTGCGATCGCAAACAGCACTGAAGTGAATGAAAATGACAAAGCAAAGCTGGGTCAGAGTCCGTACCCAAATTCCACGCCCAGGAGGTTTCCATCAGTATCCTGCGTGCAGTTGGGCCCCCCAGGAGCCCTTAAACAACAAGCTGGGTGCCCGATTTCATCTCAGTGCCTGTCGGGCACAAGGGCGGCGATCTCAAGCACAGAGGCTGGTATCTGCGGGGCGCCTGCGGGCAGCGCAGGCCAGCCTGGGACACTGCCATGGTGAAGAGGGACGTACTGGCTCTGGGCCCACAGCGCCAACGGCGGTAGGCGAGTCCCGGACGAGCAACTCGACCTTCAAAAAACGATCACACCGCGCCGGTTCCATGACGGGAACAATGGCGCAGAAGCACATATCCCAAATGCTGCAAATCCTGGGTAGAATCAGAGCTTCACTGTGTGCAGAGGAGCCGCCGTCTCCCGGCCGGCCTGGCTCTGCCGTGTTTGCCGGTATGCGGGTAAAACTGCAACGAGCCTTGCCGGTTCACCGGTGACATGGTTGTTTATTCACGAGTGCTGCCGCTCATCTTTCCAGCCTGAGTGACTTCTCAGTGAGTCTCAGTGTGTCACAGTGGGGGGATGGGGGGGGCTGAGTAATGGAAGTCTGATATCAAGGCTTTCTGTAGAATCTCCGACCGGACGTGCTGCATCTCATCATTTTACTCCGAGTCTCGTTCACACACAGCTCAGTTTCCAGAACAGTTGGAGGGGGGAGGCAGGAGCTAAACAGCAAACAATCACTCCCAAAAAATAGCCGCTTTCATTTATCTTTGCTGTTGTTTTCCATTTTCCCCACGCCATCCCTGATGTCACCGTCTGACTCTAGCACCCAGAGACGCTGTAGCACTCTCTCTGAGAGCGAAGAGAGAGAGAGGGAGAGAGAAAGAGAGAGAGAGAGAGTGAGGGAAGAAAGATAAACACGGCGAAGGAGAGAGGGAATGGGAGAGGAAGGAGTAAATATGATGCAGTGGTGTTTTCGCAGCACAACTTATTTCTGTTGTGGCACTAAAGTATTCTGAGTCGGATGGAAATGAGAGAAAGAGGAAGCATGGAGAGAGACGGTGAAATAAGGGCGTCCGGAAGAGGGTGGGGGGGGCTTCACTGAAGACTGACAAGGATGCGAAGAGACTAGTGTGACTGTCAGAGGCAGAGTGTGACGTTTCCATTTGGGAGGGGCAATGCTCTGCAAGCCTTTCCTGTCATCATATAAATGACATAATGTTTGTCATACCAAGTGTGGCATTGAAAAACAAGATTTTCACAGCACCGATGTTGGTTTTAGCAACTGATTAGTGGTGGTAGCTTCTCAGTGATACAAAAGGTTACACAGCCGGCTAAATTAGCTTCCTGTTTAATCATGTCTGAACTAGCCAGCCCACAACGGCAGCACTGCTTTCTGGTTACACACCCAGGATACACACACACAGGGCTGCCAACTATGGTCAGCTGGCTGAAGTGAGATCTTCAATTTGAGACAAGTCTGTACATGCATTTACATGTATGTAACAGTTTTATTACCCTGTAAATAGTCCGTAGGGTTTGCAAAAAGTTAAAAATTAAGCCTGCTCTCTGTGCTGGAATAATATAGATTTCTGAATCTGAAATCTGAAATCGTGAATGTCACACCAGATGTGTGACAGTTGGCAAGCCTGCACACAATAAAGCTTTGGAGCCAACTTAAACATGGCCAAAGCAGCCATTTTCTGATAGCACCACTTCCGGTTTGAGGTGATGTCACTTCCTGTTGGAAGAGAGCTGAACGTCCAGCTGTGCAATTATTCCAAAAGTACAAATATATCAGAAGTGGAAAAAAAAATTCTCAGCTTGTTTCTGTGCATCGATGTTTGTAAAGAGCATGTGTGCAGCTACGCAGTTCCTTCAGGACCGAGCAGTGTTCCATATTAGCAACACACGCTTTAAAAGGTCGTACTGATATTTTGTTGACAACAGTGTGGGAGCCTAACTTAATATAATGACTGAAACATCATTTTAACTTCAGAACAGCCCGGGGGTGGGTCTTATAAGCGGCTACAGCTGTCTCTTGACACGCAGGAGTGATTTCAGCAACCGGTATCGTGAGCAGAGACGTCGCCAAGCAAATGCTGAAAATAAATACACAGGAGGAGATGAGCCATACTCTGTCCATGATGGTACACCTGTATGAGACTCCCATATGACATGGTGTATATGTGAAAGGTGTGTGAGCCTCCCGTATTACACGGTATAGATGTAGCCACACATCACTACACCTCACATGTCATACCCAGACTCCATTAAAACACAGGCCACCAGGAGTGTGTTGAAGGATTCCCTGAATCTTTATTGGCTCTGAACTGGGCGGATGGAAAGGGGCTTTCGGAATATAGATGCACTGATAGTTATACCACCATAAGTTCCCCCGCCACCCTCTCCGTTCGGCGAGACAAACGGGCCACTGGCATAGGAGCTGAGCCTATACTATGACGTGTTGTGATTTCCCCGCATGTAGATGAGAAGGAACAAAGAGAGAAACACGTTAGCGGTAAACGGGTCTTTCCAGAAACAGCAACACTGGGGCATGGCGAAGGGCCGGCGGCGGCCGGCGGTACCAGCACCAGCCTCCGAGATGCAGCCGCATCTGCTTTTACATATCAAAGGTAGTGCCGTGGCAGAGCCGCGCTGCTTTGAAGGCAGCCTGACATATGCAGAGCCAAGAACACAGGGACATCAGCCCAGCAGCATTCAGGGGGGCAGGACAAAAAGGCTTTATATACCAGCCAGCGGAGCTAATTAAAAACCGCAAATAGGTGGACCAGTTTTAACGGTCTAATTAGCCTCCACGTTGATGTTTTATTGACAATGTAAGTAACCGTGAGGACGAGATTTCCTAGGCGTGTGGTTCCATCCGATGAAATAGCCTGCAAAGGAGCGACCTGCCCGCCAATTCAGCGGAACCAGCATGGCAGCATGATCACGGTTTGGTATGAAAACATGCAACGTTAGGCTCGGTCTTCCAAAAGACGGCTCTTAGAGGCCACCTTCCAATGCAGAGAAACAGGAATCAGAAGGGGAAATCATTCACAAACATAGGGTAGACTAACGAGCAGCTACCTTCACTGTGGCTTTCTGACGGTCAGGCTGTGCGATCTAACGTTATCTCTGAGTGCCCACTCAGTGCCAAGTCTCCATTGCTGTGAAATTTCACTGTATACTTAATTTGCTCTTCAAACACACTCGTCGTGCTGACTGGTTGGAGAGGTCAAAGGTCATTACTAGGAAAAAAACCCGGAACTTCTGCCGACTAGGAAATGGATCCATTCCCACACGTTCCATTTCATTATCTTTGGACCAAGACCAGTCAGCATGGCGGGGGCAGTAGGAGACTGACCATGAGCAGTGCTCCCTGTAGGGCGGATATGCGCCCCCTCACCAAAAAAAACACACGGGTGCCTGCAGCAACAGGCAAGCTGCCGGTCTCAAATGCTTTCGACTGCGGCCCGTTAAAACGTTCCCTCCATCATGGGGGGAGGGAGGCCATTGAGATTCTGCTTGCGGTGGTGATGAATATCACGCCGGCAGGCCTAGTGAGGAGAGACGGCAGGGACAAGACAACCAAGGATTAAATACATTTGTTTTCCTCCAAACAAAATTAGTATTGATGCAGGCACTGTAGCCTCTCCCCTAACTGAGAGAGCAAAGCCAGCCATGTTGAAAATTAATTACTCAGAGGCGGTGAGCGAGCGCAGTGGAAGTTACCACCGCTGCCAGGGGCTCCTGGGTCCCGCTGGGCACCATCTTTCACTGCGGAGGGAGAGCGCGGGGTGTGGGGTGCGGGGTGTGGGGTGTGGGGTGTGCTCAGGCAGGCCGCCCAGCTCACCTGCCTTACCCCAAAACTCCATTTCCGTGGCCGAGGGGCAATGGCATTATGGGTTGTTAACGCCTTCCGGCAGGAGTCGATCTTTAGCTTCCTGGTTTCAAGGAAGCAGAGAGCCTGGTGTGAAATTCCCCGGAGACTGAAGTGAAGGGGGGCCCAGATGGAAGGCTTGTGGCCCCCCAGGGTACTGCTAAAGAAGGTGGTACCATGAGCAGGCCAAGGCCCCCTTTTTCCTCTCTGAAATTTCCAACCCCCCCCATGTCCTACTCTCCCACTTGCCTGCCCCCTCTTCCCTCATTTCCATCTCCCTCTCCTGTTGCCCCCTCCCGTCCCGATCTCCCTCCCTCACCAAGCAGCTGTCACGAACCAGCAGCTCTCAGAAGCATGTGTCCAACACACATCCATTAGAGCAGCAACTGTTCAATTATCTCTGCCGAGGATGTTTATGTCCTCCCAATTACAGTTACATCCTCATGCTAAATTATGCATACATATGGCTGCCTGGCTTTTATGTAATGAATTTTTTTCTGCCCTTTTGTTGCTATGGTACATGGCATAGAAACAGTTTTAGGTTCTGTGCGCAGAGCCATCAGTTTAGATTGATAATTTCAGTTGAAGGCCTCTTAGCCGGAGTCAAGCCCTGCTCCGTCACCGGGTGGCTGCTAAAGGCCCCAGGACACATTGTTAGCCTCGACACCTCTGGGAAACTCCTTGCAGTGTCTCGGCAGCCTTAACTGTAGCCTCTGGAAGTTTCCCAGCATGCCTGGAAGCATTTCCCATAATCCCATGGGGCATTTCTCCCATTTCAGGCTACGTCCAGTTCAGTGCTCAGTGTTAGAAAGCCAGGTTCCCCAGGCAACCTGCCCCCCCCACCATGCCCCTGAAGCCTACCCCCTCCACTATGTCCCTTAAGCCTCCCCCCCTAACTCCTGAAGCCTGTGTGAAGCCTGCCCCCCCCCCATACTCCTGAAGCCTGTGTGAAGCCTGCCCCCCTCCACTATGTCCCTTAAGCCTCCCCCCCCATACTCCTGAAGCCTGTGTGAAGCCTGCCCCCCCACCATACCCCTGAAC
>JAODJU010000002.1:4237921-4250109 GCA_026776725.1 Gnathonemus echidnorhynchus | reverse complement strand
GGGGGGGGGGGGGGGGGGGGGCTGGCCCAGAGCCACGGCTGCTCAATAAAGTGAGGCGTGCGGGAGTGAGAGCGCTCTGTTCCACTTTGCTTTTTAACCACTGTACAAAATCAGAATTAAATATGACTGTCACAAATGGAGAGACACCGGCTCGGATCCAGCACATATTATGGGATGCGGACGGCTCCGCGCTGCTTCCCTGCCTCGCGCTCCTTGCATGGGGTTGTGAATGGTGGATTTGTGGAACTCCACTTTGAGTCGAGCACAGAGGACATTCCAGAGGTTTTCCTTTGATGTACCCAGGGTATTTGACACATCCTATACCAAACTGTCTCAGTCAGTGTTTCCCACCTCGGTCCTCAGTGACCCCCAGACAGTCCACGTTTTTGCTCCCTCCCAGCTCCCTACCAGAGTGTCTGTATTTTTTGCTCCATTCCAGGAGCAGGGAGGGAGCAAAAACATGGACTGTCTGCTGGTCGAGGACCAGATTGGGAAACACTGACCTAGGTGGCCTCTCTGTACCCGCAGCCCAGGTGTGTTCCAGCCCCAGCACGCACATAGACCATATGTGTTACAGTCTCCTGTACCCAATGTCCAAGAGCGTTAGTTTGCATAACACACAACACGCACAGGTGGTAATGGCCTCCTGTAGTGCACTGCGAATGCAGCGTATGATGCAAGCACAGGTGCCCTCACTGAACCTGTTTGCTCCGCGTCACCGCCGAAAGCTCTTCAGAAATGCACCAGACACACGAGCCAAGGTGCATCCTTCCTGGGAGCAGAAGCAGAAGAGTTTGCGTAAGGAGGACCTGGCGAAGCTCTCATGCTTCATGAGGGTCGCGGGTGTCCCGATGACTGTTGGAGCTGGAGGGTGAAGCCCCTCACCATGAAAAATACCTACCTCAACATAAATAACCCCAAACACCCTGTGGCCACAATTAATCGCCCGCGATGCGCTTACCCCCCCCCCCCAAATCCAGTGGAACAGAAGCGGAATGCGACTTGTTTTGTTCCATGGTGAGGCGGAATGTCTCTCTTTGGAGATGCAGAGTTATTGGGTTGTGAAATTACAAAATAATGAGGCGAAATGTAAGGCGTGCCCCCCCCTTTGCTCCCAGCGCACAACTGATAACAGGACACTGCACGAGCGAGCAGGAGAGGCACATTTTTTCGGCAGAAATGTGAGATTAGGATCCATATTATTTCCACGAGTTGCTATGGGTAGGGTGGGGTTGATGGGAGTCGTTATCAGCGCATAATCAAAAGGCTCTTTCCTCCGCGCAAACAACTCTTTCACGCTTGCCGATGGACGAGCCGTCGCGAAATGTCAGGTAAACACAAGCCGGTCTCTCTCGTCCCCGGCGGCCTATTGTCCTGCGGCACACGCTTCCCTAGAAACCATAATCTCTCTTTCAATGGTCGCTCGATCTTCATTTTTAAAATGTCTGTGTGTGTGTGTCAGGTACACCATCTCTCCCCCCCCAAGCACAATGGAAAAATAAAAGCTTAAAGAAACAGTCACTTCCCGTGTATCACAGATACCGACATACTTCCTCATTCTTGTTTCTGCTTGGAAACTATGTATTGAACTTGTTTCCCCAGTTTACCCCGATAGGGTTTGTGCAGCCTTCATTACAGACGTAACTACCAGGCAAAAATGAAAGATCTAAACTCCTAGATGACTTCAAGAGATCTAGCTACCTGGAACCGCTACAAAATCATGGCCACAAACCACAATTTTTTTAGAGGCTCGCGTTCGTCGCCGCCGGGGGGGTGATTCTGTGATCACGGCTCAGTGCTTTGTTTTTGCCCAAAGCTGCGTTTGGGCTATAAGTCGATGCTAACAAAATTACACTGCTAATGAGATGTTCATTCATTTTTAGCTTTGCTTCCAATTGATCCAATATGACAACAATCAGCTCACTGTCCAGCACATTTGTCTACAAAAAACACAAACCGCTTACTCGCGCCCGAGAAGTCATTAGAAAGTCAGGAGCGGGAATCGATATTAATACACATGCTGCTGCAGGAAATGATGGAGAAATTCAGCGTAGTGGAGCTGGATAAAGCGGGACTGATACATTAACACGTCTGGGGGGGTGGCTATCCATTGTTTCGGGGATGTAACGGAGGAGCCGGCTGAGTGGGAGAGAAGTGAACGGCCGGGTGGGGGAGCATGGAGGGGAAGCTATTCACTGCCCCCCCCCCACCACCACCACCACCTTGCAGCCTCATAATCAGCCTAGCAATCAGGCCACTATCCAGCGAGCCTGAAGCCTACCCCAGGAAGCAGAGGGGAAGTCCTCAAAGGAAGCCTGAGCAATCTTCTGCAGACAGGGGTGATTCAGTGAGGTCAACCAATGACATGTACTGAATCGATGAGTGACAGGAGAGGTACACTCTGAGGGCCAATCAGCTTTCAGTACCACTGTGGTCCCACCCCTGTATAGGCCATCTGAAGATAAACCATAAACACCAGAATTCCCACACAAATGCAGAAGCATGCAGTGAGCACTTGAAAATGCATGAGCCACTGCAGGCCACTGCCCACTTATTCATTCAAAAAACAGCGACGAACCAAAAACTGCGTAAGGCACACAGTTGTGAGAGAGTCTGTAAATCTGCACAAGGATCAGGTGGATATATGTGTGCACGCACACACACGCGCGCACACACACACACACACACACACAGCAGCATGGAGCACACAAACCCCCGAGGGTAGAGAAGGGAATACCCGAGTTTCAGCGACCGACGATGTCAGATGGCCAAACTCCCCCTAAAATCTCTCATAACCAGAGCTCACATTCATGCTACACAGGCAGCCAATCACCTTTAAGAACACCTTCTACTGACTCGGGAACCAACTAGACTGCACGAATGACCCCTGAACTCACGTAAAGGATCTGTGTCATGTAATGTTTGGAAGCCCACAGAGGGATTGGCTCATTTCCTCGTCTCTTCAGGTGTTTTTCAGAGGGCAAAAAGAGGTTAACGTTGAACCAGCCTAACTGGATTTATGTGGGAGGTAGTAAAAGATGGACTGTGTGTAGGAAGGTAGAGCAGGGGAGGATCAGGCCTAAACAGCGACAATGACGCTAAAAATAAGGCAGGCAGCTCCCATTGGCTGCACCCTGCAAACAGCGGGGTTCTGGAATCTTCGACCATTGTGCTCCCTGATAGTGCATTTCAGCTAGCAGACTGTAGCTTCTGCGGCTTGGCCATCCCGCAGGGGCAGCTCGAGAATATGCTGCTTTTCCCCTCTTTGTCAGGTAGCCAGGACTTGATGGGGACACCGAAGGTCTGAGGGGCGCTGGAGGACCAAGCCGAGATGGAACGGCTTAACGTTTGCATCTGTCACCCAGCGGATGCTAGCTTTCCACGGACAGCGGATGAGTCACTCCTCTCGCTTGGCCCGCCTCCACGGCGAGAGCATCGGACCGTGACGGACTCCCAGTGGGGGCACAGGCGGAGGAGCTGCTGCCTGGCCGGGCGACGACTTCTCCGACCCACACTGTCACTACCGCTCCCCCCCGACAACAAAAGTAAACACCCACGTGCCCATGTCACATCCCCTATTGAGAGGGATCAACCATTGATATGCTTTGAATCAGTGAGTAACAGGGGAGGGAACACTCCAGCAGCCAATCAGTTTTCAGTATTGCTGTGGCCCCGCCCCTGTATAAGCTCTCCATGCCCCTCCCCATGAGCAAATTGACCTGTGCCCCACCCTCTTCTTCAGCAGAAACCAGTTCCTCGGCGACACAGGTCAGTTAGCTCCCCCTACCCTCACCCTACCCCCAACCCCGGTCATTTGCATGCCAGCAAAACCTCATGCCATAACCTTGTGGCAAGGGGCCATCGCCAAGGGAAATGCCACGATGTGGCCAAGACCGGGCAGTTGGCCGCAGATTTTAATATGCATGGTGCTCCACTCATTTCACCGAGGCCTGCTTGCCTCCGCAGTCCAGTCCTGCGGTACTGACCCCCATCTCCATATCAGGGCGACAGAATATTCGCAAAACCGGCCGCTCTTCTGTCTGGGGCTTCGGAAGCAATCGTAACGAGGGAGGGTGCATGATTATCCCGCTCGTCAGCTGACGGCGCGTGGCAAGAGAGATGAAATTATGCAACGGCAGATTTTCAGGGTTATACAACCGTGGTCTTATGAAACGGGTCTTATTACCCGAGTGCGGCAGTCGGAGGGAAGGAGAAAGAACGATAAAAAAAAAAAAACAAACATTTCTGCCTAGTCAGGGATTCACCTCTGAAGAGGGCTGGATATCGACTTCTTCCGCTGTATGCGAAGAGGCTGACGGGCTCTAGCTGAGCGTGTCGGAATCGTCGGAGGAAGACCGGCGGCGTCATCCTGTCACATTGCCAGCGTGACGTGTGGCCCCGCCGGAGAGGAGATGGGTCTCGAGGACACTCGAGGACGGCCACAGGCTGAAGGGGACACACGCAGCACCGATGCTGTCCCCATTTCATGATCGATACATACTAAGGGGAGCAGTACATCTCAGCCGTAAGCTTGGCAGATGGTTGGATCGATCGATGAATAACTTATCTATCGGTGATTCACTGCTATTTTTATTCAAATGTCTATGAGCAGCTCTGTGTATATTTGGGAGAATCTCTGAATGGTTATTGTCTTATTGGTGGTTCCTTCCGGTCTTTTCTGCCACAGTAATCCTGCCCTATCCTCAGGGCTTTCAGACGCCACACTCAGATCAATGTAGTTTCATGGACAGTGAGTCACAAGGACAAAAAAATCAAGTTGAAAGAAAATGATGCTTTATTTGCCATTCGCATACGTACAAGTGCATTGGAATGCCGCTTGGAATGTCGCATATCCCATCATGCTCCGAGAGGCTCTGAGAGACACACACACATATCTTTGTGGGGACTCTCCATTCATTTCAATGGGGAAAACTGTAATCCCAACATGACGACCAAAACCCTACCCAGCCCTAACCTTAACCATAAGTAACCCAACAAAATACAAGCCTTTTCGTATTGTTAGTTTTTTGATTGCAGTCACAGATTTTTCTACAACTGAATTTCCTCTTGTGGACCAAAAATGGTCCCTACAATATAAAAAAACAGGTTTTTTTCACATTGTGGAGATAATTGGTCCCCACAATGTAATGTATATCTGACCTCCCCCCCAGCAAAGCTCTGGGTCTGAGCACAGGGTCAGGCTGGGGTTCCAGGCCTTGCTCAAGGGCCCAAAGGGCAGGGGACTCCTTCAGATGCATCTGGCTGCCAGTCCCTCGCTTCTCAGCTTGTCAGCCTGTAATCTAGGCTGGCTGAAGCTGATTCACCACGGCTGGACTAAACCCCCACAGCGAACCCCCCCTCCACCCTGCACACACCACCCAGACTCCACATCCCCATTCAAAATGCAGAGATACAAATGTTCACAGTCGCTCATACACACACACACACACATACACACACACACACACACACACACACACGCACATGTTTACAAAAATGCTTACTAGTAAAAGTCATCACCTGGCATGCAGAAAATACATCAGTGCCCCCCAGCGCCAGAACACACCCACCCTGATGAAATCGAAAGGTGATTGGACACACTGGCCTGGAGCCAGAGACCTTCCAGCAGCACCTATGGCCTGGATTGTGAGGGTGGAGTGTGTTATTGACACAGAGCTCCGTGACAGCTGACAATGCCTCCGGGCCTCTCAGGGAAAGAGACACCCCCCCCCCCACACTCTATTACTACACGGCAACACCCTGTTTGGGTGCGTCTGCACGGGGGCGTGTCAACTCCTCAGTAACGTGTTCAGCCCGAGGCCTTCGTTTACCCGCACAGCAGAAGGTCATTACACCTCCTCTTCTCCGCTGGCTGTAGGCTGACCACGCGCGTCCCCCAGGCGCGGCCCCCACGCGCGTCCCCATGTTCCTCATACAGTGCCAGGCGTCCTGATGCAAATTGTAGGCAAAAACAAAAGTGCACCACACCTGGTTCTCAGCTTGCGGAGGACAGCAGGTGGCCCTGATCGCATTCCTGGAATCAGTGCAACCCTCTGTCCACTTACACCGAAAGTGCTTAGCTCAGGAAGGTCAGTCTCTAAAAGTGCACGACACTTAGGGGCCAGGGGTGGGGTGGGGGGGTGATCATTTCCATAGCATTTACACTTATTTCTAGAAAGATGCCCCCTCCCCACACCCCAGAGAGGCATGTTGTGGGTGGAGCTTGGGTTGTGATCACCCCCCCCCCCCCGACTCAGATCCCCCTCATCCATCTCAGCCTTAGGCAGTCCACATGACAGACGGCCTGGCAGCAATAAATCACCTTGCCTCATCCAGACGGCTGCTTAGCCTGGCCTCCCCGTTTATCGACTCGCGGGCGGCCGATTCCGTCACCCCGTGCCCCCCCCCAGCCTCTCCGCATGACACCATCACCCGTATCCGCGGGGTATTTTTCTGTGTCAGGCCCGGGGCGGTAATTGTACCTTAACACCAGGGTTTTAAGTGTATGGATGCGACAGTGAGAAGGGCCCCTGGGACCCAGGCCCCAGCCCCTGGCTGTGGGGGCATCTCCAGGGCAATTTGACAGCTGCGCTAACGGCTACTCCCCTGTCACTCACCAGAGCAGCGGAGGCGTGGTACGGAATGTTCCGGCATAGGCAAACAGAGTGGCTGGAGCAGATACTGTCACAGAACAGGCGGACCGCGGGGACAGGCTGAACTGGGGGCTTCTGGTATACTGTTTGCCTCCCCCCCAACACTGAGCACGGCTGGGAATTGCACCCCTCGAATTGCCCCTACGCTTGATTCACACGATTCGCTCATTTGGTCTGTCGTTTTCATTACCAACCCATTTCCGTTTAGGATAGAACATTGTTATACTAATATATTGTTTTTGGCATATTTTGCTGCCATTTTAAACAGTATATATCATTCTGTCTCTTCAATCAACTTTAGAAAAAATTTATTTTAACGCATAATGCAAACATCCCTCCATTTTCCACAACCGTTTATGCGGCACTGTCAATGCAGAGCCTAGAGTCTGTGCCAGGAGGCACAAGGCAGAGACGCCCTGGATGGGATGCCAGTAAATAATGTCTGCATTTTTATTACAATACAACTTTCATTGACTGTTATCATTATTTGGGGAACATTTGCACTTCTTCGGTAATATCCGCTCACTCGACTTGGCACAGTGCGGAGCACCTTGAAAATGTCGCTAAGCCTCGGCACGATGGATCGAGCGGATTTTATTGACTCATTTACAGGTCGGATGGTTACCAGGGCTGCCGCTGGGACAGAGAAGAGTGACGGCGTTTACCTCGAATCCGTCACCGTTCGCCGACGCAAATGAGGCCCCGATCTTTTCGCCGGAATGCATGGAACGAATCGCTTAAATATGCGGCGACGGCAAAACGCAGAGACGAGAAATGAAAGCCATTCCGAAAGCAGAAAAAAAAGGCAAGAAGGAGGGCTGTCTAATTCCGGGCTAATCGCCTGAATTTCCCCGCTAGACTCACAAGCGTGTCCATATCGCGGAATCAAAGGCGGAGAGGAAAGCGCGGAACAGGAAGGGGATTCCATACTCGGTGAAGAGAAGCTGTTCGTAGAGGCAGCACCGAGTCCTGCACCAGGGCTCTGTAATGAACGCTGTCGGATTTGCATCTCACGGCTGGCCTCCTGCCACAGCGTATCGGACACGCTACCTCGCCACGACCCCACCGATTCTGCCACTTTACGCGTCATAGTGCACATCGCCCGCTCTGGCATGGCGGTTTCAGTGCTCTGGTGACCTTTCCACTAACCCGCTTCAGCAGAAAGGCTGTTTGCTTAGCTTACCTAAGCAGCGTGTAGTTGTATTGATTCAAGAGGAGGCGCTAGTGTGGGATTAGTCCCTAGGTAATCTGGAGATGGCTGCTAAGACAACAGACTCTTTCCGGCATGAGTGCCTAGATGCATGGGGGGGACAGCACACCACCCACCCCCTGTCCCACCCCATCTTCCCCCCCACCATTTCATTCCCATTCACACCCCAGAGGGCTCTTCACTGACAATTCGAATTGGTACTCCTTTAAGCCACTGCACTCTGACTTTTCCGGTGAGTTTCATGCTCTTTCGGTTTCCTCGTCTGTCGGCAGGGAGACTGGCGGGGGGGCTGGGGGGGACAGGAATGCCGAGCCGTGCGATTCATCTCTTCTCGGGAAGAGGCAACGGTATGCAGTGAAAAAAGCGATCACAACAATAAACCCTCTTCTCCTCTGCTTTCCCCATTCAACATTCCCATCCGCTGCTCACCTCTTTCCCTTCTCTCCTCACTCTATTCTCTCTTCACCTCAAATGTCTCAGATGAAAAATGCTCTATTATCTAAACATCTAATACTTCTGTTGCTAAAGCAATTAACACATTGAGCACAGCTGACAGTCAGCAAAGACGTTTCTGGGGAAAATGGCTACCAGTACGAGGACCACATCATTCTGTCACATCATAGTGTTAACCGTGAGTCTCTCTCGCTGTTAATTAGAAACACTACTGATTCCCGCCATGCCATCCCAGACTGGCGTTCTGTAAGATGCCGTAATAAAGGTGCCCGGTGTGTATAGAGTGTCTTTGCACGGGCAGCCAAACGGAAGAAGTGGACCTGTGTTCCGTTCCCTGCAGTCATTTTTCCTGCTCGGGCGTGAGCGTTATCCGTCTAAATCAGGCTGACAGCCGAAGCAGCTTCTCCAACCCGTTGCTCTCAGAAAACCACCCCGGCAATGAATGGCACCCCATCCGGGGAAAGTATGGAAATAAATCACCTGGGGAAATGCGGTGATCCATCGCAGAGGAGGTGGGGTTACCTGGCGTCTGTCACATTGAAGAGGAAGCAGGGTTACCCGACATCCATTACATCACAGAGGAGGCGGGGTTACCCGACATCCATTACATCAGAGGAGGCGGGGTTACCCAACATCCATTACATCACAGAGGAATCGGGGTTACCCTGCATCCATTACATTGCAGAGGAGGTGGGGTTACCCAGCATTCGTTACATCACAGAGGAAGGGGGGTTACCTGGTGTCTGTTACATCGCAGAGGAGGCGGGGTTACCTGGCATCTATGATGTGTTACAGACCAGGCTTAGGCGATATTATGCCAATATGGTATACAGAGGCATTCTGTGCATTTTTGTGGTGCAAAATGGACCCCCCACTTTGCAAATTGTATCGCGAAGAATTAATATTAGCAGACAACCTTGTTTTTGAAAGTACCATCAAAATACTATAGACCACAGTATAATATCTGGACAGTATGACAGGCAGAGAAATTAAATACCGTCCAAACCCAGTACGCACCTCTATCTACTGCCGGTTTTGGAGTTGGTATGGACACCCGCACAGACGTGCACATGCCTCCGTCAATACAGCTACCCGTCCCACTGAATTCCAGCTCATGTAGAACATTCTCTCCTCCTCAGTCCCAGAAGATGTTTAGAAGTCGGTAACAGATCTGTTTTTAACAGGACGATCATTAATGTGCCTCGCGCTTCGGCGGCGATGCAATGGCCACATCCTCCCATAACACTGCATTTGCTTTCTCATGCATTCACAAAAGGTCATTGATTCGGAGGGGGGGGGGTCAGATAAATATTGCTGGTGATGAGTTCTTCACTCACCCCGATACATCTCTCTTTCAGAGTCCTACCTCTGACTCTCTCTATCTCCATCTCTTCGCCGCCTGTCTCATCCTCTTCTGCTCTCCATAACTCCTGCTCCTTTTTCCATCTCCCTCACCTTCATCCTTTCTCCTTCCTTTTCCCCTGTTAGACTCTCTGCCCACCCCTTACACCCCCCTACGTACAAGTGACCTCTGAAACATACATGCTTCAAACAGGGGGATTAAGTGGCTGACTCTTTATGTCCGTAGCTAATGGCAGCAGTCGGCCTTTTCTTTGGTGGGGGGGGGGGGGAGTACCATCGACACCAGCAAAGGGAGACCTCTCAAATGTTATGTAGGCTGCATGATAATATAACAACCCAACACTAATCCGACTAGTAAGGAAATCTGATGAGGAAGAGGAAGCTTTGCTCCGTTTCTGAGAGATTTGGCCACATTCTGAAAAGCAGATGCGCACATACACACACACACACAGCGAACATGTCAAACACATAGAGCTATAACAGACACACACAGACATAGGCTTTTCTCCCCGGGGGTGCAAGGTGAGGGTCTAACCAGACATCCAGATTTGCAGAATAAACTTGTAAAAAATAAATGATTATTTATTATGATAAATGATTATGCAACTGATATGAATAACATTAGCCACATTAAGCAGCATTTTCATCAGCCCAGTATAGGGAGCAATTGCAACGCTGACACCCCCGGTAAAATCGCTTAGTACATAGAGACAATCAGACCTGAACAGTGATATATGCACAGTCAGGGTCACACTACCTCGGTCTACCACACACCGTGTGACACAAACGCCACAAACGCCCGGCTTGGCACTGTGGGACGCAGATAGTAGGTTGCTGGGCCGCGGGATCCTGCCGGAAGTGGACCTAGCGGGGACTCTCCATCGGTGCCCAACACACTAAAGTCTTTTTCCCGTTCACGGAGCATGGCGGATTTAAGGGAGCGCAAGGGTGGCGGGAGAGCAGCGCAGAGGAGCGGCGTGGGGAAATGGGGATCAGAGGAGGTCAAGCAGAGGATTGGGAAATGGACGGGGTCGGGGGGAGGCCCGGGGAGGGGTACACCCACGGGGACGCGCCTGATTGAGAGTGCAGCTCCTGCCCTTATCTCTGCGAAATGGAATTCGCTCAGTAACCTGGAAATCATCATTTGAAAAAGTGATAGGGGGGGCCGCTCGTGTCCCAGGCAATGCCCCAGCCCCCCCACACCCCTGCAGGGCTCCCCCCTCTCACACACACACACACACACACACACACACACGCAAGCGGCCTCAATCAGACAATGGGCCTGCTGGTCACAAGCGTGGATTCTAGTGCAGTACCAATTAATCCCGTGAGGGATAGGATGGAATGGCAGGTTGTTGGATCGAGACCCATGGGGGGGCGGGGGAGTGGAGAGGCCGAGGAGAGTAGTGGTAGCAAATTGCTCCCTCGCAGGTGCAGCATCCAAGCTTCAGAATGAGATTGTGACTGAGATGAACGGCTCGCAAAGCCTGCAGAGGAGGAGAGCGCCTTTGTGGTGGGGGGGGGGGGTGTATGAATGGGGCCCCCTTCTGGCTATTTTAACATTCAGCCTTAGTTGATAGCTCAGCGGCAGTGACAGCCTAACAGAAGCAGGTTCAGTAGCAGGCGAGGTGCAGGAGAGCATGGCGCCTTGTAGGAGATCATGGCGCCTTGTAGGAGATCATGGCGCCTTGATCCTCACCGACGTCCACAGCAGCCAGGGTGCGAAGGAGCAGATTTTTCAACTGAAAAAAAGTTTTGTATCCCTTCCGTGGTAACAAGCAGTGAGTTCTGCTGGGGAAAAAAGAAAAAAACTCCACCCCACCACCATGTCCAACAACTCAGCAGACTTTACCCACATGGAAGGAAGCCCATGACTGCCCGCCCCAAGGCCATCTTTCTAGATTCTGCCAAAGGAGATAAGAGTCCACATTGTTTACTGCCCGTATTGACACTTTATCTCTGACAGGGAGCCTCTGATGAACACCGGCTTCTATTAATTAGCGTTTAAAACCGGCGGATGCCACGGGGGAGGGAAAAACAAGGCGTGCAAGGAAGCAGTCCGAGGAGATTTAAATCAGTCGTGACAGTGGAGGTGGCTGCTATCATCCCCTGTTTATGGCAATCATCAGTACTGAGAGTCGCCCCCCCCGGCTGCGTCCCGCATTTAAGACCAAAAGCTTATAAGCACGGCGAGCTGCACATGCCCCCTTGGAGCCCCCCCACCTCCTCCCAAATGCCTCCTACGCCTGTCCGTCAGATCCTCGACCACATCTCCTACAGTCCACGCTGGTTTTTAATTTTTCCTTTTCGGTTGGTGTATTTGTTCGATTCTCTTTGGCCTGCGTTTACGTTTACTTCTTATTGCATGGCCTTTAGAAAATATTTGCTGGCATTTGGGAAGGCTGCACTGATGGGAAGGAATAAGACTCCAATCATAAAGGGACTGAATGAAGAGAGTCGGAATTATATGAGCTTATCCATAAAGAAACTCATCTGTCAGGAGCGGCAGC
>JAODJU010000002.1:4192590-4209427 GCA_026776725.1 Gnathonemus echidnorhynchus | reverse complement strand
GTGCGCGGGGTTCCCTCCAGGTTGCACAGAGGTTCCCTTATGCCCTGTAATGGACTGGCGCCCCATCCTGGCTTGTTCCCTACCTTGTGCCTGTAGCCTCCAGGATAGGCTCGAGGCCGGCTTGGACCCTGAATAGGATAAGTGGCTACAAATTATGAAAATATTTTGGTTGGTCATAAATAACACTGATATTACAATGGGCAATTTTAACTTGATTGAACATTAGATTTCAAAAATATACATAGCTAAGAATCAGCTAAATCTGATTAATGCATTAAATAAACACCACACAACATTATTTAAAAATCCATGCAAAATCTTCCACAATGCATAGAAATATCCCAACATTGTGTCAATTCATATTTATAACTTTGAGTGTTGCTGGACTTTTGGTAGGATAGTGTATGTGGATATTGATGATGTCCAGAAGGTCATTTACATAAATTGTATTGCAAAAAATCACAACTGGCTTCCATAATACGATTATGAAAACCCAAGCTTCGGAAACATTTTTTTAAGAGAGGTTTAATGTTTGTTTTAGAGGTTAACATTATTTATGTTGCTGTTGGGATTGTTGGTGAGGCTGTCAGCATTATTAGTGTTGGGGATTTCCTGATTTGTATGTTCATATGAAATTCAGCACACATTTCATCCTAACTAAAAGTGTCTAAGTATCTGTGAGGGTGGTAATTACATTGAATTACTTATTGAACAAAATCCATGGTGTACTTATTAAAAATTCCTATGTGGCTTTTGTTACACTAGAGAGTCATCAAGAGGACTTAAGACTCAAATTAAAGAATAAAAGTTGCCACTTGTGGTTAAGATCAAATCAAGCGTTTTAGGTATTATACATGTGAATGCAAGTGACTGAGAGCATAGTGCTGTAGCCTCACAACCCAGGGGCCCCACTAGGGATTTCGGGGCCCATAATGGCATATCACATTAGGCCCCCAACTCAGACCAATCCAGTTCTCTTCCAACTCTTTTAGGGCCCCTGTCACTCAGGGGTCCTTGGAATCATCCTAAATTCCTAACCAACCTTAAGGCGTCGCTGTTCATAACACAGGGTAGTAGTAGTTTTATTCAAGGTCCCTGCTGTGGGTGAGGGGAGGAGTAGTTATGGAAGATGGATGGATGGATGGATGCAAGGGCATGACATTGAGTTGAGCATTGTGGGTGTTGGGGTCTCCACCTATTTAAGAGTGTTCAAAGGGTTGCATTGGCTGGTTTTTATTATTGGGGGGTTACAATCCTTCCCACCCCCTAATAATTTACTCACATGGATGAATACATGGAATGGTTGTTAGTGTTTCTTTAGCGCATGTATTTTAAGGCCTAAAATGTAGTATATATTTTCTTTCTTTTACCTTGCCTGCTATTTTAAAGGTGTAGGGTTTTAGTTTTGTATTATGTATAAGCTTGTGGATTTCAGATTCTACAGCCTTTGTCACAATGAATGAAGTGCTACCAGGGAAATGAGAGGCGGTGCTGGAGAATTAAAGTCTTGTCTGGGCTGACGTCTGCTTCTTTCTCTCAGCGGGATAATTGGAAACCAACCCAATGGTATCAACCAATTAAGTTTTTTTCCCCCCAGCTGAAGAAGAGGGTCTGGTGCAAAGCACTTGTGATGTCATTCTAGGTGATATCTGTACGTGTGTGTGTGTGTTTAGATTAAGAGAAACACCTTTGAGACGTTTAATGGTTCCGTTGTCAACCTTGACAAATGGATTCTTTGTATTTTGGCTATTAAAAGTATTCAGGAGATGTTACTGATGGAGGGAGTGGACAGAGAAAGTAATGTGTAGACACACTGAAGATAAAATTTTGTAATATTGCTGGTATTGCCCAGAGACCTTTGGCATGGTAACCAGTAATATGGTGTGGGGGGGGGGGGGGATGGGGGTTGGATATTAAAGTAAACAGGTGGAGATACTGAAAGTTGTAGGGATATACAACAGGGCTCAGGAAAAGTTAATGTGTTTCAGCGCTCCAACACGCAAAGAGGAGCAGTATGGCCAGGTGTTCCTTTTAACATTTTTTTATATGGTGGCGGGAAGTTGGGTCTATTTCTTTCATTCGCGCGGCATACCTCACCTGAACAGCTTGCGTTCTCCTTATGTTTCTCTGATTTTCAAGTCACCTCGTCAATCTGCTTGGTGCAGTGCGGTTCCACAGGCTGTAATGAGCTGAAAATTTTAAAGGTCGAAGTGTGAGACGTTCACGCAAACTTTGCCGTTTTCTAACAAGTGCATGGTTTCGTAGGTGCGGGTGTCTCGGTGGCTCCGCTGTCTCGTTATGGAAATAAAAACTTTGCCGCAAGTAATTGGAAAACTTTGGATACATTGATATATTCTGTGTGTGTTTGTATGTGTGTGTGTGTGTGTATGTGTGTGTGTGCGCATAGACAGAGAGAGCACAGCTTTGATATACCATGCTTACTTCTGTCTGTGATTCTAATGAACAAAAACAAAAGATATTTCCAGTAAAAACCTCTTAAAAGAGTACAGTTAATTTACAATAACAGTACTGTAACTAAACCCTTAGCACTTAATACTTCATGTTTCGTTTCCCATACATATCAGCAATAAAACACATTTCCAACGATTCAAAGACGTAATGAGCAAAAAGCAAAAACACGGAGCAACATCTTTTCAAAGGGAAACTTAAATTGCCGATTTCAGACCCGTGCCTTGTTTAAAACACAGCCCCCCCCCCCCAATTTGCCATAATGCCGAATGCGAAATGACGCACGGGGTCAAAAATATCAGACGCGGCACCGCCTGATGAGATAGTGACCCCAGCCGCTTATCACAAGCCAAACAAGCATCTGAGCAGATCCCCAGGTAGTGCTGAGATATTGACTCCCAGCGAGAATGAATTATTCATCCTGCTAATGACTGTGGCAGCGTGGGGCTTCTCCGGGGGCCGACGCTTGTGTTTGCCGCTCAGACCAGAGAGGAGGTTTGTGTGCATGCGTCTGTGTGTGTGTTTGGAGTATGGATTTATCAAATGAATCACTCAGTCAAAGCTTGTATCCAAAGTGAATTATGCTTTTTAAAATGTATTTACATGGCTGGACCTTTTACAGGAACAATTTGATGTCGCTCAAAGGTACAACAGAAAGGTCTCTCCTGGGACCTCAGTATTCTTTAGGCGGCACGACCATGTCCTTATCTACTAAGGGTCTTGGTGCTCTGTCAGGTCAGTGGGAAACGTGACACACATGTCCCTTCTAGCTAAGTTTTCCTGACTTAAAGCGATGCTTAAAAACAGCTGTTTTCCTCAGGTAAATGCTGAATGGTCTGGCCCCTCCCAATCTAAGACTAGATGTCCTAGCCCCCCACCTACAAACACACACACACATACACACACGGAGGAACTGTAACTGTAACAAAACCGTAACCATACCAAAAATCCATACTGCACATTCAATACTGTAACCTATTCTATCACATTCCAGCTCGTGAAACTCATGCCCATTTGCACAAGTGTGTCTGTGTGTGTGTGTGTGTGTGTGTATGTATATATTCTGATTTTTTTTGTCTGTCTTTTGTCCATGTCTGTTTGTCATGTTTAAATTGTCAGATTGTTAGTTTCAGTTGTCTTTCATATTCATATTTGTATTTTATTTATCACTGTTTTTCTTGCACAAGGACCAATGAGATCGTAATTTCATCTCAGCCCATGACCCATGGATCATATAACTGAATATGACAATAAAGATACTTTGACTTTGACTATAGGGCATCAGAACCTTACTAGACCTGTGGGAGTCGTACAAAAGAGGTGGTGTTTGCAGTGTTAATGCCGTCAGCAGGGGGCCTAGTCTGAGGCCCCCTGCGTATTTTACACACCTCCATCGGCAGTCACAGTTTGTCATTCTCACAGCTAGAACTTTCCTGGTGTAAAAAAAGAAACAATGATACAACATATAGGCCTATATTGTGCTTGAGATTCACATCCAGTGTTACAGACGGTCCTTCAGTAGAGGGTATGATGCCAATTTCCAGATGGAACACGCCCCCTCAGTTGCTCTGAGTGGCAAAACATGCTGCAACAAGGCTGACTTTAGTCAGGAAAACAGGGATCCGTACAACTTAGCAAAGGACCAGTGGACCATAGACACTGATGTGTGGTGAGGAATCGAGATTCTTGACAACATATTTTGTAGAAATCTAAAGTTATCTAGCTAATTTTCTAAACTGGTTGTGTTGAAGTAGCCCATTATAAGGAAAGCTGGGTTTGTCATGGCTAGCTAATGCTATGTTCCATTTTCCTGAAATGTTGGAAGTCAGGGCTGGGGATGACGTTACACCCAAGTTAACCATGTTGCAGTACAAGAAGTCAGAAGCTATTTAGTAATATCAGTTCTGGCCAGGTTCATTGTTAGGCATTGTTAGCAATACCAGTTGGTAACAACGCATTATGCAGCGTTTTGCGCATATAAACACTGTAGCAGTATGTCCACAGATAGAGGTTGGACAGCACTGTGTGTTCGACCAATTTAATGGGACACATACAATGCGTATGTGCTAATAAGCAATGTATACTACAACTTTTACTTTTGTTAATGAAGGGAGCATCTGTCTTGAATTTTGAGATCAATTGCAGTGGTTCTTCTGACTTTCCGACTTGGAACTCTGACTTCAGGGGGTATGTCAGTTGAAATTTCCAACTTGGAACTCGGAAATTCCAACTTTTGAGTTAAAATGGTATACTGTCTAAACACCTCCCACTCACAAGGCTCCTCATCATGGATTTTTTAAATCGATACTAAGAAAAACTTGTCAGTTACACAGAATATAAATTAATGATGCTAAGTATTTTATTGATGAGTAATCAATACAGTATGTAACTTAAGGTACGATTTTACTCAAAAATCCAGCATAACTGATGCAAAATGAAAGCTGCAAATCCACGTTTCGGAGCCTGGGTTCCAGTTATTTCTGTGGTTTGCAGCTTTCCATTTGCTCCTCTTTTCTTTAGTTTTTGGCAGCCTGTAAGAAGATGGCTCAGATTTCTTACTAGATTAATTTATACAATCAATTGGGTAACAGCAATTTTCCATCTTAGATATGTTTTTGCTGCATTCAAGCTGAAGGCTACCACTGCCACTCAGTGGGTGTAACCGCAATGACTCCACCTACTGGGATGTCATGTGCATACCCTTTTTAGTGAGTACAGATCTTTTTTCTTTGATATTGTTTGCTTCTCAATACCACGAATGCAAAGATCATACTTGTGGTCTTGGCAAGACCGGTCTTACTATTTTGCCTTCCAAGAACGAACTTGGGGAGCAATGAATCATGGGACTGGTCTTGTTTGGCAAGGATGCAACTGATGTATCCTTGTTTGTTGGGGTGGGGCAAGAATGGCATCTGGAGATTTTTACAGTCCTCTGTACGCATATTGAGAAACACCTGTTGTCTGCAAAGTAAAACCTACTTTACCAAAAAAAGGTATCCATCTTCCAACTACTGATACTAGTCAGAGTTACGGGGATCCTGGAGCCTATCCTACCCCTGCTAGCACAGAACACAAGGCTGTGGTACATCCCAGATGTGATGCCAGTCCCAAGAAATTACTATTTAGAGATTATTATTTAGGGATTTTTGAGGGACTGATTATTTAGGCTGCTTTCCCACATTGGATAAGCGGTTTTCTAAAAAAGATGGATAGAAAGGATAATTATTTAGCATTTATTTGTCTGCCTATTCTGATAATCAGTTCAGGAGTTTGGTTCATTTGGTCTCATCTAGACTTATTGTTTAGTTAATATAGCTCTGGGTCTGAACACTTGCTGATAAACTCCCTGCTGTTTTTACTCTTTTCCTGTCTAAGTGTATATTTAAAAATATATTTTTTTCTGTAAATACAAGCAAAGCTAGATGTTTTCTGAAGTAGTTTACATTAAGTGACTTGCTCAAGGGCAACACAAGATTTTGGTTCCAAAGTCTGTTGCCTTATCTCATACGAAGTACTTGCATGCCAGTTACCTGGAAATGTGTGTCCAGGTTAGGCAGATGTGATTATTTAGTTTCGTTTGTAATCTTGATTAGCTGAGGTAGTTTCCTGTTGTGGGAAATAAGATTTTCCTGTAGCCTCATGATGTTTCCAGGCAACAATATTAGATTCCCCGTTTCCGATCTTTATTTTGGTCAGTTTCCTTCGATAAACTTGTAAATGTAATTAAATATTAAGTGTTTCATATTTAATTGAAGTCTTTCGGTGGGCCAATACATCTGTCCCTTATCCTCAATTCTAGGCCATGCTCATTCTCTCTCAGATCTGGCTGCAAGAGTCATGTGGACTAGATTAGCTTTGCTGCTTCTGTTGTTTTATCCGTGGTCTGTACCTCAGGGACTAATGTCCTTTCTGCAATGTTCCTTTTCTTTCATATTTATGAATTGAGAAAATGATAGTAGGTCAGAGTTTTTTAAAATTCCATGGGACAGCCTTGATGTCTGCTAAAAATAAATGACTTTTTTATTATCGCTTTTGTTTGGTCCTGCTGTTATTTAAAATATTGTTTTAAAAGTTGGTTCCGTTCACATATACGGTGTTGCTTTATGTTAATATTATGAAACACTTTAAGCTTTTAATGTAAGAAGCATGTCTTTAGATGGCTAGACTGTTGAGTTGCAACAAGTTGCATAGAGGTGCAGGGCATGTATGTCTAACACAGAAGTGGCTCGAGATTGGCAGCTGAGGTAACCTTGACAGAAATTGTTCATTTTTAGCTAAATAACTAATTGTACAAAACAGGATGCATTCATCCATTTATCTTTCAACTATCCACTTATCATAGTAAGGGTTGTGGGTGGTTCCATCCCGATAGCTTCAGTCCCCTCAAATCCATTTTGATGTCAGGTCACCATTCATAGCATCCCACATCCATCTGATCTCCACCTCTGATCCTGTTACGGTGTGGGTGGTTCAAAACAATGTGACAGTAGGTTTGGACCCCCACCGTCCCAAGCAGACTCCAAGCCTAAAATAATGTACTGGTGTTCACGCACAGCTTCCCTGGACATGGCTATCATAGTTTTTTCTTTTATTTAAAAGACCTCTGGCTACTGAAGCATAAGCCGTGGGTTTCTAGCATGAGTCTGCACCCCATCACCCCTGAAAAGGATCCACCCCTACTGCCTACAGGATAATCCTCTGGCCCCTACATTACCCACCACTCGTGATCAAATTCGAGCTACAACCTTTTGGAGGATGATTCACTGCAGTGAAAGGGAGCGATGCAAACATTATTAAAAAGCATAAAGGAGCCTTTCTTTGTCACCCACACATATTTACTTGATTCCAGTTCGAGATGAAAAGAAAACAGTGTCTGAGGCGTGTTGTATGAAGAATGTTCTGGATGGGACTGCCTCTGGTTAGCAGGTTCTGGGGCAGAGCCTGCCTCTTTCCTGGAGAATGCCTGAATACCTCAAGTCACAGTACCAGAAGACCTCAGCTCTGGTCCTTGTACATTCCTCCAATAATGTTGACGCCATACAAATTGGCCTGCTATCTGTGTGCGTTCCTTGCTGTGGATTTAAAAATGCAACTTCAAGTTTTTGTCAGCTGCTAGAAATCTTGCAAAGTGTAAAATAATGTGGCAAACGGAGCACAAATGTTCTTCCCTTCTACGTAGCTGTTGTGTGAACAGTGAGAATATATATATTAATAACATTTGCCCAGTCCTCCAAAACAGCTCTGCCCCCATCAAAACTCAAGAATGACAGTTCAAAGCATTCCGTGCAGTTTGGGGGCTGGGTGTGGTTGCTTATTACGCGTTTGGTGTGTGCAAATAATAATGGCCACTATAACCACGTCTCTCATCTATGGAGATCTGTACCCAAAACCTACCCTGTCTTTAAAGAAGCCTGAGCTGTAATGAATCCTGACTGACATTTAAATAAAGGTGAAGGGTCAAAGTTCAGAAGACTCTTCCCTCACTTGAGTAAACTCAGAGCGCCCTTTCTGAAATCAGAAGTCAAATTGCAGCTCTGAGTTTGACATTTCCTCTGTATTGGCAGAGTGCAGGCAGAGAGCCTTTTCAATCCCTAATTGGCCCATTAGGTTCTCTAGTGATCTTCGTGCTAGGAGATCAGGATCAGACTAATAAAACACAGAGGCAGCTAGCAGCAGGACACTGTTCAGCCATGATGCAAGACTCCTGGTGTGGACACCAAGAAATCCCAGATTTCCTGCACAGAGGATGTCATGGTACATTCTGTGCAGCTATTTACAAAGAACTGAGAATTTTTCTTTTGGTAACCCATTCTAATGTAAGCACTGTGTTCCATTCTTTGCATGTGAAACTATAATTTACAGTACTTTCTCAGTTCTATGTGCTCTTACACAAGTTTCCTGCCAATCAGTAGTTGTCTCATTTAGCTCCCTGTCTGCAAGGTCTCCCCAGGGGGTTTCATAGATGTTCAGAACTTGAAGTAGCTGCAGGCATGAACAGATATGGGGCAAGCTCTTTGCCGAGGCAGAACAGCGCTAGGATTTTGGACCTCCCGGGGGTTTGGGTCAACATCAGAAAGTCTGATGACCCTGACCGTAGCAATGGTACCACATCACCCAACTGCACCGTCGATGGATGTTTTTAAATCAGAACCAGCCCCCCCTCCACCCCTCCTCATGCTGTGTCCTGATGTGCCCGGTGCGTGTAAGTTACCTGTTAGGTCCAGTGGGGGACTTCCCATGCCTCCAATCGGTGTGTAACCCAAAAGGTGTGAAGTGTCAAAGGTGGCCTGGGTGTAAATGGAAGGAGTGTGCACCCGCAGAGTGCAGCACAGTTAATGGGAACAGTGGGGCTGCCATATGTCTTCTTGTCTTGTCAGTCATTCCATATCTGGAGCCAATCAGCAAATCAGACACCTGAGCTTATTTACAGTGTTTACATTTTTACAGATCAAAAGCCACACGTCTCCAAGTCCTTCACCCTGTTTCTTTTTAACCACAACACATAAACATATGAATTCAGATAAGAGTTTCCCCCTTTTAAATTCTAGGCACATGGTCACATATATAATCCAAAATTAAAGAAACGAGTAACAATAAAGCAAATAGGTGCTACAGATATTTAGAGACGCTGTGTTACCATGGCGATGTCGTAGACGCTGGAACCACTTTCCACATATATGCAAATAAGTGCGGGAAGGTGCCATTGCATTTGCCAGTGAACATTAATTTTAGAATGTCTTAAAAAGGTCTTAATTGTCCATAATCTGGGTTAACATAGTAATTAGAATAATAAATGCTCAACAACTTGAACATGAATAGACTGTATATCAGAAGAAGGACTCATATAAAGTGCTGTAATAATTGATTGTATGAATAGTAATGTATGAAGGAGAGCCTATTAATCAATGCCTACTGAGACACTCATCTGCTGTTAGGAAGATTGCCATGTAATATATTCAATGCCTTTAGATTGGTGGGGTAGAGAGGTGCCCCAGGCCATACCTTGGTCCATTCGCGAGACGGTTGTCTCGTCCCATAGTGAGCAGATCTGAACAAGGCAGTCCTTCCCATGCTGCTGGCAACTTAGGGCACAGATCCATAAAACGTCTCCGCGGCGCCACCTAGGTAGTTGGAGCCATATTTAAAGGAAGTGGTTTTGTTTAGGACTTACTGATATATATCCATTCATCTGCATATTTTCCTTGCTGTTAGCATTTAGATAGATGATGTGATGAAGACTCAGACCATTGGTTTTTGGTCTCCTGTATGACCTATAGCCTCATTGCATCTGCCGTCATTAATGGTTGGGTATTCATTTACCATTTTACCCAAGCTTTGTTTGAATTTGTTCTGTGCCCCCGTGTGAGTTTCTGTGATGGTCACATGCTGGGTTAAATTGTCAGCAGTGATATTCAGGATAATGGAGTCAAACCAAAGCGTTTTTGCGTCTCGCTGACTCTTAGTGCTCAGCCTTGTTTGTACTGGCCCAGCACTGAGACTTACTTAACCTCAGATAAACCAGATCCTGAAACTCATCCCAGATTAGAGTCTAATGGAATTAAATGGCATTAACCTTTGTTTGTTCCACTGTTTGTAAAACCCATTAGCCTTTTGGGGGTTCTGTGGATTGTGCTATCTTGTGCATAATCATATAAAAAGCAGGCATAAGTGACAGTTTATAAAGGAAGGTTAGACTAAGAGTGTGTTCATGTGTTTTTTTTTTCCTTCCATTTTGGGTCTTTTATTTTTTTTTAGCTGCCTAAAACATTTATAAGGAGACACAGCAGAACCGGAGCAAGGGCCACTGCTCAGAAAACAGAGATACACACTCTAACGAGGGGGCAACCACACACAGCTCCTCTGATCAGCTGTGTGTCGCGCTTGCCCCAGGGTCAGCGAGGAGGAAGCGGTGACCTGGCGATTTGCCCTGCAGCCCATGATGCTGACTGCATATATTCATAGCCCAAGGGTCGCCCCCCCAGCCCCTCGTTCTCCCTGGATCCCCAGTTAGAGGGAGGTGTCCAGAGCATCGGAGATGTCAGCAAGACCGGTAATGAGGAGCAGTCAGTGCTTGCTGGGCTCAACCAGCTGATCAAATCGCAGCCTGGATCCCCTGAAGATCATCGGTGCAGAGGGTGTGCTAGTTAGCGCAGCCATGCTTGTTTGTGTGTGCCTCAGTGCGTACACCTGAGCGCCCGAGTGTCCGTGAGGACCTGCACTTTCAGCGTGCGCCTCAGTGCGTACACCTGAGTGCCCGAGTGTCCGTGAGGACCTGGATTTTCAGCTGCTATGGCATGTGTCTGTTAGTGTCTAGGCGAAGGGGCATCTGTGTTAGTGTGTATCTCTGTGTGGATGTGCATCCTCGTGTGCGACAGTGTGAGTTTGCTTTTATGTGTTTGCGTGTGTGAGGGATCATTGCTGAGTTCTGCTTCTGTGACCTTCTTCTGTCATCGCCAGTCCCTCTCCACGCCCTTATAGGGGAAGAACTCTGTTATTTACTGCCCTCCTGAGCCAATTTTTGCCCTCTCAACGGGGAAAACAATGCCCGAGTCAACACACCC
Source organism: Gnathonemus echidnorhynchus (assembly GCA_026776725.1). Taxonomy (NCBI): domain Eukaryota; kingdom Metazoa; phylum Chordata; class Actinopteri; order Osteoglossiformes; family Mormyridae; genus Gnathonemus; species Gnathonemus echidnorhynchus. The sequence goes on along the minus strand of JAODJU010000002.1, from coordinate 4,198,397 downwards.
CCCCCCCCCCCAGCTTCCCTGGGACTCTCTCCACTTCTGAGAGCTACTGACTTGGGGAGGTGGTCTCTATGACAACCGGGAGGTCAACAGCTTGATGAAAGCTATCTGTCCAGTCATTCAGATAAGAGTGGATAATGGTGCATTTGGCTTGAATGTTTTCTCTTTTTTTATTATTAGCCCAGGTGATTGGACGTAAGCTGACAGCACGGTGCCTTAGCTTGTCTCCAAACGCAGGTTAGCCGGCAATAACACAGGTCAAAGACATCTTCCTGTATCGACTACAGAGTAATGAAGTTGCCATAGAAACAAGGGTAGGTCCCAGGAAATAGTCTCCTTCTTTGCCACGTAATATTTGTTTATTCAGTTATTCTCTGTTGTCAGAGAGAGAACAGAATGTAAATGTTGAACCCTATAAAGTCTGCATGAAGTAACAAAGGATTTTAAGATTAACATAATGGCCAGTACAAGAGGTGATACTTGCAAAAGACTATTGAAAGTGTTTACTGATATCCTAATCCATATCGGAGTACAGTATCAAGATTTACATGATAGCGGGTAAAATGTACAATAAGGTTACAGATTATCAATATCATATCATCATTACATGAAAACCATTGAAATCACACTTAGAATTACAGAGCTTTACATGTACGACTTTGAGACGGGCAATTTCTGAATCCGGAGTCAGCAACGGAAAAAACTGTAAGCTATTGATGATTAACAGTTATTTCAAAATGTTAATGTTTCTAGGGAAAAAAGAAGAAGCGCTTGGACAGTGTGCACTGGTCACACAGAGCACTTTACACAATTACAAATGCACTTTCATGAATGGCCTCTGTGCACTTGATCTGTGAGTATGGGCAACAAACCTTAGGGTAATTTGCAGTAGCATTATAAGGATGGGCATTTGGGGTTGTTGGATGGGCACAAGTAATCAAATTGTGTCAAAGGTCTTTGAGGAGGAGTTGTGAGGAGTGGTAGCAGTAGCCATTGGGTGGGGGGGGGGGGGTTTAGTAGGCAAGCTATTCTGTAAGATGAAAAAGAGCAAAAAACGTTGTATAGGACAGAATCTACATTGACTGTCCAGAAGACTCAATAGTAGTCAATGAGACATAAATGAAACATAAATGAATGCTTTAAGTATCTTGAGTATAACAGTTTTGACGGTGGGCAGTGCCCAGCGGTAGCCACGCCCCTGATAATTAGAGCGCCCTCACATGGCACAGACAGGCTTCTCAAGATGCACAGCCGAGGGCTTTCCGTGCTTCGTGTTGTTCAAGAGTGTCTCCACTCGTTGGTCTGATCGCACTAGGAAAGCAGGAGAGTGATTTAGCTAGAGGTGAAGCTGGGAAGCGCATTAGCACAGCAGTGTTTCTCTGGTTTGGTTAAACAGGGATGTCAGGGAAAAAAACAAACTGAAACAAAACATGATCCCATGTGCTGTGAGCTGTCTGATACTCTGGGTCTCACCCAGACCTCTTGGTAAACAAGTCCCAACGCAAATCTCCTCCCCACTTCTTGGTATCAGTATCACTGCCCCCCCCATCTTTATACCTTCCATTTTTGTTTCTCTCATTCTTTTTTACTGCTATTTTTTGCCATGTTTTCACAGTTTTTTTTCCAGGCAAAACTGAAGGCTGATGTGCCTGGAATCCATTACAATCAGAATCCCAAATACTGACATATTTGAAAACAATGGCAGTTTAGTTACAAAGATTACTGGCTACTGATCTTGCTCCTACTAATCAAAATGGCATAAAACAATACAAATACAAAGGAAGTAGTTGTAGAAGAATCAGATAAATTGAATTTAGCCTAGGCTTACCTCGGAATTGGTTTTTGTTTAACAAATTATACATCTAGTTATAGAGGCGTGGCCTTAAGCGCAGTAGACTGCAAGGACGCAATTTTTTTGTGTGTAAAACTCTAGGTCTCTCTAGACAAATGATAATTGAAAGAGAAATAAACAAGTGGACTTCTGCAGTATCTATTGTTTGTCTTTTATTATATTTACATAAGTTCACTGTGCTGAAGAGGGAAATTAATTTATTGTGTGGTGCAAAGCTGCATCTAACCAATCATGAAATGAAACATCAAAATGATCATTCTGAAGATGTTTCAGGACCCGGAGCAGGGCTGAAACCAAGGGCAACCAAATCAGCCCCAAACCCCTGCCCCCTAAGCACATATAGTACTCCCACATTGTCGGTGGGGTCACGTCCCTGCCATCCTTACCCAAATCTACGCCCTTGGCTGAAACCTTCACAGATTTATATGAATTTTCATTGTATATCAAGGCCAACACAATATGTAAAAACATAAAGCTTAAATTTGATACGTACACCTCTTCTCTGTATTTTTTAGTTCTTTATTTCATTTCACTTGTCTCCCCTTTCTTCTGTCCGTCTTTGTCCCTTCTTAGTACGTCTTGTTCCATTCTTCAGCCTCTCTCTCCCTCTGTCTGCCTCTCTCTCTCTCCCTCTTTAACATCCCTTCTGTTCCTTTAACTCTTCTCTCTCTCCGCCTTTCTGTTTTTCTTCCATTTACTTTTTTCCCCTCTTCCTATTTCCTGTCCATCATCCCCTCCCCTTACTCCATCTCTCTCTCTCTCTCTCTTTTTCCCTCCGTCTTCGTTCCCTCTCTCCACTGCTTGCCGGCACGCGGCATATGGTGCAAAGTCGAACGCCTGTCCAGCTGTCAAACAACAGCTTCCTGTGACATGAGCGGCTAAAGACAGAAAGAACATCCATCCCCCCTGGGACCCAAATATGCTGAGGTGAACATATCGCCCCACACCCCTTTGCCAGCTTTGTTTCCTCACCGATAGAAGTGGTATCTTTGGGCGAAGGAATCTCTTTCACCATGTGGCACTTCCAGACAGGTCTCTCCAGTTGCCATGTGGTGTCGTCTGATCAGAGCAGTTGTACGCGCCTCTACGACACAGAGTGGGTAAATCCCTGAGAGAAGCTCCAATGCCATTCCCTATTTGTAAACAGGACTGGATGAGGGAGCCTCTCTGCTTTTTTTCCCATGGCTTCTGCCATGATCCTGAAGTCCTCAAGCAGGCTTCTCAGGACGGGTTTGGAGAAATAGCAGAACCCCTCGTGCTTTTCACTGGCCTTAAACAAAAAATGTCTGCAGGATCGGATGATGCTGGAGCAACCACTGTATGAACTCCTTTCAATAAAAGCCTTTGGTGAGCAAATAAATAATAAATGCTGCACTGGACGAAAGTTCTCCAGTTCCTCAGATGTTCACTTGACAAGTGTAATCATGGTAAAGATTAACACCATGGTAAAACACATTGAGTGCATGTAGACTTAACGTCAACTGTCCTATGCCATAAGTAACAGGTCTAAGAAACATCTATTATGTTACATAAACCTGTCACGTGCGTGTGTAGGCGAGCGAGCGAGCATGGGACGCAGAAACAAGGTCAGGCCGAAGTCCAACGAACAGGGCATTTATTTGGGCAAACAGGCAGACACATGGTAAAGACTTTAATGACGAAACTGGGGATACAATGGACTTAAATACACAGGACTTAATGAAACAACAAGAAACAGCTGGTTACGTCGGGATATCACACAGGGTTAACGAGGGGGGCGTGGCACACAGGAGGATCGTACGAGCAGGTCATAACAGAACCCTGTCTTAATTCGGTGTAAATATACCCCAGCAACAACAGGAGCAGCATGCACTGCAAAAAGACAGGCCAAAGGTCATCACCCACGCCACTTTTCTTATTAGTGGTGGAATTAATCCACGTTTCTATACCGGACACACAGCACTGGAGGCCATCGACAAAAGTTGTTGCTAAATTTCCCAGTTTGTGCTCCATCATTCTCTCCACACAAATGCCTGTCTGTGCCCATCTCCTGGGTTCTTGTTAACGCCTGTCACTCAGACCCACACCTACTGGCAGCCTATCCGCACTGGTGCCTCTGCCATGCCCACTTCCACTCATTCACGGCTTTGTTGGCCAAGGGGAGGAGGGTCTTGGAAGGAGTTCACAGCATCAAGGCTACGTAGTATAATCCCTAATACCCTCTAGGCGTTCTCCATCTCTGGCCACTTCCCGAATATTTCCAAAGGCCTTGTGACCTGGTGGGTAGCTAAGTCACCTCTAGTATCAAATATTCATCCCAAAAAATGACACAGACAAAAACCATAACCAATAATCTTCTCATTCAGCTACGAAAATGGCAACGTGCCAATCCTTAAATCGGCATGCCAAATTTATACCACCTGTGGAAAATGAACGCGGACGGCATAGTCTAACATCTCAAGGGAGTTCACTCTGCGTGCAGGCCACTTCTGCGTTCCAGTGGTTCCTGTGTCAGTACCCGAAACAGAAGTGAATGGCGCGGGGCACTTTATCTTAGCAAATTTTCAGAAACAGACTGGAAAAATAACCCTGGAGCTGCAGTAGAACTTGAAGTTCTGTTTCCCGGAAGACTTGCTTAACAAACCAGTGTGGGCTGCAGTTTTATCTCTGAGAGAACAGGAGGGAGATGGGTGCAGTTAGGTCAAGAATGAACAGTTGATTTAAATTCTAGAAAGCTCCAAAATAGAAAGATTTGCCTGCTAGCCACAAATCTTGTATAGGCTTACCAGAACATATCTCAGCTGTCATTGGGGGGTAGTAGGGGTGCCAAGTAAGTGGCCTCATATTTTCTGTTAAGAAAAGTGACATCCTAATTGTTCTAATCAAGATACTTAAAGGATTCATTTGGGTCTCATTGATTACTATTGTGGCGCAATTCCCTGAGGGTGATTTGGCTTGCTGAGGACCTGAGCAGCTGGACCAGACCAAAGGGACACCCATGTAACACCTGGCTGTGGCAGATAGACGGTGGGACTGGACCATGTACCTGCCTGGGGGGTCGCCAATGGGATCCCGAGGTTCGCTGTGTGGCGGGTGTGGCAAGCGCTCTACTAGTGCATGCTCCCCAACCTGACCTAACTTGATTACTATTGAGTCTTCTAACTAATCAATTTAACTTGGGTTCTTTCCCATTAGGACAATTTTTGCCCATTGGGGGTCATGCAGAAAACTCAGAATGCAATACAACTCTCCTGCCACGCTTCATGACAGGTACATGACAAAAGACCAACAAGCTGAGCTTTGATCTCGGACAGTTGACCCAAGGAGGACGTGGAATGTGGCGATCATTTATCGTAAACCTCTGAGCACCCAGACATCTAGGTTCCCTTAACTGGGATAATGCCAATATACAAAAAATCACCTGGGTGACGACTCGAGTTGCTCTTGACGTGAATTCCTGCTTGTGTTATTGGCTCCAATCAAAGGCATGCCTCCCTCTATCTCCTTCTCTCTCTCTCTTTTAATCAAAGCAGTGCTCGTCCCCTTGATTGGGAAGCAGAGGCACATTGGTGACTAATTCAGAGATTTAACTCCCCTCTGTCAATCACCAATAATGAAACATGTAGTACTGAAATGAGTCGGATGACAAGCCTTTCACATGAAGCTGGAGATGTGCAGAAAAATCAAAACAAGGGGGGAAAAAAGAATAACAAGGTGCGTGCAAATCAGACAAAGGAGCCTCTTTCTTCAGCAGCCTCATTTTTTCCAAGAAAGCAATCACTTTAAGGCATTAGCCCCGTAAGTTTTTCTCAATCGTCTGAAGATGGTTGTGATATTTTTCTGCCACAATGCCGTGAGAGAGCCCATATGTTTCGGGGGTCTTTTTCCTTTAACTATGCACAGCCTAACGTCAGGAGATGTAAAGGGCTTCGTTGGGCTTTAACTGAGATAGCATCTCCTCCATTTTCTGTAACCACGG